>CM031866.1:3278161-3536690 GCA_018697195.1 Certhia americana
CCAGGGAACAACAAACCATTAGGATGATAACTTGGAAACTATTACAACTTTGTGTCTTTTGGTGACAGGACTGAGCAACACACAAGGTTTGTGGTCTGTGTTGATATGCAATGGTTACACAGAGTGTAAATTGATGTTCCAAGGATTAAGAGTCTCCTAGCAGTACATGTTGACACCATTACGTTGTAATGACTCCTCTGGAATTATTAGTCATTCCAAGCAGCTCTCTGCTCTGCTGTTTGACCACATACACCATAAATGTATGAGGTCAATGATCTGGATATTAAAAGCATTGATACAACAGAACAGGCCACTTGGATGGGTTCTGCAAGCACCTTGTTGGAATTCACATTGCCACACTTGAGAAACGCATCACATATACG
Organism: Certhia americana; assembly: GCA_018697195.1. Classification (NCBI taxonomy): domain Eukaryota; kingdom Metazoa; phylum Chordata; class Aves; order Passeriformes; family Certhiidae; genus Certhia; species Certhia americana. Next base: position 3,278,545 of record CM031866.1, read on the forward strand.
CAAAACCCCTGAAATCTTTTTTCAGCTCCTCCTCAAACTCCAGTGAATAGACTGTAGGTGGGTACATGAAGTCAACAAATTTATTGAAGTAGTTCTAGTAAACTCTGGATTATGACCCCTTAACAAGTAAATTCCAGCACAAACATGTGTGGTATACCATCCTATCTTACTCCATTAAGACAAATGCCATGTAAGAAAATCATAGAAAAGTTCAAACAAATTTTTTTACCCAAGCATCCACAATGGTATGAGTACTTCAGAGAAAACCTGAATCCTCAGAGGAAGCCCTACTCCATCTTCTACCAAGTACTTCTCTAAGGTTAAAGAATCTTTTGCTGTGTATCTCTATGAATACTTTACCACGAACACAATATTTGGGTTCTCGTTTTACTGAAAAAGCAACCTTTTGAACTGTAACATGTGGATTCATTGATCAGTGTTCATATAGAAAAAATAATCCCCCAAACACCAATACAACTTTTTAAGCTGCCAGTGCTCTCTCTATACATCCAGAGGAGGTCAAATTTCCAGGACATGAACATAACCCATCTGCCTCTTGTTTCTTAGGTTCATCACTTCAGTACTGCAGCTTCTGCCATCAAAAATAGGATTTTCATTTCTTTCTGCCTCTGCCTTTCAACAGCTCATCTGTGAATGAAAATTCTCTCATGCATATTCTCTCCTCCTGTTTTAGCACAATTTAATAATGTAATTTTATTCTTTCTAAAATAAGGTGTTTGAGTTTATCAGTTGCAAAACGCTGCGATATGAAACAAGAAAGTTTTGCTTTAAAGTTTCAGAAATATGAACCAGTGTTCACATAGGCAACTGAAACCCATGCACCAAAATATTATCTCAGATTGACATGGAAAATTGGTTAAATTAGATGTTTCACAGGAGTAAATGGCAGATCAACATACCAAAAAAAAAAAAAAAAAAAAAAAAAAAAAGACAAACCCCAAACAAAAAACAAAAACCAACCAAACAAAAACCTAAAAATACACATAAGTATAAAGAATTGTAAGGCAATAAACCTCGTGTGTGTGCTAACAGGAAGATCAATATGAACTTACAGCTTTTAAGAGTGAATGTAACCTACAGGAACCTACAAGATGATTTTTCAGATTTCCTTCTTTTAAAAAAATCATTATATGTTATTTACTTCAAATCCTCCCCTACATTAAAACCATCTTAATATCCTTTCAATATCCTGCTACACAGTCTCTTTGATGGAAAGCTGCTGTGTGCCTCCCATCTTCTCTGTAGCTGGTTCAAGGGAGGCAATCAAAGGATGCAATCAAGGGATGAGGTCAGAACCAGCCTGTGTTCTGCAAACTGGAAATTATCAGCTGATATAATAACATCCATCTAAATACAGCCCTCGGGCTCCCCAGCAGTTCCTTGGAGATTGTATTTGGAGTGGGAAACAGAGAAATGGTCTTGGGTCTCCTTTTCAGCTCTCAGGGTATCACAGCCTCTGGTTTGATTCATATTCCAACTACAGACATCCCATGATATTTGAAGATACTCTGGATTTCACATCTGGCCTTCACATGTGACTCCTCTTCATATGAAAGGAGTGTGTAATTGCCATAGGTTCCACTTTGCATTTTCTAGCCCCATTCAGGTCTGAGTAACCCACAGCACCTCTGCAAGTCCCCCTTTCTTAGACAACTGGAATTTGAGTTCTGGCTCCTCAGAACCACAGAATCATTAACAGTTAATGATAAATGAAGTGGGACAGGAAAAAAGTCTTTAATCATCCTCCTGATTTTGCAAAGTAACAGCATTTGGAAGTGAGATGTGTTACACCAGGATAAAATCCTGGACAAAAAAAAAAAAGGCAAAACGTGTCCTCGATATATAAATACATATATATATATATATATATATATATATATATATGTGTGTGTGTGTGTGTGTGTGTGTATATGTGTATATATATATATGTATATACACATAATGCAAAGTGGCAGCCAACTAACAAAATACAAGGGAATGACTCACTGAATCAGACATGACATCAGAGATGGAGAGGCCTATTATCTCATATATCCACTCTTCTGAATAGCCTTTGCATTGCTTTATTTAATTCTTTGTTCTCTTTGCCATTAAATATCCCTGCTGATTAGGTTTGCTCAATCTATCTCAATTAGATTTACCTCACTTTCCTAGTCAATTCAGTGCTTAGTCTAGGTTTATATAAATGAATTCTGGCCACGCAGCAATTGCTTTTGGAATTAACTAAATATAATTATACTGTAATTTTGAGACTGCAATAACAGTGTAGTTACATGTAATCATTGTATAAAGTTATGAGTAACTGCATAAAATTTATGTTCTTTTTGATTAACACATTAACACTTTTTTTTTTTTTTAATCCCAAATTGTGTGGACTGTATTTGGAAATTACTACGAATCTCCCATGCCTCAAAGTAACATTTAAGACTGAATCTTCACATCAACCAGCAATGAAGGACACCCTATGGGCAAAGACAAAACTCTCAAATTTCCCAGTAGCTTTCATGGTGTCACACCACAGATTCCACTCAGAATTTTTTTCCAACTTTGGCAGCAGAGTTTACTGGAAGAGCAAGAAAATATGGAAAATATGTTCACAAAAATCACACAGATATAATTTAGAGTGAATAGCATGATTCAGGCAAGCTCTGTTGTGGCCAAAATTTGCTTTCTCATTGAGAAATGGATTTTCATTCTGTGCTCATGCTGTGCAAAACACAACAGGACAAATCCCTCAGCTGAAGATTTTAAGTAATATAGAAATACAAATAATTAATAATCACTCTTAAAAATTCCCTAACAAAGAAAGAACAGAAAGAACAGAAAGAAAAGAAAGAAAAGAAAGAATTTGACAGGAAACATGAAGTTAATTAACTGTATGTCCTCAATTTAATGCTTTTTAAAAGTTTCCAGAAAGAATTCCATTTTTTCCTAGAAAAGATGTGCAAAAATGACTTGTCTGCAAATCCAATTAAAGTTGATAAATAATTCAGTTCAGGTAGCTCAATATTCAAATTGAAAGCCAGCATCCAATTTGAGGGGGGAAATAAGCATTAAAAAACCATCTTGAACACATTGTATTACATTGATACTTTGCAGCACAAGCTGGACTTTAAATGAAATGCACTCTTTTTATTCAGATGACAAATTGCTCTAAACTCTAGTATTTAATAAATAATATTATAAAACATTAATAGGAATATAAATACTTAAATATTTATAACAATGGAGACCATAGATTCAGGATAGAGTTCTAAGAACTAAAGGCAGACACAGTTCAGGGTATTTCTATCTCAAAACCAGGTGCCCATCTAGCAGTGAGCTCCATGTTGACTGTCACCTCTATTTGCCTTGCATGAGGGGCCTTCAGGAAGTTGAGGGGCCTTGCATTAACTTCTCAGCATCTTTTCTCTTTTCAAGATGCCCTAAATGCAAGCATAAAACAAGACTGAAGGAAATTAATTCTGGGATTAGAGACTGGGAAACACTATTGTAAGAATAAACCAAACTCTGGAAGGGTCATTCTGTGTTACAGAACGTGTAAATATCTCAAAGGCTCAGGGCAGAGATGACAAAGGCAGCAGGACATCAGTTTATCCCAGAAGTATTTTATAATTGGGTTTATGAGAGAAGATATGAAAGAATTATCTTGATGACAGTTGTACTTCTGGAATGGCATCTACAGATTGAAGGTAAACTGGTGTACCAAATTATCTGTATGAGCAATTGTGGCTGCTATTAACAGGTACACAAAACCAGCATTCAGCTCTATCCATCTTATTCCAAAATTTAGAGCCAAATGCATTATGAGTCTTCATTTACTGTAAGAGTTTTCTTTACTGTGTGCTTTCAATCCAGGTGAGCTTGCCCAAAGAGCAAGTTCTAGCTCTGGAAGAAGACAAAGGTACAAGCAACATAGTATAGCAAACTCCTTGAGTTTTGGGACAAGTTTGGGAGACTTGGAGTGTGTTCTTCAAGAGATTAATGCCTCAGACTCAAGACAGAAAAGGATCCTAATAGTATTTGATGACCTCAGGGAGGAAAAGGGAGTCAATTAAAAAAAAATTCCAAATGCAAGGCTTTGTGGGAACTAACAAGAATCTCTGCTGGAAAGTCATTCTCAGCAGCTAGGAATGAGTAAGGAGAAAGCAGTCAGTGCTCTTGCTGGGAATCATCAATATAATGTACCCAGCTGTAAAGGAATTTTTTTCTATTCAGCAGGTTAGATTTCTCCAGTGAAGGTGAGGATCTGCTAATTCCATGACACCAGTTCCTTCTGAGTCCTTACCCAGCTTACATTGCAGACATTTGAACACTGATGTCCAAGAAACAGCATCTCAAATTGGACAGAAGAACCTACTGATGGGAAGGAATGAGCCCATCTTTCAAGAGATGACTAAACAGGCTTGGTCAACTGAGCCTTGCAGAATGATAGGGAGATGACTGCTGGTGGATGAACACAAAGTGAGACTAGGGCAGGTAAAAAAGAACAAATAAAAAACAATGGACAGTGCTAGGATAAGAAAAAAAAGGTATTGGTGGGCAAATTACCTACTCAGGAATGAGGAGAAGGTGTCTAACAATCTAGGCAGTGCTAAATATAGCTGATGACTTTTAAGATAGAGCTCAACCATTTGATGGAAGGAATTCTGTGCTGAGGTAGCCTGCAGTGACAGAGGACTGGGCTTTGTGACCCAGGTGTTTCCTTCCACTAAGATGTTCCTGTGTTACCTGCAGCTCCTGGGAAGATGCTGACGAGGCCCTGAGTGTTTCAAATCTGCTCAAGATTGTAAAGCAAGGATTCATAACAACATGACTGTGGTGGAAACTGCAGGAGTTTCAGAATCTAGACCCAAATGCATTATGATTGTTCACAGAGAGCACACACTTTGTGAGCTGGTGCTTCACATGGTTCATTACCTGCCCTCCATGAAAGCCAAGCTGGCAAGTGCACATGAGCCAAACAGAGGGACACAGGTAAAATAAACAAGATGCAATGCATGCAAATAAGATTTATTTATTCATACTTGCGTTTTGATAGTACTTTAATTTTGTTGTAGAATTTACTTTACAAATGTGTGTAAAAGTTAGAGTCAGAGAGAACAAAGAAAGAACAATGCAATTATAGCAATGCATTATATATTTCAATTTGCTTCTTCAAATTTCCTTTCAGAAGCAAAACATGACAACATCTCTAAGAAAATCCTTAAATTATGTAGGACCATGATGAACCATAGAGTTATGTTTGTGTGTAGGAATAACACACCACACCAGTATCCCTTAGCTGCTGGGACCCATATAGGATTTTTTTTCTGGGTGGTGATTCATATTATCCTATCAATGCATTAGGGGGGATTTAAATTCTTAACACCCACCATCACACCAAAGGCAGAATAGACTACTTAATATGAATAACAAGCACCAGAAGAAAAACACTCCACCCCATGTTTCTTCTGCAACTTTAAATTGGCCACAAAGAGGAGGAGAGGAGGGAAAAAAAGAGAGCAGAATAACAGGGAATTAATAATGGAGAAACCTGATTAGAATATAATTTGTCCTCATTAGTACAGCATTCCTGACATAAGGCCGCTCCTTGAATCCTGTTTACTTTGAAACTCCAAAGAAAGAAACCTATATAGTTGTTAACACTCGGCTTTTCAAGGATTGCTCCGTAATGAGGGTGGAGTGTATATGAGCCGGTTGGTTCTTTACCATCAGAGAACACTGAAAACACATCTGTGCACTGAAGCATTATTGGGCCTTTCAAACAACCTCTGCGGCCGCTGCCTATAAATCTCTTCCCCTGTCATGTTTAACTAAAACCCAATACCCATTCAACATGAAATCCATCAATGTTATACAGAAAACAATGACAAAGCACTCTCCTTTGTGTCAGGAAAAACAAATAATTCTGCAGGAAAAAAGAGGGAAACCTTTTTTGGCAAGCTTCTGCAAGGGTACAGGGATAGAAAGTGGCAGCTTTCTTTTAAAGCAACATACACCCACCTACAGAAATAATTTTCAAGGCCAAATGTACACTGGGCATTATGGTGCCTGTTCAAGATAATACACAATGCCTCAGAAGGATCTGTGCTGAGGCTTTTTATCTGAAATATGTTTGTCACGAGGACAAAGTCAGCTTTTGCCACCCAGCTGCATGATCCTGTCAATGCCAAACTGGGGGGTTTGCATTTTTGAAGCAAAATATGTATCAATTACATATCTTTTCTTCTGGTGCTTCTAACTCCACAGGAGTGCACATATGTGCATATATACATACACACAGAATGTGTTCACAGGGTGGATTTAGTCTTTTTTTATTATTATTATTCTAAATTCAACAGGGGGACAGAGGAACAATACAGGGAATAACGAGTGAAGGCAATTGCCAGAGGGCAAAGACACCTTCCATGAGGATTCACTAATAAATATTTCATGACAGCAAATTCTGGGAAACCAGTGCTGAATGGGAAAGACTGAGTCTCTAGGCAGGTGATTGAACACAACTGGAAATGACTGAAAGCAAACCAGACAGTCTAGCCCAGAATCATTCCCAAGCCCTTAGACCTAGTATGAAAACAGAACTGGCAGAAATATCATTTTAATGTAATATATTCGGTGCCACATAAACAAGGAGGGCTTTGCATGATAATTATTTACCACAAATTTCATCTAAAGCACATGAGCCTACAGTAAAAAAGTGACTCCCTGGCAGCCTGTCCTGTCCATGGAGATGGATACCCACCCTGCAATGAACCTCTTCAATTCAGCTATAGGTGCAACACTTAACACTGCCTCTGTCTTTTAAGCATCCCATTACTGTAAAGACATTAGCCACTGAACTTAATTAACAAAATCAATCATAATTAATTCTTTCAGTGCTCACAGAGTCATCACAGACATTTCCTTTAGAGTTTTACTGTAATTTGCCATTAATGGAGAGCCAAAATAGTCAAATGATTTAGAATATATATAGAATAATGTACACCCACTGTACATAATAAGATGGCATTTTCATTGAGGAGGTGACAGAAGCATCATAAAGCAAAAAGTGCAGAGCTTGGATAGTTTGTCACTGTCAGAAAAGCTGCATGAGTGCTTCATCTGCTCCCTTTCAGGGTATTTTGCTCCTCGCTCTCATTAAATTTAGACTCAGAACCACCTGGTACTTATGAACGAGGAACTTTCTGTACATGACTTGGGCCTTCATTTTAAATGTCACGTGTAATGCATGTGGTGGAGAAATTTCCCTTGATTATAATAAAGGACCCTCCAAAGACATTCCTTCTATGATCAGTCACAAAGCCTGCTGTGTTCCTCTAAAAACGCGTCCCTGAGGTCATCTTTTGTCAGCCACGCACTACTTTTGCATGTTTGATTTAAAATTTTCCCATTTTCCCAACAATCACACTTATGGCACACTTTACAGTGAAAGTTTAGTCTCAAACGTAACAAAAAAATGCAACATTGAAACTGTGGATCACCCACATTTCTGTAGAGCATTTCCTTACACCCAGATTACAGATCCTGATGCTACACACTCATCTTCAAATGGCAAAATGACTTTTGGCTGGAAATGCCACTTTTGCCTCCAGGAGAACTTGCAAGACTAATCACTAAGTAGCTGAGCTTCTGTCCTTTCATTTAATCTGCTTTTGTTATGATGGTAGAATTAATTTCATTTTTCTAAAGCCATCCCTGTCTTGAATTGTTCCCTGACAACTCTTCTGAGGAAAAATCCATGAGCTCTTTCTGTTGCGTGTCACAGTTCATCATTCTCCCTCAATACAATTATCTCAGTAATATTTTTGTCAAACCCAAATACCTGTTCTGACTGGGGGACACTTTACCTGGTGTTACTAGTGTTGCCTGTGAGAGCTACAAGATGCTACTTAAGAAGTGCATGAAATAGTGTTAATTGAGTGATTTACTTGATGAGACAAAGAGGATACATTTTTGAGCATATTGTATGTGCATATATATGCTATTATTTTTAAAGGATAATGTGATTAAGCTGGATATTTTCTCTTTTCTTTTTCTTTTTTTTTTCTGAACAGCAATCATTTTTTTTTTTTTTTTTTTTACAGTAGTGAAAACACAAATTAGTGACTTCTACAAGCTGAACTTTCAATGAGCCATGTTACAGCACAATGGGTACCAAGGTTTTAAAAAAATCTGTCAAATAACCCATCAGGACAATTCTTACCTCCTCTTCTGAATGCAAGGAACAACCTATGATAGCTATCTTTCTGGTCTTCCTCCATCAATCAATATAATCCTATAAGAGTCCAAACTTAACACTAGGTACATAGGAGAGCTACTGAATTAGATAAACTCAATCATCACTGGTGATGAAATGATTATTTAATTACTGTCAGCAGTGCTTCCAATAGCACAGAGAGGAAATCCAAGAACATTGACAGTCAATGGTAATTTATTAATCAATTAAACAGTACTGCTTGGGTAAGCGTAATTTGCACAATAAAAATTGAATTAAGTTCTTAAGTAAAAGGGGTGGCTTTTCTAACATTAGAGGTTGTGACATACAGCAAAGGACTGCATAGTCAAAGTTTAGTGCTCTACTTTCTCATCTCAGTAAAAAGAAAAACAAAAGGCTGGTGAGGATGAGAAAGGCTGGCATTGCTTACACAGCAGTAACCACAGTACACTGGTACCTCCAGTGCCTTCTGTGGGGTGTTTTTGAAATTTGCAAGTCTAGGAAAGGTCAGACTTGGGATGTCTGTTCTGTGCTGGTAGTCAAGACCACCCCCAATACTTAGCTTGGAATGATTTTAACAGAAATTCCCTGTTTCTCAAGACAAAAATTCTCCAGAGGTAAGCTGTTCTCCAATTCTACTGCAAACAGGCAGGATCCCCATCACAAACTGACCGATTATTCTCAGAGCATGGCAGTCCCTGCTGTCAGTCCTACAGTGCTGCACTGCACTCACAAACTCACTTCCTTCTCCGTGGGCTGCTTGTGCAATTATCCTTGCAAGGTCTTCTACACCCATCTCTGCATCTCACTCAGCTCAGAGAGACTGTCAATTTATTACTTTCATGTCCTAAAGGCATGAAGTGGATGGATGACATCCGCACTCCTGCTAATTTGATTTCTTAATTACAGAACAAATGTATATTGCTCCACTTGAAGTCGAGAGTCCCTTCAGCTAGGCACTATTAGAAACTGCTAATAAAGAACAGGACAGGAAAAAGAAATTAAAAAACAGAGCTTGAGAAGTCTGGTTTAACTGGCATGAGTTTTCATGGTGTATCGCTGATCAAGGAAGGCCTAGATCTGCATTCCCTATTTTAGGGCTCTCGCCAATCCCCTCTCTCACCTGAAGCTTTTCCTCACTGCCACTGCCCTCAAGTGAAAATTGCCCATCTCCCACCTATTGTCCATGTCATTCTTAGTACCTACCACAAAATAAGGGTGTGAAATCAAAATATACCCACAGACATAATACCCTTGGTAGGTCAAACTGTTGAGCTTTGGTGGTTTTTCTACCACGCTAAACTGAGTTTCTCTCTTAAATTAATCTTCTCCTTGAAGTTAGACCATTAGGTCTGCTGGTTCTAGGAAGTGACTTTGGATATAAGGCAGTACAAAAGGAAGCAGAACTGTGTCTAGCCAGATCTTCACAAGATACCATCTCTACAGCCCTTTTCAGTGTTCATCCTCACTGGCTGCTGTTGATCTTTCACTTTGTCTTGCTTATCTAAAACCAATACCTATTCAAACTCCAATCAATCAATACTACATACAGAACGATGAAAAAAGACATCCAATTCTCTTGTTTAACAACTTGTTCAACATCTATTCCTAAGAGACCTTTCAGCATCCACGCCTCCTTACTTCATGGCTATCAGCCTTTTGAATTTAAAAGAAATTAATGAGAATTTACAAGAAATAAGCAGTAGGAGCCATCAAGTTCTGCATTCCTGAGAGCAGGGGTCATGACAGAAACACCTTTAACCCTATGAAAACTTCAGTTACTTGACTATCCCTGCAAGCAAAGCTTGCTTTGGCTGTAGTGGGCTAGTTTGAGGTCTGCCACTGCCCTGTTTTTATTTTGCACAGCAGCTGAATTAATAGGAACATTAAGAGAGGGTAGAACTTCGTCTCACAAGATTGCAGAAAATCAAAGCACTGATAATGCTCTGCTGTAGCCTTGGTAGGAAATTAATTGCAATACAAAGAAGGAAGAGTTCCAACAGAGCAATACCAGGTGGGACAGGCTAATTTTGCCATCTAATAAATGTCACACGGCAGAACATTCCCAACCCAATGAAAGTAAACTCTATTTAACAGGCTTGATTTTATTTATACATGCAATAGTACTATTTAAAATGGTGCTTTACAGTCAGACCATCATGGATTTATACAACAGGCCAGATCCTATATTCTCTTTGAGAGTTTAAAATCCTATAAAGTTCCACTGGAGTTTAGTTCATAAAAGTCTTTTTAGACACAGGCCTAAGTGAAAAGCAGAAGACAATTTAGTAATGAGATTCGGGACTTCCTTCATATGCCTGAGGCTTAGGATAATTTTGCAACTAGGTTTTGGATTTTTGTTCTTTTAAAGCAAATTAGACAACATTGGCAAAATTTGTACTCTGGCTTTTCCCTAAATATGCAGGTTTCAACCTAGTATCTCTGTCCATAAGATCTGATCTTTTTTTCATGATCAGAGCCAGGTCTCAAGGTCTTACAAACGGCATCCCAATTAACAGAACAGCCATCATGGCTTGAAAACCTCGTTATTAAAAAACAAAAACAACGCAGTTCCCAAGTGCTGATGGCTTTAAAGTGGCTGTCAACAGCAAAGGAGCTTAGATATGGATATAAAATAAAAGCACCTACAATTTCCTTCCTTCTTTTCATGGATACATTAATACTGTGCTGGAGGCTGATCTGGCTAACAAGTTCTGAGCTTGGAACTGAGGTTATTAATGTCACTGTTAAGATTTTTTTTATATATATTGAATCCGATCTGTCTTATATCCAAGAGTGTTTTTTATTGAATAATCTACTCACCGAATTAAATGGGCTGTGACTGAAAATGGGGGGAGGCGAGTTGTGTTTTAAAATAAAAAGTGAACACATTTTGTGACCAGATACCACTTAATTTGCAAATGTGTACTCTAGAACCATATGTTGTCTGATACAGTCAACATTCCTTGCCAAGCAGCATTTGTATCGCTGATCAAACACTCCTGTTCCATAGCAAAAAGATAGGAAAACTAAACTGTTACCCTCCTGCATATGCATAAGATGATTTTCTGTCCCTTCCAAGGTGCCTTAATCAATATAATTATTTTCATGTTGTGAAAAAAAATTGCAAAATGACTCAGTCTAAGTTGGGACCTCCAAACACTCGCTGGTTGGCCACACATATGAAATTCTGTGTCAAGTGTGTCCTGCATCTTCCCTGGGCTGGCCAAATGCCTCATGTGAAGAATTTGCCCAGTTTGATCCCTGTGGTCATGATAACAAATAGATATACTAGTGATGTTTACATCCAAGACAAAATTTACTGGATTTAAATAGAGATATGAAAACAATTTAGGACTACTGTAGTTTGGATCATGAAAGCTCACAAACAGGTAGGGAAGAAAGGAGAAAGCTGATGTTCTTAATCTCACACGTTTCAAAATACTTTACAGGCTAAGGGGAAATTAGGTTGTGCTGTAAAAGAGGCCTGCTCTGAGTCTGTGCAGTTGCACCTACATGGAAATGCAATTTTTCACATGGCTTTTTAGGTCTGACATTATGAAATTTTAAGTAACTCATGCTTAAATTTGAGCTCACCAAAAACTACTAGAAAAATGAGGAGAGCAGAGTGCCCTCTGTGCTCCACCCAACAATGCCCACAAATGCCATTTATTTACCTCTGCTTCCTAAAATGATATTTTCACTCATGGGAATTTTCATAATTAAGCTTGTGACAGCTCCTGCTATGCGGTTCATCAGCAAGGAGGACATAAAGAACACGGAGCACTCATTACACACCGAGCAAACTTAACTCATTAACAGTACTTGGAGTGAGCAATCTCAGACCATTACTTTTAATGGGATTAGCCTTTCTTGTGTACAAAAGGCAGCACAGCTCCATCTACTTAAAATCATTTCCCTACTCTAACGACATGGGCTACATTCATGCTAACAGGAAAGTGCTCATTCTGGCTTTGCTCCTCATTGTCAGCATGGCACTGAGCACTTCACCAGCAACAGGAACAATAACTGAGTTATTCTCAGTTTATTTTCGTCACTCTGGTCCTTGCATTTTTCTTTTCTCATTTTACAAGGCCCTACCTTTGATCATCAGTGAGGAACAGGATTAGCTTACTAATTCTGTATTACTGTCAGCAAGATGGCATGGACTCAGTCCTCCACATTAAAGGGAAAAGAGAATCCTCAGAGGATATAAGGATGAAGACTTTCCATGAGCTCCAAAAATCCGGCTAGCTCTGTATGTCAACATCAGTGTGATATCACTGAATAAGTGCCTCTGCATGCATGCAGCACATTCCCAACCTGAAATGAGTCACCACTGACACCTGTTAGACCTGCTTATGCAGTGGCAAGGAGAAGAATTGGTGCTACTGAACCAACCCCTTATTGCAAACAGGGGTGGTGGTACCCCCAAGGTCAGGCAAACCCAAAAGGCAGGAGTGAAAACAACAGCCATACACATGGCAGCACCACGGCATGTTCCACTTGCAGCAGACTCGTAAGAATCACTATTTTTCATGTAGCATTAACTTTGATAACCCCATTGCCAAGCTCTTTTATGACCCAATCTTCATAAGGCCAGTAATGAAGCACTGCTACTCCATGGTGCATATAAATAACTCTGCCCACCACATGCACATCTGGCTACATGCAGAGAAACACCTTTAAAACATCTCAAAATCAGGAACATTAAGACTCTAGAGCTATGTTTTTCTCCTGCAAAATGCTTGGTCTTGAATGAGTGCTCAGTATGTAAACAAATAAGTAGCATTTAAAACTCAAAATCATATCAATACAGGAGCGTCTAAGGAGCATCTGAGGGGACAGGAATGCCTTGAAGACAAGGCATTCAAATCTAGTGAAGCATAACAACACATATACAGGAGGGAAATGCAACAAATGAGGGCATTGACAAGCTCCCTACAGCATCCAGGTGCTTTCCAACTCCCACATGCCACATCTGAGGCTGGTCACTTACAGGAAGAGACTTTCAGCCAACATTTGACATAAATAAATATCATTAGTATTACACACATGCTCCACTGCTGGAGAGATCTACTCTCTGTTCTATTCTACCCACTTGTGTCTTCTCCCATGCATGGTACACACAGGTTTCTAAAAATATCCCCAGTTATTCTGAATAGCAAGTGCAGAGATGAAAGAATGAGTTGCAAGCTAAAAGAAGAATCAGTCAGCTGTGGCAGAAGCTAAAACTGCATCCTCTGCTCACACAGGTGCTGTAGCTGGTTCAATGCACTGTGTAAATGCTTCCCCCAGGCTCAGCCAGAAGCTCCCCTTTAGGACACACCTTCCCTCACCAACTTGAAAAGGAGGAATGAAAAGGTGGTACTCTGGAATTCAGTAGCAGCTCCCCAACATATTCAGAATAGCACTTGTAGCACTATCAACCTGCAAGGTGAAGAACATCATTAACTCCCATAAAAAAGGAGTTTGAACCTCAGGACAGGGACCTTTTAGTATGAGATCTGAAACCCAGACACTTAATGACTAAAATAAAAAAAGCAAATCATAGATTAATTTTGGGGAGGAAAGTTGGATGAAAAAAAGTTTCCTGTTGTCTTTCCATTGCTGGCCTAAGAGCTTTCTCTGCCTCTAATGAGACTAGATTGCAGCACCCCACACAGAGTCAGAGATGGAATCGTTTTTAGAAAAGATTTCCGCTCACAAAATGAAAGCCTTAGGAGTTCACTTCAGAGACAAGATACCAATAGAGACATTATTAACACCACTGACATGCACACAAAGGAAGCCTGAGGCTCAGAGCTCTGCCTCTGTGTGGTTAAAAATGTAGGCACTTAGCAGGGAATGAAAATTACACTGGTCCAAGGTCCGGGACTTGCCATGTTTAGTCCTGGAGTGGTGCCAAAATAAGCATTGCTAGACTGGATGATCAGTGAGAGAAGGAGATTTCAAGTCTGATAGCATCAGGATTGAAAACTAACTCTTGTAAGATACTGGGGATGCAAACAGGACAGGGAGTTTCAAAAGAACAGAGAATTTCCTCCTAGAGCAGATACATTAGATCTACAGATCATACAGTTCTTCAGCTGCTTTGCTGCTTCTTTCTGGTCAGCAATGCAATCATTCATTTAGGAAAACTGACTGTAGCTGAATTTTGGGGGGGTTATTTTGGGGTTTTTAATATTTGATGTAAAACTGGCTGATGCTTTTTCCTACCTGTCTGATTTAAGCATCTGCTCTCCTCTTCTTACACAACAAATTCAGACCTTTTGCAGCAGTTCTGAAATTAGTTGTAGTCATCTTTGAGTTGTGAGTGCCTTTGCTTTGATGATTGGGACACATCCTTGTGGATTATCTTGTAATCTTTTATGGCAAAATACAGAAACTACCTTTTGACAAGTACAGGTCTTCTCTGCTACACCTGAAGGCTTGAAGTGCTAGATGGGCCAAAGTCAGCCTTTCCTCTGCTTAATTCACATTGTTTTTCACAAGGGGAAACAGATTCTTTTAAGGAAAAAAAAAAAAAAAAAGGATTGGGAATACTTCAGTCCTTGGATAAGGACAGCCCATGGATCCACCAGCTGTCAGAAAAAAAAATGAAACTAAACCTGAGGTTTCTGCAGCAAATGTTTAAGGACTATGAACACCTGGTCTATCAGATAGAGACACAATCTTTCTAGTATTTCCTTCTTCTTCCTGAAAGTAATGCAAATCACTACACTTGAAAAATGTGACCCTGTGCTGCCCAAAGCATGTCTCCCAATCAGAAACCCACTGGGGGTACAGATGGAGGAATGTAGATCCTAAAGGGATTTTGGTGTGATGCTGTGTCCCTGCTCACAGAACATCTCTGGCATCACTCATTTGTCACTTAGAATAGTGACTTTTGAAAACCTAGATCATTTATTACCAGTAAGTAGGGTTCTCTCCACATTTTTATGGCTTTGGTTTAATGGCCCACAGAGTATTAAAAACAAACAAACAAGGCTATTTTTCACAGATGTTAAAAGATGTAGGGATCTTGCAAAGGGTTAAAGCAGTTAAATAGAAAGATATATGTTTTAACGGAGTTGTGCTTTAAAATTACTTCTAATTTATCCACTTACCAGACATGTATGGAGGTAAAATGATCAGTGGTAATGTGCAACAGAAAGATATATACTTTTTTAATTGTAGCCAAGAGGAATAAAACAGCATGGAATAACTTAATCGTTGCTAATTATAATATCACTGAGGTAATTACAATAGATTTTGATTGTCTCATTTTCACACCAGAGGAGGGCACAATACTGGCTTTTCTCTTAATACATATTTGTTTTTAGAGAAGAGCTGACAATTACACTAATTGTAGTCACAGCGTGAAACTTTGTTTTTAAAGAAAAATTCGTCTACGTGTCATACGGAATAAATGCATGCTTTTTGTTTTGTTAGGTGTAAATTAAAGACATATTAATTGCTTTGTTCACTGTAACAATACAGAGATCTTCTCATGCAAGCACAACTAATTCTGACAGAGTCACATCACTTGCAAAGTGTGTGACACCCCAAGTGAAAATGGCAAGAATGAACTACCACTTCTCAGTGGTTATTATGGATGTGTTTGAATAGAACTTTGTCACCTGGAAGGCAACATCTAGCAGCTGTTCTTCCTCTGTGGAATCCACTTGGATAAAGCAGCAACAACCCACAAGTCTGAGTTGTGTAATCTTCTCTGACTTCACCTTGACTCTCTCTAGCAGCTTCCAAACTCCATCAGACCTTAGGCTCAGCTTTCTTTGTCTGGCCTTGTCCAAACTTTAAATGCTCCAGAGGCAGATACAGGAAATGAGAGGAGATGCCCTGAGCATAGTGGGGGATGTAAGCCTCCCTGAAAGTGCTGTCACATCATGTGCACCATGAGGAACCACCCTCCTAATTCACCCTATCAAAAGCCTGTACTTGACAAGTAGCATGATTTATCTTTTGTGATACTCTCACCCTCCAAACAAGGACTGAAGCATAACCAGTGGTTTAACCTCACATAGCTCCCCTTTTCCCTTATAAAGCTGAGTTTATCAGGCTCTTTTGTCTAGACCAGCAAGGCACCAAGCTTTCTATTCCAAGTCTTTGGAGCTGAGGAGCAGTGCTCTGAAAATAGGACTTGCATCCACTCTGTCACCCACCTGCCCTGCTGAAGGTGTGACATGATCCCTGCCACCTGAGGAGCCAGCAAAGCAATGCAGAAGAGCAAGACAAGAAATGCAATGTGTGCCAGGTTTAAATAACCACAGCAGCATATTTTCATTCATCTGCCAGTCCCACTGAGGTGTGAAAGCAGGCTGGATACGTACCTTCTCCTAGCTCTAACATCAAGAGGACTTAGAGATGTTCTAATGTACCCACAGCAGATCCTGAGAATCTGAATTAGAACATTTTAAACTGACAATATGAAATTTTTGCTTCTGTACTATTCAAAATTTTCAATAAGAGGAACATGATTTGCTGCTGTAACCCACCATGACATCAGTGTTGCTAGTGGAACCTCACCAGCTTTACCCACTCACATGGTGTCTGCACACACTTTCAAAGTGGAGATTGTCTGTTCTCTGATGCAAAAATCACTGTCACTTAATGTGCAGGCTACTTCAGATGAAGGCCATTACCACAGAAATTTGCACCCTTCTGGTCACAACCTTTGGTCTTTCTTCCACTATTTCCAGACCAAAAGCAAGAGCAACAGTTGGAGGTTGTCCTTTCTTTATTCCAACAGCTCAAAACGAATACACTCCACGTGGGTGGAATGGCTTTAAACTGAAAAAGTGTAGATTCAGATCAGATATCAAGAAGAAATTCTTCCCTGTGAGGGTGCTGAGGCTCTGGCACAGGTTGCCAAGAGAAGCTGTGGTTATCCCATCCCTGGAAGTGTTCAAGGCCAGGTTGGAAGGGGCTTGGAGCAACACAGCAAAGAGCACACAGGCCCTAAATTTTAATTTAATAGCTCCTATGGATTAGCACAAGCAAGGCAATGCTAACTCGTTTCTCTTGTCAAAAACAAAGCAAAACAAAGCCCTTTTATCTTTTAATCAATGTATGTTAAATATATATGACCAGAGTCCATAACAAAGATATCGTGTTACACCACCTCAAATGTGTTCTGCAGCAGTCATTTTCCTTACTGCACAAGATTCTCGTACTGAAAAGATGAGAAATAAGTAGATTTTAACTTCTTGCCACTTTAGGAACCCCCTGCCTATATATTTAGAATTAACTTTTTACTTTTCTACCTGAGTTACAGATTCATATCTGCCACCAAAGACCAGCTAAAAGCAGAGAGTAGCTGCAGATTTTACATACCAAGTTAATTAGCAATTCTTACCAAACAGAGTGTATCTTTTTGTCTCAGGGTTCAGCTTGGTCTCTATTAGACATATTTACGGGAAAAGTCAATGGATAAGACATTAGAGGCCAACCTCAAAGTCAGAATAAAGCAACCATAGACCTTAGAGAAGTGCTTTATTAGCCAAGAACTGGTTGGTTATTGATCTCGGTCTCTGTCTCTGGTCACAATAGCACTTACCCTAATTTTTCTAGTGTAAATATAAGTAAATTTGAATGGTGTTGTTGAAAACAATCTGTAAATCTACATTTTGTGGTTTATGTTGTAATTGTAGTTACGGGAAGGTTCAATATCTGGAGCATGGTAAGGAGACAAGGCTGTGGCATGGCAACCTCAGCTCTGCAAATGTCCTGAAGCACTTTCTCAGAGGTTATTAAAATGACTGGAGCTATCACTCTGCTTAGAAGCAGAGAAACCACATGGGTACTCATAAGAAAGGAACTGAGAAAAAACACTGTAAAGAGAAATGTTATGCATTTAACTTCAGCATTTCTTTTCACTGAGGTCAACCAGATAATTAAGCAAAACAGATATGCAGAGTTTCTTTACTTTTCTGCAGACAAACATAAATTACTGCTTGTCTCAGCACTACCATGCTTTCCTTACTTTATTGTGCTTTTCCATTTAGTTTCATCTTTAAGATTTATTTGGAGATAATTTTCAACTTACTTCATGGCCTACTGCATAAGACCTCTCTTCTATTTGTCCTATTGGGAGCACCTGTCTTGATCATACTTCTATAGGGTTAATGAGGGTTAATGACTGTTGTATTGCAGATTGATATTACCAAGCAAATTTCAAGTGGAAATACCAAAATAAGTGATAGCTGTATCTGCTGCAGCACTTTCCTCCATTTAGGTTAACACTGAATGGAACATTCATATAACACATTGGTTTAAAAAACTCCATACATGCTGCAACATAAAACTGGAATTTTCACTATTGCTAAGTGTTTCCTTCTAAAGTTCCCATTGTTGCTCAGAATCCATAAAGCTTTTATTCACATCACAACATACTGAGAGAGGCAAATCTCTGTCTACAGCTCAGCCATATCACAGAAAACAGGATTTAAAAATGGGGTGGAACATTAACTTTGTTATTCCACTCCCTGCCAGGAGAAAAGGGAATGTCCTTTCCAGTTCCAGACCTGTTCTCCCTGACAGAACAAAACCAAAGACTACCCCTCATAAAAACATAAACTGAAGCCATGAGCTGCCACTCCACTGCCTACAACTAAACATCACCACTACTTATCTAGTCTGGACAAAATTAAATCCTGTCTGGAACAGACTGAGTTAGAAACCAGAGCTATCTGTTTAACTGACACATGATATGTCTAAGTCAGCTCAGCAGTCTGTTTTCTGTTCCTGCACCACACTTTCCCCATTGACTTGATAATTTCCATCCTACTCACAATGTCTATGTTCTACTGAAGCTTTTGTTTAACTGGAGGCTGTATGTGCAGGAGACAGGGTTTTCCCAGCAACTCCAAGTGGGACCTGAAAACCAGATTTCACTTCAGGGAAAACAAAACACAGATTTAAATTCAAAACTCAGCACCACTCCTGTTTTCCTCTGCCAAGCTCATCTGTCTCAAACATAACTGCAAACTAATTAAAAGATCTCCCTTACAGGTGATCTGATATGACAGGGATGAACAATGGGAAGACCACCCAGACGATGTCACACCAGTGCCAGAGAAGAACCAGAAGCAAGTCTGCTTTACATTCTGAACACACAACAGTCTTTCATTCCTCCCCACCTGCTTCCACACAAACCTCAACTAGAAACCACTACCAGCAGCTGAAGTGCCTCAGACTTGCACACGCACCTATCTCATCATTAAAAATATTGCCTTAACTTTATGAAAAATTGCAGTGATATTTTAATTTGCTTTGAGTTGTGGGGCCTTATTACTGGTATAACGAGCTCCTCATTCATTATAAATAGTCTGTGCAGTTCCTTCAGAGTCCATAATGCAGGCAAGCAACAACTTCTGCATAACTTCAGCAGACTGTAAATCAGGTTGTAATGAGAAGATATCACAGTCCATGATATGTGTGCAATTCTAAGTTTGTACTATTAAAAAAAAAACCAAACAAAACCCAAAATACAAACCCCACCACAACACCCCAACCATAAAAAATTGCAACTTAAAGTGCATTCAACAACCCTCAAGGCCTCTCTAATTAAGCACTGAATTTCATCTCCATTTCCTTGCTATGAATGATTCAATGGAATAGCTGGTTTAAGAGAATTCTGCCCCATGCTCCTGCTCTCCCTGCTGTTCTTCCTGGTGTGCACTGGTTCATAAAGACTTTACTAAACTCCTCCAGAAAAGACCAATAGTGACTTGAACCATCAAAAGATTTGTAAGGTGGAACATCACCTTGAGCAACTTTAGAACTGAAGCAATTAGTGGCTGTTATGGAGCTGAGCTAAAATACTTTGTAACTTCAGTGATCATCATTATTATTGTTCCTCTGCATCTTCCAGTGTAGTGAAGATCCATCTGGTCTTGGGAACTGTTAATTCCCGTGAATCCAAGAGGAATGAAGGGGGTTTAATATCTCATAAATGGGGCTGTTAGTACCCAGAATATGCTACAACATTGCATCACTAGCAGATATTGTCGACAAGTCACAAAACAGTATTGATAATTATTCATGCAATACAAAGGCAGAACTCTTTCTCTGTCTCTTTCCATCTCTAATGGCTGTTAGGAGGCTATGGATGAGAATAATCACAAAACCTGAATGGAGATAATAAAACCAATAGTGTTCAAGTGCTGAAACAAAGAGAATCCCCAGTGGGGCAGTGATCTTCTGAATGACTCAAGTAGTTCTGCACAAGTCTTTGAATTTCACTTTGACATTTAAATGAAGAAAGGCAGAAAAAAGCACAGGCCAATTTCATTGATTGACTCAGGAATCTAACATAAAAGCATTGGGATGACTCACAATACATACAACATCTGAAACCAAACTCCATTCTCGTCTATTCCCATTTCATTAAAATAACCTCCTGTTTTCTTCTGTCACAATATCTGGCTTGAAAAAACCTGTGCAGGGGGTTCAAGCAGAGCTTTTTTTATTGGAGCTCACTGGGAGGGGAGCTGGCTGCAGTGTCCTAATGCATTTCAATTTACTTTTTTTTAAAAGACCATTTTCAGCTGAGAATTTACCACACATCAATTTTAAAAGTTCACAAACTCACAGCTTCCTCCCTGAAAATCAGAAAAATAGCCAAAGCATACTGCTAGTCTACTCACATAAGGACAAATTCCTTCATCAGCTCTTCTTCCAATCATGCAGCCAAGGTCAATAAAACTACCCCAGCTCTTCAGAGGAAGTGATCTGTGTCAGGCAGTGCGACTTATGCCTGCCCTTCTCCTACCCAGTTTGTGTAGGTGAGCTGCATTGGTGAAGATGTGGCCTGAGTGGGTGTGCAGAGCCAGGCATGCTCTGGAGTCCAGCTGGTCATGCTCTCAGTGCCACAGATGAACCACTGGACTGATTCTTTAGAGTCTTTTAGGACACAGCACAACAGAATGTAGACTAGAGCCAGAACTTAGTGAAGAACTTTCCCACAAACACAGCGCATGCTTTGTTTCAATCTATTAAATGTATATAGTATTTGACCTCCACACACTAAATCCAAGAGCATTGCAGTCCTCCTGCATTGTCTGATACCCCCATGCATCCACCTTTCCTCCAATAAAGTTTACACCTGCCCTTTCCAACACACACACACATATGTGTATTTGGAAGACCTTATTTATACATACAAACAACTGCAGCTTCAATGGAAGGAACAGCCCATTCCTCTGGCATGGGCCAGACTCACCACAGTGCCTTGGTAACTTCTGTTGAGTAAAAAGTGACTTACAGGTTCTGAGACAAATCACAGAATTGTTTCTCAGCAGACAATCCATTCAAAAGGGTGCACTGCATTAACTTATGCAAAGTCCCAACTATGAAACCATTACAGCAAATATCTTTGCTTTACTTTTTGACTGATAACCTTCATCATTAAATTTAATGCCAGCATAAAGTCAGAATCATACCTATTAATACAACTCTAATTGATACTATAAGCAGACAAAATCTCACTATGAATACAATCAATTCTGCACAGATCCTGTTCTTTATTGACTATTTTTTTCACTGGGGATAGCATGTTTTAGCATCATTTTTATTATTTTTCAGCAGTGATGCCACCATATAAGTCTGAGGCCCAGGGGTATTTGGTGATTTTATTTTGACTTCCTGTGACTTTCCCAACATACAGAACCAATATAGGAGGATGCTGTTAGTACACAGTCCCCTTGGGTAGCTAGTTATGAAACTTGAATTGCTGCACTTAAGCAAGCCTGTCAGTATGCTTGGTCTCCTAGACACCATGGCTCCGGCTCCATCTACAAAACTTTAAGTGGCACTAACTAAAAGTATGGAAAAAACCCATATCCTGTCTTTGCATATATAGAACAACACTACTAATGGTGTTCTGTAAGAGTGTGTGTAGGCTGGGCTAGGAAAAATGGGAGTATTTTTCAGAGGAGAGCTCTTTTCTTACATTCATACAGAAATGTCGCTGATGTTATGGGTTGGCCAACTGAATTAGAAAATAAGTTCATTTATAAATTAACTCATCTTTGCCGGTGAAATTAGTCCAGAACTTTTTTTATTTTTCATCTCTTTTGGAAAACTGCCTTATAACCTGCATGATTTTACAGAAGGGTGTACCTGTACTGCTGGAAATCCTTATAGAAAGATATACTGGTGTCATTAAGTAGTAACTGGAACACAGGACTTCTGCTGGTCCTTTGAATTATGCCCTTCAACAACACAGAAAGGCTGCAGCAAATTTTTCCAGTAGCAAAGAACATTCTTTTCTTCCCTCCTAAAACAAAGCACCAAAACACCAGCCAACTGTTTTGAACCCTGTTAATTAACGAGGCAAACTTTCAGAGGTGGCAGGACCTCAGCTGGGCCTGTCCCAAAGACATGTGGTCAGGAAACCACAAGAATGGGGTCAGTCTTGAGATGTTCCAGTTCTTGTTATTACTGAAAATTCAGAAGGCATTAAGAAGTTAATTAAGAAGTTATTACAAAGATGGCTAAATTCAGGGCACTCATTGCTGTGGCAGCAAGCTGCCTCGACCAGAACCTGAACTGTCATTGTCCTCAGGAGACTAAAAGCACACCAGCCTTCCTGATCTGGGCTGCAGGGAGAGGCAGACCCAGTGCTCAGCTGATGATGAGATTCACACTTCAGTGTACGTACACAGGGAGCCAATTTCAAAGGCGTGGGCCTGCTAATGAGATTGCCCTGATGCCAGCATCTGCAAAGCTGTGCCCTCAGGAAGGGAGAGGAAGCTTTCCAGAGGAGCACAGGTTACCTGGTGGAACATAGATGGTGCTAAGGCTCTCAGGAAGAGTGTCGGGGATTCATTATTAACCACCAGCACACAGGCACATCTTAGAATAAAAGTGCCTCCAGCTGCAAACAGCTCCTGTGTTTTGGCCTAGTGCTGAAGCAAAGGAAAGCACTCAAGTGACTAAACCAAGCTTCTGTTCTCTCTTCTGTGTTCTTGGAGATTTCACATTGAAGAACTGAGCTTATCAGTGCTGCTCAGACCATAATATCTGACACCTTCGATTGCAGCACGCTGTGATAAGGCTACAGAGGAAGGAGATATTTGGAGTTTGATATCTACGTATTTTTAACAGGTTTTTAAAATTATTATTAATGCACACATCACTTAGCAGACTCAACTGCTTGCCTTAAATCTTTATTAACTAAAAGAATGCTTAACTACATCTTTTTTCCTTGCTACCCAAGTGCCAGTGACAACCAAAGCACTTGAGCAAGCAGAATGCAGCTGTTTGGGTCTTTCTTCTCATGCCATGTCCCCCTTCTCAAAGTCCCCTCCTCACTACTTTTCCATGATCCAGTAACCAAGCTGCCAAATTATTTTGAAATTTACACTTGGCTTAATCAATAGCTCTATTAACGTCTGTGGACCCATGAGTTTTAACATCATTTTCAACACTACTCACATCAATAAATTTGACAAAACGCATCCATGAGACATTTTGGAAGTGTATTTTACCATCTACAGCCTCCAAACAATAAGCTGACAATCAGAAAAAACAAGTCTTTTTTAAAGATGCATGTGCACACACACACACTTCAGGAGCTAGATAAATCTGAAAACTTAAGGACACATAAAGTCAGATTTTCAGCTGGTACAAATCAGCACACTCTCCTAATTTATACTGGCTAAGGATTTGACCCTTAAAATATTTTCCTGACACTTTTGATAAAGAAAGAACATTACATTTCACTTTATAATTGGACCCTATAGTTAAAAATAGCCAGATTCTTTCCTGATTAAAGAGACAGGAAGATATAAACCAGATTTATTGTCTATTAGATTTTATGTTCCATTTTCTCTTGTCACAAGAGAAGTAATTTTGTGTATATAGCCTGTCCAGCACAAAGTCATTTGTTCTCTCAGATACACTAATTCAAGCATAAATACATAGATCCATATTAATAAGCCCCACCTTCCCCATTAATACAGTTAGGATCCTGCCTAGATGTTTTCACATTCCCTGGATTTGTACTGTTCTGTGCTGAAGTTCTGACTGAAGTGATCTTTACTTTTTCCCAATGAAATCAATAAATACACAACAGTGAAATATTTGTGAAAAAGATGATTTGATATAGTTAGGTTTGGTTAAAATATTTAATAGTTTCTTTATATATATATTTATTTTAAAAAAACCCCAACAAAACTGTTTTCACTAAAGTCAAAAGATACGTTTTCTTTTGGGGATGAAAACTCTTTTTTTTTCCTTTGGTGCACATGTGGGGAAGAATCCCATCCAGCTTCATAATGACAGCCAAAATGAATTACAAGTTGGTCTTAACAAACATGTTCTCAAATATATTACCCCACTCCTCACTCAGCCCTCTGTGTAAGTGCTAAGTGGTGGCAGGCAGCAGCAGCCTTGCCTGCAATCTCTGTAATTAAACATTCAAACACAGGCCTGCATCTCAGCAAAAGGGCCCCCCAACTTCCCTTTGCTGAACACTTTCTTCAGAAGGAAATCTCACACAGCTGTTGGAAGAACACTGCATGACATCTGCAAAATGTCTATTGTACAGACCAGGGTAAAACACCAACAAGCTGGATCTGACCACTAATTGAAGCCATTGTTTAGGAAAATTACTTGCGTGTGGTCTAACAACTCATCTGAAATTAGTGATTGCTGCAAATGAAAAAGCAGAATCACATACCACCCCCCATCCCCCACCTCTCCCAAAGGGAATTGTGCTAGAAACAAACATTTACCATTACATACAAATATAATACTGGTTTATGGTGTGGATTTTTGTGTGTGTGTGTGTGTGTGTGTATTTTAACTGCATCAGATGCCAGTGAGCTGAATTGCAATGCATATTAGTGATACTGTCAACAAATATTAGATTTTTTTTTTTTTTTTTTTTTTTTTTTTTAGTTTGTGAGATAATCAGAAATGTTCCCCTCGTTTCTGTTTTCCACCCAGTAGGTTTAAATAGAACAAGCCATTTGTAGCTTACTGTCTATCTTACACCTTATTTACACTGAATTTTTATCTTCCACTGCATCTTATTTTTTGTTGGCATTCCCCACCATGCAGTTTACATGGTGATGAAGAAATAGCCTTGCAGGCATTGAAAAAGAGATACAACATGTTAAGACATAATTCCCTGCAGGGCATTCGAGGCTGAATTTGCTGTCACAATGAGTCCAAGCTTCCATAACTATCCGTGTTTTATGTGGATTTGAAACATAAAATTAGATTCATCTTAATCTTCTGAAACAGCAATCTTCCCATGAAAGCTGATAGACAACAG
This sequence comes from Certhia americana, assembly GCA_018697195.1. Taxonomy (NCBI): domain Eukaryota; kingdom Metazoa; phylum Chordata; class Aves; order Passeriformes; family Certhiidae; genus Certhia; species Certhia americana. The sequence continues at coordinate 3,304,071 of CM031866.1, forward strand.
CATATGAAAATGATAAGAGAGAGAGAGAGAGGACAGAGGGAAGACAAGAACTGAATAAAATGAGATTCTGCACTGTTCTGGTAAAGGAAGTGAAGTTCCCTTATGGGTAATAATATATCATGAAAACTTTGCTGAAAGGGATTGAGCTCCTGCCAAATTCCTTGTTTACATACAAGTGATCCCTACCGAGGCTCCTCAGCGGGCCAGGAGCAGCAGGGATGGCAGCGCCAGGACAGAAATCTCTGCTAGGGAGAGGAAGGTTTGGGACACACCACGTTCTGTGAGCAAGGTCAGATTTATGGACAGGGCCTCCCTTCGCCTAGGCAGGGGCACAGAGAGCCAACCCAGCAGAGGTAAAGTTCAAAACAATAAATCTCAAGTTTCTTTGGTCAGTCCAAGAGCAGAGCTTAAGGAATACACTGCCCTAATTTTCTGGGATCAGGCTTTTCAGCTGGACTAACTAATTTTATTTTTATTTTTTTTCCTTTTGAGGGGCTTCACATTTGCCAGCTTTGTCATATTCTTCTTCTGCCGCTGGGACACTTGATCGGTGTTGGAGTCCAGAATTCTGAGAAGTATTTCTCAGCATGTTTTAAGGGATCCAAACCCTCTGACAAACACTGTTTTTAACCTTTGTCCATGAAAAGAGCTTCTTAGGCTCTGGGATGATACAGAACTTTCAAGAATATGGATTAGATAGTAGCATAATATGTAATTTGTCACAGGGTGAAAAGTAGAATTTTGGGTTTTTTAGAATGGCAGTCAGGTGAAGGCAAGATGGATGATCCTCGTGGTTTTTAGGCTTCTTCCTTCTTAATTTGTCCCATCTTCCGCTGTGATGGTGGCACTTTCTGGTTGGTTTAGAGTAGAGACTGACTGTCTAACATGGATGATAGGTATTGGAAAATTATTGTAAATACTGTACGGGTAGTTTTTAGTATAAAAGAAAACACCACCCTGAAGGCGGGGGATTGTGCCTGGAACTGACCTGCTGAGCAGACCTCTGATAGTCAGGGAAAGAATGTAATAGATAAGAAAGAATAAAAAACCTTGAAAAACAGAAGAGACGGGTCTCAACTTTTTCTTCAATCACCGGGCTGGGAGAAAAGGACTTTCTAAATCTCGGGAACTCAAAATATCAGAAAAAACCCAAGAGACTGGCTTTAAAAAAATAAAAGTTCTCCAGAGTCAAAATTACTATATTCTTATTTGTATTCCTCACATTTAAATATGCAAAGAAGAATATTTTACTGCATGTAACTAAAAAAATTAAAAAATCACAGAAGCTCAAAAAGAGAAAAAAAAATGTAATGGTTTGAAGATTCAAGCTGACAAAGGAAACAGAGTACTTGAAATCTTCCCAAATAATATGGGACTAGATTGTAACTCTTTTTATACTTAATTTAAATCATCTGCAGGTTGTTCTTTTTAGTGCAATTACTTCAGATTTAACACCAGCATGAATACACTCTTACTTCTTTTTTTCTCAAAATCAATGAAACACACAGAATAAGTTTTTCAAAGGATTCAAATTCATTAATGTTCTTGCTTCACCCATCTATCACACTGCTGTTAAAAACATCAAATATTCTTTACATTCTCACAGTAATCAGCTACTGACTTGCACTTTTCAACCATGCACGGTTCTAAATTTTAGAGAGAGAAAAGTGAGAACTCCCTAATATAGGTATCAGGACATGAATAATAAAAATTTCCACAACTATCACACTGGCTGCATTACACATCTTTTTAGTAACACAGTCCTAAACCTGAGTCTTCTGTGACATCACTTTTTCTGCTGTTTGTTTAGTTAAGAATGCCTCTGCCAAATCCAGTACTGTATTCAGCCTAATTGACTTTCCTGCAAATAATGCAGACAAACCTATTTTCTAGTGTGTTTTGGTTTTTTTTATTTAGTTAAACAAAACAAACCCAAGAAAGTCCACTTAAGGACGCTCTAAACTTTGACTTCTTGACTTTCAGAGAAATAGTTTGTGTGGAATTGAAAATCAAGCACAAGACACCAGGTATTTGGGTGGGTTGGGTTTATGAAGCCCAACGCCGATTGTCCCCCCAGCTGTTGCTCCCTGGATGATGCTGCAGTGACAAGGACAAGTTATGAAGACCTTCTCCTTGCCATGGGCCAGATCTGGCCACATCAGTGTGACAGGAAAAGCTGCCACTTATTTGAGAATCCAATCTCTTGCTAATGTCATATTTTCAGGTAGAGTATTCATGCCCACCACCGTGCTGTCCTTCTTAACTTCCCTTTGATATAACTCCAGTAAAAAACAGGCTCCTTGCAGAGGGACTGTGAGGTGAGAAGCCTTTTTCCTCTCTAGGCCATGAGTTGACAACCCTTTTTCCTCTCCAGCAAACAGATTCTTTGGTTATCACTGAAGTCCTTGCACTGCCACAACCCTTCCTGCTCCACCACACATAACACAAGTTATTGGGAGCCACATCCCTTCTCCCCTCTATTTCACACACACACAAGTCCCAGAGAACAAGGGACAGGGAGATAATCACCTCTCCATAGCAAACATCTTGACCTGGAAGTAGAACACATATAAATATAAGCAGAAGTACAGAACAACACTTAATGCTCTGTTTTCAGATAGGAAAAAAAAAAAAAAGTCAACTCATCAACTAAATTAGGAATAATTGGTGAAATGATTATGCATGAAACACACGGAGGCACTCCTCTAGGTAATCAGTTCTGCTGACTATTTCTCCTGGCTATTCCATTTGATATTCTCCATATCTAAGTTCTGCAGCCTCAGACCTAAAACTGTAATGAAATGCAGTGCTCTATTATTAACTGCTGCTATCCTAAGATCCCAAAGGAAGGAAATACTTCATTTAATTGTGTTTATGTTAGCCCACAATACATGCAGGGAAAGAGAGGCTGGCATAGGTATGCTGCAGGAGTCTTTATACACCACTTGCAGGGCTCTGGGTTTTTTTAGATCGTATTTCAGAGAATAAAATCAGCGAACAATATTTTCCTAGGAGATTTCAGCTTAGCTGTAGGGATAATACAGTACTACATTTCATTAAAGTTACAGGTTCATCAAATGCTGACTGCACTATTCTATGATCATTATTGGGGCCATATCATCAAAATAATTAGAATTGATCAAAATGGGTGAAGTAGAGTAAAGAAGGGTATGAAATTTTACATTTTCATAAATGCTTTTCTTTTTCATCAAGGAAAGTCAGCCACACTATGTAAGTATTAACACAATAATGTGGAATATGTGAATAAGAAATATTTAATTCCATGAAAATAATGCATATGAAAATAGCTTCCTGTTGCTATACTGAGCTGCCTTTAACTGAATTCAGAATTCTTGGTCTTACAAATTTGGTTTTGAATTCTGGGAAAGAATAACAACTACTGAACACTACAGCAAAATCTAAAATTTATCTGGAGGAAATCCAGATTCATTGTTGTGAACAGGCTTTTTGATTTCTAGTTGGGTCTTTTTGGTATTGTGCTTGTACAAAGTTTACCACAAATTATTCGGGTGTATCTTAAGTCTTCTGTAATGAGCAGCACTGAAAAAAAAAGCTGGAATTTTCTCTATTTGTCCACAGTTGTCATACGAAAATTGAAATCTGAACATTCAGCATTACTTTAGAAAATTGAATTTCTATACAAACTTACCTAGTCTGATTTCCTCTCCATGGTTAATACTAAAATATCTTACTTCAAAAATTCCTTTAGCATACTCTGCATATAAAGTCTCATTTCAAAGGCAACAAATTGATAAGATGAAGAGATCCTTAAACATTTATTTTCTGCTTCATTTTTAAGTCTGCACTGAATCATAGAAAATACAAAATTCTGTGTTCTTCTGGAGGAACTAAAGCAATTGCAAACCTCTTTCACTGCTAAAGCTAATATTTCTGGAGATTTCAGTAAAAAAAAAAAACAAAAAAAGCAAAAAAAACCACATGCCTGATAACTTCAGGAGACTCTAAAATGTATGAAGACTCTAAAATGAATAAAAACTCTGAAATGGATAAAGATTTAAGACAAATCTGGGCAATTTAAACTTTCACATGTGGAGACCATGAAAAATAGAAGTTTTCATAAGCTTCTGTGAAAGCCTTACTGGATTTAACCACAACTTGCTTTGCATTTTGAGTGCTGCCCAGACAAGAACGTCAAAGTGAGGGTAAGTTTTACACAAAAGAATTGATGGATTTGGTACAGCTCGTGCAGGTTGCTTTGTTAGTCAGACTGATTGCTCTCTTTTTTTTCAGAGATATACATAGAAAGAACTGGAGTAAGTGACCTCAAAAAAAGAAACATTTAACCTTATCCCTGATGTAAACATCTCGAACTGATAGCGCAATGTAGGTAAAGGAAAACATGGCAATTTACCAGAACAAGGTCAATACCACAATAAGGTAGATGTTTCCTTTTTAAGGTTAACTTCTAAGGGGATTAAAGCATTCCTTTCTAACATAAGTAACAAAATGGCACATACTACAAAGGTTTGCCTTTTAAAAATCAAACAGAGCAGTCACTGTAATTGATCAGTTTTGAAAGAGAAAGGTGTGCCCAGTTGTAAACTGTTCTAAAAAGTATGTCACTTGTATTTGGAATTAATTAAGTAATGAACCATAACACCATAGCTGTGTAAATGTTGTTCCTTTCTCAATCACATGTGAGCATGATACAGTACACATAGGTACACATTTATACTTGTGCTTGCACACAGAACTAAAGGGAAAAGGTTAAGTAGATACACAACAGGAATAATAAAACTCTGCTCTAGATATTCCTCTATTAATGCACTAGAAAATTTTAGAACCACTAAAGGAAAATAGAACCATGACCACCCTTGGAAAATGAGTGTCATATGAATTGTTAATAGGCAGTACCCCAAGCACATGTGAGGTATTATAATCTAGCACATATTGAAGAAGCCTACTGCACACAGAAATTACCAGAGAACACTTAATTTTTGCATTCCACATTTATGCAATTAATTAGAGAACACTTAACATTCTTTCTGACTTCAAGCTCTGAATGATCATGTTTGATCATGAGGGAATTTAAAAATCATTTATGTAGCCTAGATTTAAGTACGAGAAGAAACAGAGATGGTGATGGTTAGAAAGGGAAGAATGAATACATTAAGCACAGACCAAGCTACACAGGAATAAGAAAGCCAATAAAGATGCAATTTACTCATGAAAGCAGATATTGAAATATATTTTTTTAAAAAAGGCATTTTATTTATATAGGAAATATGCAGATTTATATATTAGGAGACTGCTGCATTAGAGAAGAAGACACAAGCAAATGAATGGATTTAGGAGATGTACTGAGTAGCTAAAATAGTAGGTGATACACCACAGCAGCACTGAATTCAGCGCAGGTTTTGTGGGTTTGGACAATGTTTTTAAATACATCTCCCTGCTCTGGGATCTGGGGAGAAATGTCCATATTCCTGCCTGTCAAGTACATACAAAGCTATGGTTAGAGGGGTCACAGCATCTGTAGTTTGTCAGAATTTGTGAGCCAGCCATCCTGAGCTCCTGGTATCACACTGACTGTCCCTCCAATGTTTGCAGCACCATCCATCACCCACCTTCCCTCAGGATTCTTTCCCTAGGACCTTCCAGAGGTCTGCAGGGTGTGCCTCAGGCAGCCAGAGCTGTCTCTGCTGCCCCAGAGCTCCGTGTATCCATCCATCAGGTGAGTCACCTTGCAGGCAGAGCCCCGAGCTTGGCACACAAAGAAGGTCTTTATTATGCAAGTTCCCTGTCCAGAGGGAACTGAGGGAGACATTTAAGGCCACGGTTTAAAGACTGATTTTGAAGAGACTAATGAGGACTCATTTTAAAAGGTGCTCGGAGTCCCCACATCAATTCCAAACCACATCAAAAGAACCTGTTTCTAATTGAGCTACACTGGACATTACAAGACAGATATTTCTAACCATGCTGCTGTACTGAACTCCTCACCCCTTGCAGATATTTGGTGCCATCTTTCCCCATATCCTTTTGGATACTCAGTGCAATCCAGACTGAATGTTGGCATTTCTACCAGGCTCACTCACTTAAGAGCTAAATAGTCCCAGTGCTCAGAAAGGAACTGGACAGGGATAATTCAAATGATGGTAATGGCCACATTTAGAAACATTATTGTAATGAATCTTTCTTTGAATCCCCAAATAAATAGTCTGGATCAAATCCTCAGCTAGGCTAGACTAAGGAAGTGATATCAATTTCCACTGGCTCAGAATGCTTGTAATCAAATATATCCATTTATTATCAGTGACAAGGTTGGAAATGCTAGGCAAATTACTTTATTATTTGGCAAAAATACCAGTTTGTCATTAGTATTAGCCTGTGTCTTTAAAACCGGAATTATAAGCAGCTTCTTCATCTTACTACATCATGCTATAATCTGAAGTGCCCTATTAGGAGATGTAATATTTAAGGTCTTTTAGCTGGTACCTCTACATCCTGATTATCCTTTAGAAATTAAATGCCTTCAATATACATTTGTAAGAGAGACTAACAATTTCCTGCCACTCGAAGGATGAAGATGGTAAATGATGGCTGGGGTGGGGGCGGGCTTGTTGTTTGGATGCTGCCAGGCAGGCTGATAACTTTATATTCTGCGTCCATGGCTCAATGACCCACAAATCTCCTTTGATATGCCAGGCAGCAGAGAGAACCAAGCTGAACGGATCAGGAGGAAAGTGAAAACGTTTCAGCAAGGGGCCCCCGATGAAGCCATCATGTGACAGGAATCCTAAGACTCTGCTACGGAGGGGAGAGGAGAGAGCGGGAGAGACAGAGGAAGAAAGGGAACAGGGCATTGTGGTGGCACAGGCTGATAGAGACGTCAGAGACGCTTCAGTAATCTCACGACGCTTTGGCCCAGTGTGGGGGCAAACGAGGCCCATATTCAGCATGGCGTGACGGGTAGGACCACCCCGAAAAAGCTGCGAGGGGGCAGGCACTTGGACAAATCAAAGCAGAAGAAAGTAATTTTCGATAAATTAAAGAAATCTCCATGGAAATTAGCATGAAACATTTTCTAATCTCCCGCTTTTCACTGCCGACAAGGGTCACTGGTTTAACTTCTCTCTCTTATTTTATTATTCCCCAGCCACATTCCTCTGCTTTTTTATATCCTTCAATTTTTACTACCTCTTTTTCTTCCAGTCTATCATTTTTAGTCTTTCTTATAGCAGCTTCTTAACCCTTTTAGGACTTCTCCCAGTAAATATTCTGGAGAATTAACTGATCTATTTAGAGTTTAAAGGACATACTCCAAAGCAATTGCCTTTGCTAACTGTGTGCAGTATTTCGTCTACCAACTATGCCATGATTTTAACTGTGATCAAAGTCAAGCATTTCCTTCCCAGTAAAACCTGAAAAGACTGCTTTCTACAATCTCCTTTGGAGACAGAGTGCTGACGCTGCTAAATACCAGCTGCTAACACACTGCTAGAGGTAAACACTGCTAAGTCACAGCATTATGACTTTATGGTTCTTAAATTTAATATAAGAAATGGATTCTTTTTTCTGCTGTTCAGGTTTTGCCAACACAAAAGTGTCAGATTAGCCCTTCTTCTTTCCCACCTTTGTTCCAGGAGGTCAAATTTGGAAGTCTGCTTTAAATCAAGATGGATTAGGAATATTAAATACTGACTTCTCTTTTTTTTTTTTTTTTTAATTATAAATATGAAATGGCAATGAGGTTACTTGATAAAAAGATAACACACTAGTGTGTACAGGAAGGATATTGAGAGAAGGAGATATCTGACTTCTGACTATTGTAACTTTGTGCTTGCAGACAAAAATCAATAAAACTTCAGTGATCTGTGATCCATGACTTATGATATGGGGACAGAAAACATGAACAAAATCAAAACAATTAGAATGATGATTTTCGCAGAGAATGTTAGTTCAGCTTCCTTTCTGAAATAAATAATTGCAGTTTTCCTGCATAACTCATAAAGAGGCAGGGTCAAATTTACTATTTTCCATATTTATTTAAAGTATAGACAATTAATGCCGTACAATAAATCCATGTTTGTAGTTTCTAAGGAATGTGGACTTCTGATACCTCCTTCAGTAGATTAAATTTCTAAAGATATACAAATATACTGGTGTGTGAAGAGGAAAATCTTTATTTAATGGTAAATATTAGTGACCAGCTTAATTAATTCTTGGGTTTTGCTTTGGGTTTTTTGGGGGGTTTTTTGCCACTTGTAGATGCTGTTGGATCTGAGGAGGGATCTCCACAAGTTTCACAGTAGGTCACAAAAGTCTGTTCCCTGAAATGGTTTCTATAAAAAGTGGTCCAAATATGTCATTTGCTATCACTTAGGAAAGGAGCTCTATGGAGAATGATAACTGGTACAGTTTCTATCAGTTTTACTACTTGCACAAGCAGTGTGCTACATGTCTCTCATTTTCTTGAACAAGACAGATGCCTCTGGTGTGAAAAATACAGATGTTGGAGTATGCAGCAGACAACTATGGTTTATCAAAAATACACTACTGGCACTGACTGATGTCAGACTTAATCATTCAGCATCCTAGCAGGAGCGAGTGAATTATTGGGTCTTAGTCATGTGTGGTTTATGTTTAAAAAGTAATACGTCATCTTGTTTCTTCTTTACAGGGGTTGGAAACTATTGAGCAGACAGCAATGCCTGGGGCTATAGGTAAGAAGCTGAACAGAACCCAGAAATGAAGGTGCATGACAAGGAGCAGAGGCATGGACAAGTATCCCTGTTTTTTCTGAAAGAAATGTCAATGAAGGGCAAAAAGAAAAAAAAAAGAATCAGCATTAGAAAGATTGCACTGAGCAGGGGTGAGGGAATGGAGGAGCCTATGCGTACTTCATAAAAACATTTCCATATTTAATCTCAACCAAATATACACAACTTAATTTTGTGTTTAAATATATGCATAGTTTAACAAACAGATTCTTAATTTATTCACTGCTTATCATGTTTTAGATGATGTTTAAACAACACTGCACTCACACATACACACAAGCATAGGGAAGCCTGGTTCATTAGGCAAGAAGAATTCACCTGTGCACAGAAATTATTTCTCATCAAGCATTTGTTTTGAGGACCAATGCAACCAAAGCGTTGGGTGCAACCCATTGTCACTTGAGTTTGTCAAAAGGCTCCTTACAAATCTTTTCAGACCTTTCTACACTCCCCTTTAGCCACAACATTAAAAGTTTCTGAGTAGGTGTCAATGAAAATCAAGTGAATCAAAATACACTGAGACAGTTCCCTGGTATCTAATACAAGACAAAAGTCAGTAATCTAAACAACTCGATTTTAGTTGCTTTAGGAAACAATTGAGGTGATATTTCAGGGAGGAAAAGAAGGAGAGATCTTTTCCTTTAAATAGGAAAACTGCTGTGCCACAAACTTGGACAACTGAGAGGTGATGTCTCTTGCAAACTTCACCCTGAAGTCCTGAAGGTATTATTTACATGAGCACAAGTCAAGTCTGACAAGCCAGCGGAGCTCTTCCCGCAAGCAAAGGTTTATTCCATGTAATATTCCATGGGGTGGCTGTGATCTGCTCACACCTTTAGCAGGAAGCAGAAATGAGGATGAGACGTGTGACTTGTTAGCAGCCACAGAGCTGGGGCACGCTGCCCCTTCCAGCCTTACATCATTATTGCCAACTGCCTGTGATTACCCCGCCGGGATCTGGAGAAAGGTGTTTGTTAGACCATAACAAGCAATGCCTTTATCATATGTGCTCTTTTTTTTCCAGACTTTTCCCATCAAGAAATACAATTTCAGAGTTAATGTTAGTTAGCCAGTTATGGGAAGTCAGGCTGTCATCCAAAATTCATGTGATACATTTTCTTCTGAATTATCTTCCTCCATGAACTTGTGATTAGGTAAACAGCATAATGCACAGAGGAAAAAGTGTATTAATCTGACTATTGCTTCTTCTCTCCCATTAATGGTGGATTTAAGTTGCCAGAATCCATAAATGCAACAGCTTCCTTTAAAAGCAGTAAAATAATTTTCCTGTATAAATGGAGACTTTCAGGAGATCATTATTGGGAAACTGACATATTCTGCACAGAAATAGGTCTCCTCTGGACTTCAACACATACCAACTACAAAATGTGAAGTCAAGCCATTTAGCATTTATTTCAGCAGAAATTACTTACCTCCTAATTGAAGAGCTTTAGTCAGAGGGAAAAAAAAATAATTTTCAAGCTCTTTCACTGAACTGGTATTATGATGTGCATTGCAGTGGTGCCTGAGACAGGTCACAGACCAGAGGTTCTTCAGGCAGGTTCTGTGTAATCCTACAAAGTCGAGCTCACAAGGACAGTAATGTCCTGGTAGTTAAGGGGTGAAACTCTTTGCCTCTCGTTGGATCAAATCCAAATATTAGACAAGTGCAGCCCAGAACTCACTGCACTGAAGATGTGGCAAAATTTGCACCAAGAAAGAGCATCACTATGAACACAAGCACATGCCATAGATCCTCTTGTCCCCTGCTTGAGCATTGAGCCCAAGACCACGAGGGAAGATTAAGAGGAAGCAACATGCACAGTTTGAAGAGGCAATCCATGAAAGAAGTCTGCAAGCAGGTGACTGATAGGCACATCAAGCAAAGACATAGAGGGTTTTTTTGACTAGAAAGAAGGTCTTGCCATCAAATGATTTTGACAAGGTTTCATTTATTGTTTTTACCTTCTGGGGCATGAATTCATATTTTAGACCAAACAAATATCTAAAGTGTGCAATTCATATTTGAAGATGTATCTATCCATACACTCATCTATATTTACCTTTTTTCAATGATATTGGTAATAGAACATGGGCAGGACCTTTTCCCCTTTGACAAGTAACAGGTGGAATATGAATGCACATTTTAACTTCCCAGTCTAGTTCAAGCTGTGTTGGCATTGCTTTCAGTCTGCACAACCTCTGCTCATTCCAGCACTCTGACAGCATTATCCAAGTCCTCCACCTCGACAGGGATTTACCTGGATTCAGCTGGTGAGTTTTTCTAGCTTGTAGGGATTTCCACAGGAACATAAGGGACAGAGTGGTGTGCAAGAAGAGCACAAAATAGCAGTGACTGAATCAGTCCCTTTTCCTTGGCACACAAACTGCTTGCATCTGTAACTCAGACTAACGATTAGGGAAAAGTGTAAAAATGCAGAGCTGACGTCCTTCTGTTTGAACAGAAGGTTCCTACACAACAATGAAATCAACTTTCTGCAGGGGAAAAGTTACTCAAGAAGAGAAAAGAGCAAGAACTCGGAACTTTTGACTCATTTTTGACTCCTGCAGAGTCAGAGCTGGTTACAGGTGCCAGGTTACAACTACCAGAAGTGGCAGAAAGGGATGGGGAGATGAGAGAGAGGGATGAGGAAGGGATACACAGATTTCAAATCAAATGGATGGGAATCACTCCACATAAGCAGATCTCTGAAAGGGTTTTCAAAACCAAATGAATTTGCTGAACTAAATCTATTACAAAATTGTAATTCTATCCAGTTACATCTGTGTTAATCAGCACTAACTCCAATGAGTGGTAGCTTTAAACTAGTCCATAACTATCATGAGCAAAGTGAACTCTATGTGTAAATACAGTGAAGCACTGAACACATGTGTAGATAATTAAACTAATAATAATATTATCCACACCAGGAAAAAAAATACTGCTATAATAAAAGGTTACTTAGAGTTTTCTTTCCTGTTTTGACAAATTAAGAAGAAACATAACATTCACATTCAAACTACAAACATCACTACCCAAAACCCATCATTTTTTCTTATCCAGAGGACACAGAGGAACAATCAATTGGCAAATAGGTCCCAGAGAACACCTTCACAATAGAAGAATATTCCTATTCAATCAGTGTAGTAGGAACTGTAAATATTCATCTATCAGCTTGTTAATAATTTTGGTACAAGTTATCATTTTACAGTACCCATTTTCAACAGATGATGGGATCAGTTTTACAAACACCTAAGGAGAAAAAGCAAATTAGAGAGTTATTCTCAGTATTCTAACTAGCTTGGTCTGGAACTGGTCAGTGTTACAGAGGATGTTCACATAGATGGTTATCACAGGACTGTTCAAAGCTGAGCAAAGGCTGCTCTGCCCAGCTATGCAAAAATACTTTTGCTGAAATCTAACTAGGGTCGTGTTTCAAAGACTAGGGCAGTATTTGCAAGGCTGAGCCTTCTCAGGGAAACTAAACAGGTGTCACCCCTTCCATCACAGGATGGTCTAGGAACAGCTCTGCTGTTGTTTTCTGTGTCACACACAGAAGATACTGCACATTTCTGGGCAGCCTCGTGCAGCAAAACCAGCTTGTTGTCCCTTCCCTTGGTACTTTCCCATCCCCTGCACACCAGACCAGTCTTCAAGGTCACTCTCCACCTGTCCTTTCTCTCCCTCTCCCTTGTCTCCAACATGCATTTTTATCATTAGCAGCCTTTTTGCCACAGCCTCCACTGCAGCCACAGCTCCAGTACAGGGGGTCTGTTCACTCGGGGCTGCAGAATCCACTCCATCCTTCCAGGAGCAGGATGAGGAGGAGCAGTAGTGACAGACCACTGGCTCAGGCCCCTAGCTGTGTCTCTACATTCAGATCTCCCATCGCTTCCAGACTTCCCTATTAGTTACACCAGAGCCTCCAGCACTCTGAGGTCTGGGAGCTGGCAGAAGTGCTGTCTCTGGGCTGCCCTGTGAGCAGCAAACCCCCACCACTCTGCAGGGCACAACTAATGGGGGAGCTGGGAGCCAGCGTGGGTTTGCAGCTGGGCTGTGCTGACAACTCGCCACCTGATCTCCCCACACAGGAGGAGCTGCAGGGCACCAGGAAAAGGCAGCTGGGGGCACCTTTGCAGGGGAGACTGATGTGATCTGATCTGAACCTGAAAAACGGCCAGTTTGGTTCAGACAAGGCTGGTGAAGGGAGGTTTTAATGTATGCTAGCCCAAAAATGGCCTGTTTAGACAGGCTATACTAGGAGTTAAGAAGTAATTCAGCCTGGCTAATAGCTTCAGGGATGTGTTTGAAGATCAAGGATGCATCACACAAGACAGCTTTTTGGTTCACAAGGAGATACAGAGATTTTATATAGAGAGTCACAGCCCACTGCTTCCTTTTTGCCACGTAGCTTGCATTGTGCATTTGATGGAAAACAAAAAAATCAACAAACGCTGAGGAGGAGTGTGAGAAATTACTCCTAGATTTGTTTAAAAAACAAACCAGACAACAATCCAAAAGCCTGTATTTCCCCAGCTAGAAGACGGGTACAATTTAGACCCATGGAAAATATGGCTGTAGACTAATGATCAGCACTGTTGTGACAGTATCACAAGTTTAACTGGAACACGACAGCCTGACCCTAACAGAGGGATTTCACACAGCACAACCCAGCACAGAGAGATTGCTAAAGGTGCACACCAGGGCTCTGAGAGGTAAGGGTTAGGTACTGCCTAAATCTTCCCATTAAGACCTTAAGAAAATTAGATTAGAGCAATCCAGATCTGCAAGGGTCACTTGATGACTTCAAAACTTGCCAGTGACTTTTCCCTCTTTAATTTTCACTAGGTTTTCATGGCTTTTGACATTCACACCATGACAAAATTATAGTCATGGCATGCACATCCAGCAGGCAGGCAGGTCAGGAGACACCTTTGTGGATCCACGGTATCTGTTTGACACTCACATGCCTCTGTTCTACAGACAATCAGGGCTCATTTTGTGCCACAAGGAACAGCCACTAAATCTCCCCTTTGCCTTCAGCTCTCCTCAAAGGAAACAACAGAACACACCCCTGCTTTCGCCTCTTCCCCTGCCTCGAGTACTTCAGTGCTTTTTCTAGCTCAACACACGGCTTTTCTCCCTCGCTGTAATAACATGGTGCTTTGTTTTAATTTATTTCATGCACAACAAGCATGGCAAATTGCAGGAATAACAAATATCCACTAGAATTCCAAGACAACAGCCTAGCTGGAATGCCAATCTCCCAACTTCTGCAGCCTCTGCAGATGCCTGATGCACTTTCCCCCTGCTTGTTCAGCATCTCAAAGTGGGGCTATCTGAAGGCAACAGAAGGAGCCTACTCACCTCTCAGTTCTGGATTTATTTTTATCACTGATTAGGGACACGTGGTGTTACAATCTGTAGCGACTGGGGTGCAGGGGCAGCGAGGAACAGGAGTGTGGTGTGTGTCATCCAGCATTGCTCACTGATCTCGCTCTCCTCTAGGCAACAGGAGCAAAAGTGCAAGGTCACTCATGAGGAAAATTTCCCTTTTAGGTTTGAGTGCATCAGAATGGAGGCTGTGCAGGGGTAGGGAATGAATTCCCCACTGGAGCTGCGGGGCTGCACTGTGCTGGGCAGAAGAATGCAAATCTTACTTTCCATTGAAACGTGAGCTGGAGTGGGAAAGTAGGACACCACAAACAGCCTGTGGTTCCCTCACCTCTGCCCCACATGAGGCCTGACAGACATCTATTTTTTTAATCTACCAATTCTGCTACAACAGTAGGAAGGCTCAGGTATACCAAGGTTTCTGGGTATAAAAAATCCTGCCTGCCTGCTGGATGTGCATGCCATGACTGTAATTTTGTCATGGTAAGAATGTCAGAAGTCATGAAAACCTAGTGAAAATTAAAGAGGGAAAAGTCACTGGCAAGTTTTGAAGTCATCAAACATTTGTTCATTTTCACATATTTATGATATATTGCCTTAAGTATTGCGCCTAGCCATGGTGCCAACAAACTGGGGAAGGTAACCAAAAACTTCTAATTTTGTTCCACAAAACAATATTAAGGAAGATTTTTACAGACAGCTGCAAGAACAAGTGAGGTTCATTGCTCCTACTAACTCACAGTGCACTTAACTCCTTAAAAAGAACTGACAGAGAGTGCAAGCACGAGAGAGCGACTTTCATCTTGGCAAGAAATATCTCCATACACAGACTGTCAAAAAATAATAGGAAGAATAAAATAAAAGAACTGGAATAAGGCCGATCTTTGAGAGGGGGAGGGGGGTCATCTTCACTTGAGAGAAATATCTTCTGCCTTAAGTTCTGCCCAGGACAAAAATCACAGGAAAAGTGATATACATTAATTGCCAAATACCTATTCCCAATCCCACGGGCACTGTGAGCCTCACAGCAGCAGGCTGTGAACTGTTGGACATGATGATTCAGTAGGTGACAAGTGTGTCACCCTGTGCCTTTACAGCCATAAACCCAAACCAACCACAGAAACATGCCAGGAGATGGCTGAAACAATTGTTGTGCTCACAAATGCTTGAGAAACAAAAACAGAGTAAGATGCTTTTATCCCCAGCTCAGGACATCCAGATAACATGGTTCAATCACATCCTCATTTTTATCAGTTGGGAACTCCAGGGACAGGAAGGTCACATGTCTTGGCACATAGGAAATGGTGACAGACCTGAATTTCAGACTCAGAGCTTTAGATCCCACTCTTGTCCTCCTGTAACTACAACCTCCCTTCTTGACCGGCAATTCAGAAATAAATAATTTTTTTTCAAATGAAAGAAAAGTATTAATCTTGAAGATACTGATAAAATATGATAATACACCAGGGCTACAGTAAAGCTAACTAGCACAATTAAATCAGCTACAACACTGATCTTTTGACTACTTAAACTGGGGGCATGTATCAAGAAAACTGGAGTTCTTTTACACATAGTTCAGAAGTTTAGGCTCTGATGCCAGAATTTCACTTGAATAACTAGAAGTGTGATTTGCACATGGATTTCCTTGATTTCCTTGTTTCAATTTTACTCTATGTGAGGCAACACTGAATGCTGCATCCTGGGAGGATGTTCAGCACTGACAGCCAGCATGCTCTTTTTATTTTCAGAGTGGCTTTGTTACATTCACACATTATATCTTTGCAGGAGTCAAATCTAATTTTAAATCTATAGGACTGCTGTAGGATCTGAAAGAGCTGATCCTGTAGGATTTGAAAGTGAGTCTTTGAACTGAGATCTCACGAGATAAATGGCAAATACATTAACTTTGCCACCTCATTTTCTTTAGCTTACAACTTAATTGTATTTTTTGTAGACCTCAGCAATCATGTTTTAATTAGGTCCCTTTGTCTGATTTGATAACTTGTTTTGCATCCTCCTTACCCTAGCCCACTGCTCCACAGAGCTAAGCAGATAATGTTATGATCTGGTACTTATCTCTAACACTTGCTTTAGTTGAATAAGGTACTCCAGGAACTTTGACTTCCCCAAAGTAGAGAACACATTTACCAAATTTGCATCTACATATTGGCAGCCAATACTAAAATAACTCCCTACCTATGCGATGCTATGTAAGACAAATGTGAAAAGGGATTTTTAGCTCAAGATAACTGGCTAGACAACCAGTCTTACAGACAGTTGCTGTTTCTCCTAAGTGATCCCACACAGGAGGCCAGCAGGTGCCACATTTCAAATCATATGAAATTACAAGTTAGCAAGCAGCCTCTCCCCATGGGCACAAATACTACTTCTTAAAGGCTCAAAATAGGACAGAGACTGGAGGGGAATTTCATACTCTCTGAAAGGAGTTTGGGTTTTTTTTCAGTTCTGGTGACATCTGTGATCTTTCCTCCCCTCAAAACATCCCCAGAAATCTTCATAATTGAGGACACAGCCATTAAAGCTGCAGCCTTCTTTTCTGTAAAACCATATTCAATATTTACTTCAACTCTGACAAGAACCAACAACTCTATGAAACACTAGTTCTGTTTGTTGTTTATTATTATATAATAATATAATTACTATATCCTAAATAGCCTAAAATTTTCACACATTCTCACATACTCAAACCAAAGATTTAAAAAATGCCCTGGTCACTAAAGTAGCCTGTGGATTGCTTTAAAAACTACATTTCTTTCAAAATCTCAAAACTAGGCTTCTTTTTTGATAAAGTTGATAATCTCCCAAATTTAATTCCCTTGTGATTTGAATTCAATCTCAAGCAACATTTTCTTTTTATTTTCTTCACATCAACTTCTATTTCTTTATACTACCTGTTCTTCAATTCTCTTTTGTCCCTGCTAAACCACATTCTAGAATGATTCTGCAAGACTACAGCAATATTTTAGATTTCACATAATAGAACTCAATTTTTTGTTTCAGGCAAAGTGTAATTTTGTCTCAATCAGCAGTCAGTAGCCACATTGCCAATTAGACTGAAGTACACTTTACAATAAAATGTGCAAAATTATTGGAGAAAAATACACAACCGAGAGAGTCTCTACTGTGGGTAAAATAAATATAATTGATGCATCCTTCAGTCTGCAGCATTGATTATTATTTATTATTACAAACTCTTCAAAACAGGATGATTTGATGTCAACATGTTATTTTAGGAAGTGCACAATTGAAGAAAGCATTATTTGCATGGATTGATTCATAAAATATGTTTACTGAGGAGAGATGTGCACTTTTACTTGAAATGATTCAGAATAATAAAGAGAAGTCAAGACAATCTTCCAGCATTGTAGTTGAAAAGAATATCTAAGTTTTTAAATAAGCTTCAATTAAGAGAACAGTTTTTGTATAAAGCCAGAATCTATGCTTTTTTTTTTTTTTTTTCCCCTCTCTTTGTGTAGTCTGTCTCTCTAAACTTAAGAAAACAGTCACAGCAAATCCAGGGTCACTTTTATCCTGTGTCACCCACTGAATTTGGAAACTCCTTGTGAATAGCAAGGATCAGTCCATCTCCTGGCATTGATCTCCTTTCCAAACAGAATACCACCATGCTTTGATGTGACATATGGAATGAGAAAGAAGTAATAATGAAAATCAATGAGTCTAAATATTCTCTGCTTGCAACTCACCTGTCGTTTGCTATGGTTATGTGTGTCCAGGAAAGAGAGGGATTTAAATGCATCTGTACTTTGGTTTTTTCGTATTATTTGTAGCCCTATGCTGCAGCATTAAAACAAAACAAAAAAAAAGCCATCTGAACTTATGTGAAAATTGGTAACATTTACACATCTGTATATACACACACACATTTTTTAGACATCCATAGTTCTCATGCTGTATTATAAAAAATTAGGGCCAAACACCACCCTACTACATTCCTATCGTTACTCAATGTTTGCAAAAAAAAAACCTTTTATCAGAATGTTTTAAAATTAATTTCTAGGAGTAATTGCTATTGTAATCGATGAGTCTGCAAACCTGTCACTGTACAGATGGCTCAGAAGAAAGCAAAGATACGGGAAAAAAAATCCAGTTACATCAGTTCAATACCACAACAAACTGCTACCACAAAATAAATGGCCCCAAATCAGGACAAAACAGGTGAAGAGGGCACTGAATTCATGTTGGAAGATGAGCAAAGCCCATCAGGGAGAGGAGTGGATCAGATAATTTCCACCAACTTTCACAAAGTCCTGTCATGTTGCACCCTCATCTCAGCTGCTGCTTTAAAACTTTGCTCCTCTTTCCCAAGATCATGCTTCAAGATTATCTTGGCTCTTTTATTAAACAATAAAAAAAAATCTGAATAAAGTAAATGAGTATTTTTCTTCCCAGGCAGGTACTGGCTTTTATTCCCGCAACTAAATGACTCTGTGCAACAAAGCAAATTTCTTCTATCAAACAACCACTGCACAGAAAAATGACCCCAAATTAGCTATGAAAAACTGCCCAGTTGCAATGGTGGCCAGGATGAGAGAGACAGACTGCTAAACTTAGCTGTAGTGCTTCATTATAAATACCAGCAATATCTTCCTAACTCCTCTGTAAAGGCTAGAAAATTGTTCAGTTTTAAAGTTTCTTTCTGTAAGAGCCCAACATCCCTGTGTTATTGTTTATCTTTTTATGACTTTGGTTGGCGGGTTTTGTTCATAGGAAATACTAGCTTTTTTTTTTTTTTTTTGGGGGGGGGGGGGGGGGGTTTTTTTTTTTTTTTTTTTTTGGTTTTTTTGTTTTTTTTTATGTAATTTTTTTTTTTTTTTTTTTTTTGTGGGGGGGGGGGGAGGGTTGTTGTTTTTGTTTTTTTTTTTTAACTGTTTTAGTTTTCCTACAGATGCAGCCCCTGAAAAGCTCAGCCGCCTTCATGCAGCTGGGAGAGCAGATCAGCAGAGCATCAGAAAATGCTTCTGTCTCACTGTAGTTTTTATCAGGACAAGTTTTCTCTGATGGCTGCAAGTGTCCTAGTTGCTGGCAGCAGGATGGGGTGAGCAGTGGTCCCTGTTACTGTGCAGATCCAGCGCTGACACCCAGGCAAACCCTGAGGTGGGTGCCTGGAGCTTGGAGAGCACAGCCAAGCTGTGCAAGGGAGGTTTCTTCCTTCCCCTGCTCCCCACAGAGTTCCCCCACGCCAAGAATCCACGTTTGGGCAAGGCATGGAGGAAAGGATTTGCCCCTGGATGCCTTAACAACTTGGTTTGGAGCATTACCAATCACCCCTGGGCACCAAACACAATTAACATTCTGGGCAAGCCCAGCAGAGCACCTACTGCTCTCCACTGGGGCTCCAGGAACAGCTGGGAAGAGAATCCCACATCTGAGGGGCATGCTAGGTATCCCTGAATTTAATGACAGTTTAAGAGAAAATAAAATCAGCAGCCACTCATGTGCTGTGCCTTGTACCCATTTGGACCTTGAGCTGCAAATTGAAACTCCAGGATCCCCAGTCTCACCGAGAATTGCAGAACCCATATTCCCAGAGTTTGGCAGGCAATAAATGTAACACAGGCTTGCTTATACAGGCTAATGACAGGAGCACATCCCATTGCCCAGATTTTGCCTTCCAGTTCTGAGCTGGAGGCACAGGACAGCTGATGAACATCAGCAGCCACAGCAGAAACATCCCAGGTATTTAAAACAAAATGCTTCCCTCACCGTTTAACACTCACTGAAAAAAGAAAACTGTATTTCTGACCACCCCTTTTATTTTCCCAATCAAACTTTCATAATGCTAAAATGCAAGACTGGAACATATTAACTTCAAAGACAGATGATGGCAACTGCTCCTTGATCTTGAATTCCATGAAATTTCAGGTCATTGTGGGGAAGCCAACAACCACTTTAGTTAAATGCTTAATGACATAAAAACAGTGATTGATTGCCATAAAAATGGCTCCTAGGGATTACAAAAATGAGGTGACTCACCGAACTTATTCAATGCTTCCAACTAAATACAAGAAATATCTGGCTACAAAGTTAAAGCTCCTGCTGGCCAGATGGAACATTGAAATGCATATATTTTGAGAAAGATAAGTAAGTTAATAATAAGATAGGTTAAAGGTTAGTTTTATTTCATTTGGTGACTTAAAAAGAAAAAAAAAAAAAGTATTTCAGGTGGATATGAAATGTAAAACAACACAATCACTTTTTATGCAACGCGAGGGGCACTGAACTGCATCTGCTATTACGACCTACAAAAATACTTCTTTCTCCTCGGTTAAAAAGCCAGGCAAAAGTACTCCAGGAGCTCAGAAAAATCAAGTATTTGAAGGAACGGAGCGGGTGGTGGGATTAGTGTAGGTGCAGATCACCTGCCAGGCGGGGAGGTGGCTGGAGGGATGGGGTCAGTGAGATATGCGAATGAGGACCGCCGCGAACAGGGGGTTTTGTCTGGAATTTCGGGAACTGTGCGAGTGCTCCTGCAGATTCCCAGGCACAAGACAGATGGCAGTGCAACCAAGCTAGAGCCGGGGCTGCTGGCGCTCCCTCCGGGTCTAACTCCTATTATCCACTTGTAAATTAACCTGTCAATTTATCAATCAACACCATCTTGATTCTCCCCTGTTCCACTGCCCGGCATCGCTGTGAATTTGCCTCGTAAATAACTGGGAGCCCCATGTTTGTTAGTATTGTGAATGAGTTTATTATCACTTTGATGACTGCTATGAATCACAAATGCTGCCGAGAGCCTGATAAGGAGTGGGGGGAGGAAAGGAAAAAAAAAAAAAAAAATGTACACGCGCACATTAACACGGTTGAAACTATTTGGGAGATAACAGATCGAGTTCCGGTGATAGCAAATCATTTCAACTAGGGGGGAAAATGGCTAAAAATTGCAGGTTTTGTCATGGAGAAAAACTCGTAAAGTAGAAAAATATTAAAGGGAGCAGTATTGTGTGTACAGTACAGCGGCTGCCACATTGCTGGGATACTTCAATTTCTTCCTAGAATTTCTCAGGCACTGTTAAGATTTCGTGCCCTATTTGCAAACTTTGGAAGGGGAGAAATATCCTTTGAGATGCAACAAGTATTTTGTTTATTTATTCTTGCCAGTGTAAGCACCGTGTGGAACTGTGAGTAATTTATGATATGAAAAAGCTGAAGGAGTTCAAATTAACAAAAATGTATACTTTCAAAAGAAAGTTAAAGAGAACAGGAATTTAAATGAAATCTTTGTGACATCAGAAAAATGCTAAATTAGTAACATCCAAATTTGTTATTTATAGTTATTGTCCAATTTTGTTTCTTCTGATGGAAGAAACTTTATTTAGGCTCAAAAAAATGTAACAAGTTTCACTAACCACTCTGAATTTAGCATTTAAATAATAATTATTATTCTATAGAAATATGGAAAGTACAGCAACTTTTCACAATTCCCTTGAGAAATCAGGGTTCAGTGGCCCATTTGCTTTTTGAAGCCAAAACATAACTAAAATCTAAATATGAACAGCATGTTAAAAAAAGCAGATGTTCGGCTATTTTTAAATACAATCAATCTTTTGCCAGGTGTAAAAAAAGTCTACATTTGGCTTGAATACATTTGAAATCTTGAATTATACAGAAGTTTATTTAGGAAGTATAAACAAGCTGATGAAAAAGAGATCAAATCTTTTATACATTTAACTCTGCAATTTTTGAGATATTGCAATGGAAGTTCTTGGTAAACTTAAGTTAAAATCTGAACAGAGGTTTAACACCGAGAATTAAAAAGTCATGGGTCTTATAAAGCTGCTAACACACATTCCTGTCCTTTTCCCTGATGCTATCATTTTTGGTGGTTTTATGCCTTACTGTAATTTTTCCACGTCCTAATTCTTAAATACTTCTCAAAAGTTAGTAGAAAACATCTGTAAACCTTTAAATGCCTTTTTAATATATATTCTTTTAATACTACCAGGCTGATTTACTATAGAAAATATCTAAATTTCAAATTATGTTAGAAAATGCAGAGTGATGAACAGACATCAATTATTTTGTTAGATCTGTTTTGCTACTATCTTTCAAAATTCCAGATGAGATATGGACCGCATTGTGACCTCATATCTTAAAAATCCTTATGGAATCTGGGTTGTACATATATTTTTAAACTGGATAACCTGGTTCAAACCAAGCTGTGCATGTCAAACTACAAGCTATGATTTGTGTTTGCGTCTGAATTAAAAGATGAAGCAAAATACAATTTGTACAAGTATTTTCTAAGGTTCTCTATAACCTCACTGAAATATCTAAAAAAAACCAGTTTATGGAACAAATGGCAAGCAACAGACATGCCCACAGAGAAACAGTTGTCACACAGCAAAATCTCTGGCACAATTAAAGTAGAAGAACAGAGTGTATACTCAACATTGTTATGCCCAGTATATCATTGGTGGAAAAGTAATGGAAAATGAAATTATTTGTTAGAATGCAATTTAGGGAATCTGATAGGTTGTCCATTTTATTCAATTTATAATTAAGATAGTGTTTAAATTTGAAATGAATTCTATATATGCATGTTCAATAGGCTATAGCACAACAATAAGAATGGAATCACATCTCATTTTATCATAAATTGTGTAATAAGCGATAAGGTAAAAACTAGGGCTAAAATCCTTCCAGCAAAAATGAAAGAGAGCGACCTCAATTGCCCTAATTCATTCTGTCTTTTTTTTTTTTTTTTTTAAACTCTTCATTTTCCCTCTGTTCACATTATTAGCTTACACATGAGTGCATTATTAGAAAATAACAAAGCAAAACAGGGAAACTTGGAAGAAGCAGGAGATAGGATCCCCTCTACAGCTGAAAGGTATTCTCATTTCATTTCTTAGGAGTTGCAAAAATAGTTTTATTGCCAGGGAAGGACAATGACCTCTCTCTTTCAACAAGCTTGGTGGTTGGTCTTTTGATGGAAAAAACTAGGGGATACAACATCTGGTAATTTGTGTTACTGAGCTTAGCTGAGGTCTTAACGATGTAAGCAGATTATTCCCGAAGAAGAACAAAAAAAATTCCGGAAGACTCAATGAACTATTTAAAGTTATTAGCTGGTGCATTCTGGCACTTCAACACTCTTTTCGGATTCCTTTTCCCTTTAGACATTTGCCTTCTGATCAGATTGTTCTAAAAAAAGAGCCCTAACACCTTCCAACCTCACCACGCTTTTCTGGTGGTCCACGCATGTTCTGTCATGCATGCAGAGTCCCCCTTTTTTCCTCTCCACTGAAGGAGAGGAAGCAAGACAATTATTTTTGCTGATTAAATTTTCCCCTGTAGAACAGTAAGAAGTTATGCCACCATTCCTGAGCTGCTGCATAGGTCAGGAATACTGAGCAACACAGATTGCAGCAGTCAAACGCAGATTTAAAAAAAAAAAAAAAAAAAAAGGTGGGTGGAGAGTGAAGAAAAAGATAATTTATTTGTGCACTTGACCAGGAATTTCATGCTCAAAACAGATATTCCCAGGAAAACATCTTCTACTCCTTTCTTGACACCCTTCCCTTGCTTTAAATAGTTTTGCACAATTTTAGTTCTGATTCCTCTGCTCCATGTAGTTCTTCCAAACATTTTAATTGCCAGTTGTGTGCTGATTTAAAGCATCTGATGAGTTTCACAGTCCTTTCCACAGGCAATAGACCCACATTTCCTAATGTATACATGTGAGACAACAATCTGAGTTTAAATTACAGACCTGTAGTTTGCTGCCTACCAGAGTCATGTTGCTGAGTGGCATGAATGACCCAGCTTCTACAAGAATCAATAGCTTTGATGTGAAAATGGAGCAAAAATCTCAGATCAAGTTTAAGCTGAAGTTAAAAAGAAGACTTCCTCGGGAAAAGAGGTTTTTTTATCTTCATCGTTATAAATTTTAGTGTGTTAAACTCTGAGCTTTCAAAATGAAACTAGAGAGTTACAGCAAATGGACAAATATTTCAACCTAAATTTCAGGATTTCTTTATTAACAAAATCTCTGCAGCACAGAGCAGAGCAACACAGTCCTATAAAAATCCCTCTCCTCACGATCATCCCTTGGAGTTTTAAACAGCCAGTCACTGCATCTCACAAACTTGTACTGCAAAATCCTCCCAGGAACTTTTCAGCAAACTTTCATGGGAATATTCAGTCTTAGATGACCATGACTTGGAGCGCAGGCTGATCACCTCCCCTGAGATAATGGAACACCGAACATCTCATTTACATTCACCTGGATTTGACCAGACTGTGAAAGAGCACAACATCCCCAGACACTGAGCTTTAAACATAGCTAAAACCACTTCCAAAGGTTTTGCCAAGGTTTTCTTTCAAACCATAAGTTCTCATCAACACTGCTCCTTTCCATAGACTTGAATATACATTCTGTATTTGTTCACTTTTACCTTAAACTCAGTGCTTGTCTCCTAATGGAACAAATACAGAATTTACTGCATTTATTTTGGAGCATTATTGAATCTCTGGAGGAGGTGTTTTGTTAAATCAGAGATTTTAAATCCTGTGCTCATAATTAAGAGCCACCTGATGCTAACAGTATTCTAGAGTGAAAATTTCCATCGGGGACTTTCAAGACCTCTGCCCACACAAAAACTGGAGGATTTTTTTTTTTTTTTTATAATATACTATACATAGAGAAATTAATATCGAGAAGTTTAAGAATTTTACTTGCAACACAAGTTATGGCCATGGAATTGCCTGCTACCAACTTCAGTAAATCAACCAGTACAGCTTCAATATCCTAAGTCTTTATTTTTCCTTTATCATTAAAAGTTAAAATTTTTAAGTACTACAAGCCTGTTCAACCAAGCTCTTTACAGCAAGCATTTACCATTTTCACTGGAGAGTGCTAAAAATAATTCCATTTAATTCATGGATGCAAAAAGAGGTTCTAATTCTTTTCTTTTTGTATATATATAAATAAACCAATTTCTCATAACTCAGGTATGTTTACCTGTAATGTTCAATAGTTTTGCTGACAAAACCATCACCCCCCCACCACACACATTTTTAATCTGAAAACTGATGCTCATTGGCACTTTACCTTCATTCTATACCCCAAGGAAGTTAGTCTAGATCCCAACAACAGCACAGCATGTGCTGCTGTCCCCTAATATCATGATAACCTGCATTTTAAATCAGTGTTTCTTACCCTGGTCCAGATCAGAAGTTTTACCAAAGAAAGAAAACTGTGCTCTTGTCAGGGTATTAGAAGTACTATTTAGTATTTGAGTGAATTAGTATTTTCTATTTACGTTATTTATATTACTGAGACCTTTGAACATGAGACAATTTCTGGCACATTTTGGGTGCCCCACGTTCAGAATTTTTTTGCTCGACCTCATTGGCTTTCACCATTAAGGAACTTCCACATCTGCCACTTGGACAGGACCAGCAAGCACCACCCTTCATTGCACAGAAAAATAACAAGAGGGAGCTGCAGGAATTTCAAAGTTCTCTGTTTACTGGCAAGATTCAGTGCCTGTTTTCTTTCTTAAAAGAGAAATAAGAGAAAATCAAAGTATGCAGTGCACAGTGCACATTGTAAGCAGCATGTGCTTTGCTTCAAGAGCCAGCTCAAGGAGAATTGAAGAGTTGCAAAGACAGATATAGCACACTGTCATCACCAGTTGCTTCTCAGTGAAGTGAATCCTGTTTTCCTGACACTTACTTCTGTGCAAGAGTGCTTCATTCCCCATTGTTTACTTTTTAAAAGCAGAGGATCCAAAGGGGTTGAATATTTTAATAAACAACAAAGTTTTATGCTGAAGTTTTTCTCTTCCCACGCAGAGCAAAAGTCTCAAACCTTTATCAACACACAGCATCATACTGAAGAAAATCAGCGTACTGCTATGCCATGATTGGCAGCCTGAAGCAAAACATATCTTTGGACAGAAAACTATGGGACTAAGAACACCTCTGGAAGGTCTCAGAAGAAACAACAGATGTGTGTTTGGAACCAGGGATACAGACAGAAATCTCTCGGCCTGAGAGGAATGATGCAGAGCAGTCTTAGAGCAGAGGAAGCCTTCAGGTAGCTGCTTATTCCCTTCATCTGAAGAGTGCTTGCTAGGATAAATCAAAAATTATTGGAGACACTGGTTTGGCATCACAGACTACAACCAATCCATCTGCCTCTGTGCAGATATTGAACTACCCTGGGGATTCTCTTTGGTGAGGCTGTGTAATGCTCTTGTAGGGCAGCTTTCTTGTAGAATGTGGTACAAAGATGACAAGCCTCGTGGATGTGAACAGATTTGAAGTATTAAAGCCAAGTTTTGCATTCATTTACACTCTGGGCAATACTCAAAAGAGCAAAGAGGATTTCAAAAGGTTGTAGAGCCTATATAGAGACTGTTTCCTTCTTTGTAAGGCAAACTGGAGGAAGTGCAGAATAGAAAATTACACTTTGTGGCTGCAAACTCTCACACAGCAGGTTTTAAGGGCTAAGTTCTCAATGGGGTGAAAACCAGCCATGTCTTCAAGATGCACTTTTTGGTCATTACATCTTCAAAAGTGGGTGCTTGCGCTCTCTCTCCCCTTTCAAAGGCATTATGTTTACATGCAACCATGTTCACATTTCCAGGCAAACCAAAGCTCTGCAAGAACTCACATTTACACGTAAAGCTGCCATCTTTAGTAGCTCAGGTGCCCCAAGAGAAGGCAAAGTACCAACTCCAGAATGAACCACTTAACATAGGTCTGATATAGGTGCGTGCTGCAAACTTGCACAAAAAGTAGAAATTGAGTAGTTCGCTCTTGGGGACAAGAAGCTATTTCTTCTGCTGTGCCTCTGCTAGAGTGGGACAGAAAATAACAGCCCATTGCCCAGCACTAAAATATCTGTACAGACCTTTAGGTGTGGATCTGGGCAGTAACAGATGCCAGGGTATATCACACTGAATACACAGAGGCATCTTCCTACCCTGCACTTTCACTTATTTCTGAAGGACCACAAGCAGAGCAGAGTAGTACTCAACATAAAGTCAAAAAATTTAACAGCAACAACAAAACAGACAACTTGCATGGCAAGGTTTACGACAAGAGAGAAAGCAGACAGAGGTATGCAAGAAGGGGGAAAGGGTGTTTTTAAAGGGCTACTTGAAAATATGTTTCAAGCAAACAAATCCTGTGACCCCTCCAAACACTCGTGCCAAGATTGATCCTGCACAGGAACGCAGGGTAAGTGAGGGATCAGTGTGTATTTAGCTTTATGCAGCTAAAGCAGTATTATCACAACTACACTTAAGGCATCTAATTGGTACAGTAGTGATGGCTTTTGAGATGGATGGGTAGAGAGCAACTTACTTATGGTGACATTCAAAACACAAGCCTGTGAAATACTTTGGAAACAGACCAACACTCTGAAAGATCCCAAATTTACTGCTGCGATATCATCATCAGGTCTTCATCATGAAACATCTATCTAAAATTGGATAGAATTTCCACCTACCCCTCCGCCCTGATCTGTTAAAAACCATGAGATGAAGTGAGTTATGTCCCATTAATCTTTCTCATAGAAGAATCAGACAGATGGGCTGGATGAAGCGGAGGTGAATGAAGAGAAGCACCTGCTATTTTCAGGGAGTTGAGGGAAATTGGTAAGAAAAAAAATCACAAGTGGGTGGAGAGGGAACAGTATTGCTCTATTACTGGATATCTCCTGAAAAAAAAAATGACTGATAGGCCTTATGCAGCTATGATAATATGTGCTCACATCTTCTGGTGAGGGGAAAAAAATAAACAAACATCTCAAAAAACAAGGATGCCATTACAGGTCACGAGTCAAAGAGGCTGATGAGCTGTCAGAAGAAATTACATAGCAGTGTGAAATATATAGGAAAATGTCTAATTGCTATAAAGAGTATGATGAAAAGGAGGGATGAATGTGTGGTCTTGCAGCAAAGGAAGATAATGCTGTCTGAGAAGTCATCATCTCTTCTCAGAGAAATCACATTTTGTGTCCTCCTGTGATTTACACCTTGAAAATAGAAGGGACTATTCCAAGAGAAGTCCTGTAGAAGGTTCTCAATTAATTCTTTGTGAAACTCACTATTTTTCTTGCAAATACCAAATGTTTAAGACCAACATTTTACACATTTGCTTCTGCCATGCCACTGCACAGGAGACTTTGAATGTTTGTGCCAAATGGTGAGCAGCAGAATTTCCTGGAGTCCTGCACTGCCAGATGAAAGGAGCTACTAAGGTTTGTAAAGAAATCAACCTAGAAGATATACAGCTTGTTAGAAAAGTAAAAGAAATTCCTAGATTACCAGTGATCTTCAACAGACATTTCTGGGTGTTCTTTAACCCCAATGTAGCTCTAACTGACAAAGCAGGACACACACAGTCATAAAAGTGTAGGTTGAATTTCAGCAGGTGTAGCTCAGCAGACTCTGTGGATATTAACAGCTACAGCTCCATTTGGGATTCCTGATGGCCCTAGTCTAATGAAACTAAAACCATTCTTATTGATGAAGCTCACTAAGTTATTTAATTTATTTACTGCCTTTGTAGAGCAGTACACAGATGAAAGGGGTGCTTCTGCTAATACTGAATAAAAATCAGCCTATCTTTATAGATCTGGTGATACACTTATTAAACTATCTGAAGCACTTGATAGATCACCATGCTTGAAAATAATTTCTGTAAAGCCAACCAAAAGGCAAGACAGACCAGACTTTTAAAAAGCCCATTGAGGGCATCAGGGGAATACAAGTTTGAATTCTCAAAAGGCCTCAGGTACAGTTTATGGCTTCACAATCTCAAGATCACTCTGCTATACTGCATTTATTTAATGTAATCATAAACTGAGTAGATATTTATACATGTGTTTTAATACTACTTTAAAATCCATTTCTAAGAATTTACTTGTCTAAGAGTACTGTATTTAGTCAAGATTACATTGCATCTGTTTATGTAATGTTTTTCTTTAAAATCCACTAAAAGGTGTTAATTAGAGCTGGGTGATTAGATCATAATGAACTGTTTAAGCAATTAATGCTACCCCTTTTTTGACCCATGAATTGTCTATATGCAAAGAGCACTTTTCTTGAACTTGTTATTCAAAAAATATTAAAATGATTTCTTCAGATCTTCATCTCCTCAGTAATCAGCTGGCTGTATTTAACAGTCTGAGTGTGAGGTGGGTTGGTTATTCATGATTTGACACCATGTCATGTGATGTTATTCCTATTCCATCTCAGGTCAGAAAAATGCTTTTAGACTCAGGTTCATACTATAATAAATCAGCTCTGATACTTTTGCAAATACTCACGAGCCTGAATTTCATTCACAATTCAGTAAACTACTTCACTGGAATATCTCTGGTAAGAATATAAAAGTGAGCAGCAAGAGTCCAAAATCAAGAACTTTTGAGAATCAGCAGGAGGTTTTCTGTTGAGTCCAAAAGGCCAAATTGAATCATAAACCAAATGAATTATAACCATTCAAATACAAAGAGGGAATATTTGCAACGCGTGCCTTGCTCTGTAAAGTTATATCCATACTCAGTTCAAACACTAACCAACACTCACCAAAATCATAGTCACAAGGAATGCAATTCTAAAGCTAACACTTTTTTTCTTTCCTATTTTTTTATTTACCTATTTTGCATCTCTTCAAGTTGATCTCTCTTCTTCCTTTAAGTGAGTACCTGCATATTTTTTTCTCAATACCCAAGAAACCAGCTTCAACCTTGAAAAACATTACATCCCATTTTTCTTTTTTTTTTTTTTTTTAATTACTTCACCTAATGGAAACAAACTAACCAAACAAACAAAAAAAGGCAGAACAATAGTGGCAATGATACAATCTGAAATCCACAAGTACAGGTGAAGTTTATGTGAGGATACCTTCCCCAGGCACATCTGAAATTTGCTGGTATGTTTTTATATAGACACATGTGAGAGAGAACATAAGGAAAACAGCGTCTTCTGTGTAACAAATGAATAATAATAGAAGATAGAGGTTTTGGCATACCTTTGACCATGGCCAGTAACTGTTAACAGCAAGCAAACCAATGAACTGGGGGTTTTAGGACTGCACTGGCCCTGCAAGGAGGACTCTTTCATTCCCTATACTTTGTCACTCACCATAGAGCTGCCTGACATAATGGACTTTCACAACGAGCTCAGAAGCAATTGGCAATTAAGTGGTTTGAAGGGGTGCTTCTGGGCTGCCTGAAAGGCTTCAGGTGTGAAACGCTTGTTTTCAAGTGCACTAAGCAAAATGTATAGTTGCTTTCAGGGGCCCCCTTGTCCTTCTGGAGGAAGGGGGAGCGCCGGGGAAAGCAAGGACACTCAAGAGCAATTTGCTATTCAGTGCCTGAATGCTGTGTGCTTTTTTTCTCCCCCTCCCCATCCTTGTGTGGCTGGTAAGGAGGGCAGATTGCGATGGCACAAACAGCTTTCGGCACAATGGCAGATCAAGAGAGAGGCAGGGAAAATGAGGCAGAGAGAGAATGGGAGTCTGAATGAAGGAAGGATGGTTTGATTGTTAATTGTGGGTAAATGTGTTGCAAGAATGAAAAGGGTTCATGGACTACTTTAAAACTATACCCAAGCAATAAGTACAGAGTGTGGGGAAATAAGGAGATGTTCCTGACCCTTGTAAGAGCTATAGTATTGCATCTGGCCCACTTGAAAAGTAAATTGAGAACTGTTAAAAAGATAGGCAAATACATTTGTGTGCATTATATACTTCCATTTCTAAAGGAACCCTGACCAACAAATGCACTGGGATGGCAGACACACAATTTTTTTTTTTTCTCCAAGGATTACTTCACCCACAGGACAAAAACAAAACAAGCTAAAACGTGAACATGCCCTAATAGACAAATATTTAAAATACAGATTTTTTTTATAGAGGTGAATAAAAATATGTTTCTATTTTAGGACAAAAACATATTTGTTCTAAGGCTAGCACAAGGGTAAAGAAAACTTCAAACAGAACTAAGGGAACAATATCCTTCATGAAGACTGTTTCATGTCACTTTTCCTTGTATGACCTTTACTTCTAACATATTGATTTTTTCCTAACCCAGCCTTGCTTTGCAGAAAAAAGGGGTATTGAGTCTTTGAGCTGCTTACATATCACTATTGTACATGCATTCTTAAAGGTGAAGGATCCCCTTTCAGAAGATGACTATCTGACTGACAATATGATTAGAATTGTCTGAGGACTTTTCATTTTAAATGTAGTGAGCCACATATATCAGTTTGGAGCAAGGGGAGGAGATGTGAAATAGCTCAGATGGCGCTGAGTTGATGAAGTATTTGCGCATGAAATGTGCTCAGTTATGGCCTTTTGTGTTTTGGCCAGGAGGGTGAGATTGCAGGGGAAACCAGAAATGTGTCTCAGACTCCAGTATGAAACTGGGTTTTGCCTGTCCCTCTGCAGACATTCCTAAATTCTGCTAAAAGGTTCTTCCCTTCGCTCCTGCATCAGACCAATCCCAAGGGTTCATCTCCATCCTCCCAAAACTTTGCTTAAGAAATCACGAAAGTAGAGCTGCCGTTTATTGAAAGTGGAGAAAAGATCCACTAGTTCTAGACCAGAAAAATTTTACCAAAATAGCACTTATTCTACAAAATTAGGGTACAGTTATATTCTCCCTTAAACCACAATTCTCCTCTCACTGGTATTTCTGTGATTCAGAAGCAACAGTAACTCATTCATTGAGCCAGCACTCCTGAAGCAGCACAAAGAGACGGGAGATCACGCCTCTTGTCAACCCTGTCTTTACTCATCATGAGAAAAATATTTTTGCTTGTGAGAAGACCCAGGAAATTTTACCAACACAGAAAAAAACCAACATTCATGCACTGAAAATGCACATGGACAACCCCTCTGGAGTTTAGGAAGGGAGCTACCGCTCACAGACATCTGCAGGAACCTTCCCTTTGGTTTCAGGACATACCCATCCCTCTGTAAATTTTTTCACTCACGACATCCAAGCCACCAAAAAAAAAAACAAAAAAAAAAACTACCCAAAAAAACCTCAACAAAAAACTGCGCACCAGGGGCTGTGCTTAGCAACCTCCACATGCAAGTGCAAGGCAAGTCACAGCACCTTTGGAGCCAGGGCTTTTCAGATGCAAATGGGCTCGCACTGGACTGGTTTTACCAGCTGTGGGGTTCAATGCACTCAACCCCCCACCCAGAAGTGAGAATGGCACAGAAAGCTGTAAACCAACTGGTGCTCAGCTGCAAGTGTGTTGTGCTTGCGCAGACTGTTGCATAAACAAAAGAATTTATTCAGAGAGTGATGGACATGAATTTATGCATGTAACCTCTGGCTCGGGGAGATGGATCTCCAGCCTTTGGCTGGTGTTTTGTGCGTTGCTGTTCAAACTTTGGAAACCTAAAATGTGTACAGGTAACCCGGAGAGATAGATGGAAAAATAAAAATAAGTATATAAGGAGGTGTGGGAAAAAAAAAAAAAAGAGAAGTCAAAGTGTCGTTTCCGTTACTCTTTGGTGTTTCAGTTAAATGTTTCATTTTGGAAAAAAATTAAAAGGGAATCAAAGAAAACTTTTAAAACTCAAATAAAGTGTGATGAAAAGCAAGGAAATGAGAGAGAAGATGTTCCAGCACTGCCCTGACATTTCTGAATGAAAATTTTTAATTACCTGTAAAAATATGACACATTATTTTGGCACAGCAGAGAGCTTTCTCCAGGGAAGACAGAAGTTCATTTATAGAAAAAAAAAGAAAAAAAAAAGGAAAAAAGCCTCAAAATGCAAATTTCTTTTAAAGTAATTTTAGAGGAAAATGCAAAACTGGTACCTGTACAGCACCTATTAACTGCATTGGAATATCCAACTGATTCCCTGTTAATTAGGGTGATGGGGAGAGGATTTAGTCCTCTGCTACTGTGATGGCACGAGTAGACCCTGCTGGCTTAGAATAACCAGGGGAGCCCTACAAGGCACACGATGAATCTTATCCTTACTTCTTTGTACTACACAAAGCACATTCTAAACCACACAGAGAAGAAGCATGTGCTGCCTGCAGCTATTTTAATGCAGGGGCCAGATATGTTGAAGCTGCACTGATTTTCCCCTATCAGATTGCACTCCCAACTCCAGCACAGTTGTCAGACTTTCTACTGCTCTTCTTCTCCTGATTCTTTCCCACCACAATATGGGCATGCTGTAGTGTCTCTCGTCTGAAAACGAAAACATACACACTCTAGCCCACTCC
Organism: Certhia americana; assembly: GCA_018697195.1. Classification (NCBI taxonomy): domain Eukaryota; kingdom Metazoa; phylum Chordata; class Aves; order Passeriformes; family Certhiidae; genus Certhia; species Certhia americana. The sequence goes on from CM031866.1 coordinate 3,337,492, forward strand.
TGTCTCTCCAATCACTGCTTCCTCTCATTTTCATTGTACAAGCTGTTTATAGCTGCTGTCAGTTCTCCTTCCATTTTGTCCTAAACTGTTCCTAATCTAATTTCTGCCCGTTACACTCAATTGACACAGTTTCCACCAGTCTCCAGTCAGCTCTTCTGAGTCAAAGCCCCAACCATGCCTTTCTCGTTTTGCCAAGGTCTTTTGACACAGTTTTCCATGATGTTCTTCATTCATTTCCTATTCTTTGACTGTCCTGACACCCACCTTCTATGTCCTCCTCTAGCCTTATCCTTGCTCTGCTCAATTTCATATGAAGGTTTCACCTTCTCACTTGGACCAGTTTTTCTCTTCTAGTCTCATCTCTGGGCCAGTTCAGCTAGGAAATGCAAATTATTTCATACTGATGTCTCACAGATGTGCCTCCTGTCCAAGTGAAATTCCTTCTCAGCACCTCCACACAGAAACTGAGAGGTCAGCTCAAGCTTCAGTGTAACAAACAGGGCAACGAGTGTCCCCCTTGGCTCCCCCAACACCACCTCTTGTTTACTCACCATGGACATCACCCCTACCTGCCTATTCCTCTACCCCAGCCTTCACTTTTGAAGGCACCCTTGCTCAAAGTACTTCTCAGAAACACAGCCTTGTCATCACAGAATCGTAATTAACAAAACCTCTTTCTCCGCAGCTTTGACAAGCACAACCTTGCCCTGCTCGTCTCCTTTCAGAATATCCCCATAAATGGGCTTTTCCTAGCCCACTGCTTTGACTACGTTACCCCTCTCTCCCCATCCCTCTGCTGCCCTCCCCCGCCAACCTGCATCAAACATAAGCTACTTGTCTTTGCATTCAAGGCCCTTCAGAGATAATACCTATGTACCAATCATCTCTTTTTCTTTGTCAGGAAACTGAACCTCATCTCCAAGGAGCCAATAATGCCAGCTTCCTGCACACACTTGTTATATTTTTTCAAACAATCACCTTTCCACTGTCACACATCCTGCCCTTCACTCTTGGGAGAAAACATCTATAGAGACACCTCATTATATGTCTTCAAATCCTTCTTAATTTTTTTTTTTCTTTTTGAGATCTGTAAAAGCCCTGAGAACTGTCCTAGCTGCTGTTAGGATAAGACCACTGCCAAACATGCTAACTGGTATTAAGCTATTCATTCTAAATCCTTTTTGTGTGCAGGTATCACCTCCCCTCCAACACGTAAGTTGTAAGCTTTTCGGGGTGTGGATTGTCTTTTTGATTTGTGTTTGCACAGTGTGTAGCACAACAGAGTCCTGACCCTTACCAGATTCTATGGAAGTGAAAAAAAAGTGGCGAATGGGATGTTAGAGAAAGGGTTAATCAGTTTACATCAATTAGTTGGTAACCAGATACCTTTCTGGGACAAATTACAGGCTAATTAGACTGTCCTAATGATGTCATGTTTCCATCTTGCACTTTACTTGTTAAGACATTGTAGTGCCCTGCTGAGAAAAGCATGTGGGTGGAATTTCTGTAAAAGTGATCTCTTTTCCCCTGCATTTTTTAAAATTTTAGTTAGGTTTTTCCTTTTTAATTATACGTTTTTTAAAAAAAATTACATATCAAAGAATTTGCAAATTTGGGTGATTAAAAACCAAAACTATCCTGCCAAATTATCTTTCAACTAGTTCTAGTTTGCATTTGTCTTTTATGATCATGAACTCTTTCAGATTGTAGCTACACAACTATATTCTGCTCTTTCCTGAGGGTCTGGAGTTTTGTTTGGTGTCTTTTTTTTTTTTCCCAAGCCAAGAATAATTCTTCATTTTTACCCCAATCATCTTCTACAGTTATTAATTCAAAAACCTCAACAGAAGTAAAGACAAGTAACCACTTGAAGCCAAACAAGTCATTTGTTCAGGATGGTAAACTTTTTGATGTACATTGCTTTCTCACTGATTCCATCTAATATAATAATTACAAGCAATCTCTAATAATAATACAGCCAATAATTAGTGATGAATGGAATAATTATCAACAATAGTTAGCACTGAAAAATATTCTCCATGCTGAAAGTTCTTTGTGAGCCAAGTGTTATTTCAGAACAAGCTGGTATTTAAGAAGAAAATTACCTGTATTGTTATATCCACAAGCTTTCATTTCTCTTTGGAAGGTACGTGGGTGTGATTTGTGCAATTCTCACTGTATGTGGAGCAAAATATGACACACAGAATCTGAATGTGCAAAAGCACATACAGATAAGAGAAGCTGTATTTAAGGCTGTATATTACCACTTGCAACATAAACTGTCTTTTGAAACAACTTTTTCAAAGCAAGTAGCTGTCTCTGTAGACCACCAGGGAATCATCACCACCACTTTTTTTGTGACCATGCTGTTTACTGAAACTTTATCTGAAAATTTATTATCTGCCTTGTCCTCCTTGCAGCCTGAATTTCATCTGCATCAGCTGCTGGGAAGGGAAATAATTTGTGTACCAAAGCTCAGGCTTTGCCATCACCTCATGGGCACTCTTCAGGATGTGCCAGCATGCACTGGTGTGAAAAACAAGGGAAGAATTGAAAATACAACACTACAAAGTTTTTAAGCTCCAGGAAACACACATCAATTCCTCTTCTGCCACTTTCAAATGATTTGCTAATGTTTCCTTTTTTCTTAATCATTGAAACAAAATGAAGCAAAGACTAATAAAGATTTCTTATTTGTCTCCTTTCATTCTCAGAGGTTTGGGTTTATTTCTCCAGATATTGTTTATAGTCTGGAAATGCTGGTTTGCTGCAGCTTTTTCTTTCACAGCACATCTTCAAATATTCACCAAGGCACCAGGGGCACCACCAGTGAGAGGGACAGCCACACCAGGATGTGTTCTGATGGGGGCTGAACTGTGGTCACTGTCCCTACCTCCTCCATGGTCCACACAAATGCACAGCAATTAAAAATGGCTTGATTTCAGGAAATGTGGCCTAAACTAGTTTAAATATTTAGCATTTACCCCAGCCTGTAAGTATGCCCATGCCTCGTTCCCACAGACCCGCTGATGGTGCAGATTTTCCTGCAGCTCAGCTCTAAATGACTGACTTCTTCCTTATAAAAACGATCTCATTAAGTAAAATTATCCCATTGTTTCAACACTTTCTTCCACAAACCCATTTAAGCACCAGTTTAAAACCTAACACCAAGCAGTTATTTCTGCTGTTACCATCTGTTGCATATAGACTTGAGCAAAGAATTTACGTACAGTCTGTCCAAAAGTGAAAAGGGCAAGACAAAAAAAACCAAAAATCCGTAATCCTATACCACCCCAGAGATCTTAAAATTGGCTTATTCTGGCTGCATTCAACTGGAACTATCAGCAATTTTTCAGGAAAATCTCATCTAATGACATTCCCCAAAGGTTCACTGACATGCTCTTTTCTGATCAGAATAAATGGTGGAAAAAAGTCCTTTTTGCTTTTTTTCACGCCACGATTTTAGTGGCTATTTAGCTTTCTTGTTTTTATTTTGATTCTTAGAAAGTCAAATATTTGTGCTAACTCTTTGGAGCCAGACTGATAAAATCAGGAAGATGACAGGTAGAACAGGCAATGTTCTCACTACACTGAACTTAAAGATTTGGATATTTAAGTGATCATATCCAGAAAAAAATAAGCATAAAACCTTTAAAATGCAGTCCTGCCTTCACTACAATTTCGACCTCTCATCTTGAGAATATTCTTAATGAATACAGAGTAAGAAATAGTGTACATACTGTCTATCCATAAATAGAATTTAACACATCCTCAAGTGCATTAGGTGAAATTCATGAATTGCTGAAGTGTTTTCAGATTAGTTACTGTACTTGGCAGGTCATATTTGAAACACAGAAGTCTCATCTGTACTTCAACAAATTCATTAATAAATTATCCAAAGATCTGTATTTGTGTACAAATACATTTGAATATACATGTATGTATTTTCTATGGTAAGCACATTCAATTAAAAAAGAAGTCTTAAGTTTATTAACTGGTCTCTATTTAAAAAAAAGCAATGAGATAAATCATGCTCTTGCCCAGGAACTAAACATCAGCATGAACAGACAGTTCTGCTGCACTGTTTCCTATTAAAGAAAAGATTCAGACTATTGTGCTACTCTTGTGCATCCCAATATCAGCAATTAGGTGCTTTAATTGAATATAGTCACCTATGGAAGACATACTTATCAGTGGGCTGTACTGAAGAATTGGGGTGCAAAATCAAGAGCAAACCTAGGATAAAGTCTCAGTGATCCAACTCAGGCCTTAAACAACCCCTAATTTCTCAATGGAGGAGCTACAGTTAAGCAGGAACAGAAATGCAGTTAAGCAGGAACAGAAAAGGGGGCAAAAAAGGAAAGGAATTTATGGCATCAAGACAAATGTCTGAACTGATGATTCAGGCCCTGAAGAAGGTCTTCTGATTTAACTAGGAGTTCTGTTTTGGTGGGTGGTGCAAGGAGGAAGAGGGTTCCTAGTTTTAGTGGTGCAATGCCACAGCTCTGCCAGCAACTGCAATACAGCTTCAGAAGGGCCACAAAGCTGCCGCTTCACAGCAGCATCCTGTTCTTAATTAACATTTTTGGAAACACTGCAATTCAGCTGTATGGCCATTCCATCTCAATTGATAGCTGACTGGAAGTGATTTTCACAGCTGGGCTGCCGATCCAATGCCCAGGGAGGATGCAATATCCCTAATTCTGCAGCCCTGTTTACAACCGTAATTAATATTTCTGGAAGTGCTGCATGGCAGCTCAGTGACCACGCTGCCTCCCTCGATATCCAGTTGGATGCTGGGTCAGAACTGAGCTCCCTACCCAGTGGTACAACAGCACAAAGAGCTGATGCTGCCACAAGTCAGTTTTGACATCTCTGCTGGTAACTTCCAGAATACCACTGACTAATTATAGTTAACGAGAAGTCTTTGAAATCAGACATTCTTAGCAACACCTTAACCATGAAACAAATAGGGAAGAAACCCATCAGTGCCCATTACACTGCAATACAGTAGCAAATTCCCAATCACCCCTGTCCCATAATTGCAGCACTCCCACTGAGTTCCACAGGACTGGGTCTGGCTTCCAAGTCCCACTCGAGTCCTGCTCTTCTAAGATATTTAATAGTTCCTAAACTCCTAAGAAGGGCAGTAGCATCCCACTGTGTAATCATGTCTGTACACATACGAAGTGTGTATTACCATGTCCTTTAGAGGAGGAAGACTTGGTCTCATGATAAAAGAATATTCTTCAATTAACATAATTAGGCCGTAATAATAATGGATATCTAGCAGAATTTGCACAGGGGTGTAACATGCTAAAATGTATCATTAGAGTTTTGACTGGGATCTTTCTGCTGCATTATGTCGAGTATGGGACATGAGACGGTAGAACTTTAAATGAGATGTATATTTTTACACTCCTGCCAAAGAATTCACACTCCTAAGGAACCCCTCCAGCTTTACTGGACAAAATTAAGAAAAAATTTTTGGGGTTTGGTGATATAGCATGAAACATATTGCTGATAAAACTGGAATATGTTCAAAATAGAAGGTTTGTGTAGGTGCTAATGTATGTCATATTTCAAAGCTATGCATCAATGTTTGTAACTGAAGGCAAATCAGGCCAAACTTAGTTTACTTTCCCCAAGATTTCCAAAGTTCAAAGATAAGACACAGCCAGATAATTAAGTGAAACCTCACCAAAGGCAGTAAACCCAAAGTCAGCTGTGGCCCAAGTTGTGGATTTCCCATTTGACGCTTTTGTTTGTACAAAGCTTGTTTTCCCTCCTCACCATTTACAAAGTATGGATTTGATGGCACAGATTCCCCACGTGTTTAAAGCTTTTCAAGGCAAATTGCACAAAAGAAGAATTTGTTCTATGCCCATTCTGCTTTGTAACATTTGTAAGTGTTCCCTTGCTTACTTTATATCTCTTGTTATATTAATCTTGTTCCCCTGGAATGAGAAAGGGCTCGAGAGTGGGGTGGGGGATTGATTGTTTGTTTGTTTTATTCTAACCACCAACCGAAACCAAAGGCATTAAAAGTGCCCAATGAGGGGAATGAGAGAAGATCACCAAGTCAGGCCACTAAACAAAACAAAAGTGTGTGTGTGTATGGGGGGAGGGAGGAGATTAATCTTATTAGGATCGTATATCATGAGGTTGTCAGGTGTGAAAGCAAACGAATGGCCTCTGTTTATCTGAGCTAAACCGTGTGGTTCACCAAAAGACTCACTCCAAGCAGGGTTGGTTTTTTTTTACCCTTAATAAATTGGCCAAGTCGGTGCAGAATGTTGATAATGAAGTATGTGCAAGGGAGGTCTCAGCTCTTACCTTCCAGTGTTTAGATGCAACCAAGCCTTTTTTTTTCCCCCCCTCCTTTTTTTTATCACAACTGATTCAGAAAGCCCTTTGGAAAGATGAAGTAGGTAGAAATCAAAATAAATGGATTCTATTAAAACCAGCAATGCATCAACTGCTTGATAAAGTGATTAATAAACAGCTTAGGATGGTGATTGATTAAACTCTTTAATCAAAGTGCTAAACTGACTTAATATGGATAGTTTCAACATGTTCAAAGTATACATTTTCTCAGCCGAGGGTTCAGAGTTGTTTATGTAACTTTTCTGAAGTGTATCCCACAGGTCTCACCTGCAGATAGTGAGGATTGTGGAATGGGGAAGTATTATAAAGTGCCACATACATCACATTAGTTGCTGAAAATTTGCAAGGAAATTATTCTGTTTTCACCAGACAAACAATTGGGTTTTATTGCAATGAAAGAGCAATAAAAGCTCTTCCAGTAAAAAATTTAAATAAAAATCAGCTTTTGAACTGTTTTGTGGAACACAATCAGGCCAAGAAGGAGTGTGGAATCTAAACACTATAGTGACAGATAGGGATTACTTTGTGTAAAGGAGAGTTTACTCACTGCAAAAGAACTTATTTCATTTGCTTCAATATCTGATGTCATTTTCACACAATCAATCAGTCATCAGCTGAGTTCATTAGCTTAATTCATTAATCCAGGATCCATAGAAGGCTCTGCAATTCTGTAGGCACACATGTGCCCAACACCACCTACTCTCAAAACTTTTTGTCATCTGAATAGAGTAGCATGTCAGCTGTCATTCAGAATTACAGAAGAAAAAAGTTTTGAAGGATGACCTGAATATATCAAATATCTAAGAACAACCCCCCCCACAAAAAAAAAAAATGCCAAAAGCAACCGTGGAAAACTAAAGTCTGTCCTGCTTTTGATGCCAGCATCGGGGGAGGGAGGAATCCTGACTCACCAGCTTCCAAATCTGCCTAATCACTTTGAACACTGAGATTTAGAAAGTTTTAAAAATCCCTATACAATTATTTTTAGAACTTGATCTGTGGAGACTTCCTTACTTTATTTTTTCACTTTTATCTCAGTGTTGGCTAGCAAAAATAAAAAAAGTAAGCTGCCTCTTAAACTGGTTATTACACACAGTAAAAAAAAACACCTGATAAAAGGAGGAGCACCCATTCAATTTGCTTCAATCTGAAGACCTGTGATAGCTCTGCCTGGCCTGTAATCTAAATGTCTGTAGCCTTGTAAAAAGTAATAAACATTAGTATACTTTTAATGCACCATAACAATTTTTAAGCTCAAACTATCAATCACTATTACACAGAGCCTCTTTCTGCACACAAGCCAAAGTGTTTCAGGTAGCAATATAATTATCCTGTTATGAGCATATATAAAACAAACACCCCGTATAAGACCTTGCAAGAGCAAGGTACTTCACATTCAGCATCCCTGGAGGAGGGGCAATTCTGCAAGAGAAAACTAATAATGTGTAATGGTCTGAGCGAATCTGCACAGGGATTTCCAATAGTCTCATCATTGTAAAATATATGGGACAAACAAATCACTTAAATAGCTGAGAAAGTGGCTGTGCAGTGTTTTATAAACAATCAATAGAGCTTTAAAATCAATATCTTGATGAACCACCAGCCATTGGAGGTTATTAAGCAGCATGACTTTTCTATAGGAATATAGAACTGGAACAGCTATTTGAGAACAGATTTAAGCCCACCTTGCTCCACCTCCTGCTTCCTCCACTGAAATAAGGCAGATATCTATAGCAAAGCCATGCACACAGTACCATGAAATGGAATAATTTCTCCCATACTGCACTGTCACCTCAGACCTGAACTGTGCAAACTTGAAGGCTTTCTGTAGAGTTAAAAAATTTACAAGTAATAGGTACTTATAGTTTCCTATATTTTCTTACAGTGCTTTTATTCAGAGTGTCAAAAGACGGAACAGAAATTAAATTTATAGAGAGGTTCTTTCAACTACAGAGTTATTTCTGAAGCAGTAATCAACAAATGTTTACTTAATATGCTAAAACTCCAGTGAATAACATGAACTTATCACAACCAAAAGCAGCCATCCAGAAGAGATTTGCCCACGGATAAAACCAAATAAAAGCATGGATAAAACAGGGAAAGGATACAGACACTAAGAAAAGCAATTCCAAAACATAGAAAGCTGAGCTTTGCAAAGGATGTGGAATTCACAGAATCACTGAATAACTGGGGTTGAAAGGGACCTTAAAGATCATCTGATTCCAACTCCCTTATCATGGGCCTTCCATGAGACCCTGTGCCTTGTATCAGTCTATTGGCATCATGTAAAGCATTGGAAATAAGAAAAGAGATGCTTTGATAGTTATAAACAAAGGCCAAAAGCCTCTCACAAGAGCAGCATTTTTCACTTCTACAGTGTAAGTACTTAATGCCCTCTAGACTCAAGTCTTCTGGCAAGCTGCACTTAATTGACATAAACAATTCACAGCACCACCCATCAAATGAAGTTTTACAAAAGAGACCAATTAGATAACTATATGCACAATTCTGGGATGTATCTGGGAGTCACATATGGTACTTCTTGCCACTGTTTTCAAAATAAGTCTGCATTTCAGGAAACGTTATAATGCAATTAATACTGAGTGGCTGTATTTTTGTAATATTGTTTCTTCAGTGTCTAAATTTAATAAGGGCATCACCATTTGGAGATTCCCCTCTACTTACCTCCTCTAGAAATCTGTATCTCATTTCAATTTGCACATACTGCAAGACAGATTCCTTTTAATTCCTTGTGTTATGGCAGGTTTTGACAAGTAGGTGATATTCAACAGAGCACACTTTAGACCTGGAGGGCCATAAAGAAAGGAAGATTCTTTCTCTCAGTTCTTTTATTATGCTTATTCCTACCATATCTGTCCCCCTCCAATTACTCAGTGTGGAATTTACAGATATGTGCACCCATATCTGCAAAAACTCCTTTTCATTGAATAAGGAGAAAGGGTCAGAGATACAGCAGCATAAAGAGATTATGGCCATTCTCAGTCCCGGAGAGATTCCCCAGGACACTTTTTATGAGCACAGACTTGGGACCAGATTTGCAAATGACAGTACTGTGAACCTGGGTTAAGTTCTGAATACCATCACTTATCATAACAATATGAAAACAACTGCGTAACTGGGAGTAATTTAATCAAACATCCTCAGTTTTTCTCATTTTATGTGACTGCTTTGCCATGTGCAATGTCCAGGAATAACTAATACCTTGGGCAAAAATCATAAGCCTTGGTACAGCACGAGAAAGCAATTGGTCTTGCAGTATTTCAAGTGCCATTCAAAAAAGAAAGCACCAGAAAATGAAAGTCCCCTTCAGCTGCAGCTTCCTGCAACACCAGAGGATTGGGATTTATGCAAAACTTTTAAATGAAAATCCTCTAGAACAGCTGAGACACGTTGCAGTTTAGGAGGCTGATAACTTTTTTTCTATACTTGAGGCATGAGAGCCAAGAGTTTTAATCTTGGGTTCATATGACTTTGAACACAGGAGTCTTTCCTCAGCATGGCATCCTCCACTGATAAAGCAAAGCTCTTCCCATGTTTTTCCTGGCTGCTGCTGCAAGAGCACTCAAAGTCATAGTTCAGGCTCCAACTTCAGCAAAATACAGTTTTTAGGATCTAAACCAAAGGGCAGGAAAGCTGAAGGGAACCCTTCCACTTCACAAACCCTGAGAACACCAGAGAGAGTTCATGTAGTCTTTGACTCTCTTGTGACACATTCACCATTTTCAACTTTCTGGCACTCTTGAAAGTTTTATGTTCACCAGCTTTTAAACAGATTCATCAATCCACCTCTGTCTATATGTTCAAAGTTTTCTCAAATCAGATTTCCTTTGCTGCTATGGGAAAAAGTTGAGATTTATCCTTTCACTTTTTAGAAAAGCAGATGTCTATAGCAAGATCTAGGACTCTCTATTCAGACAACAGAGAAGAAAAGAAGCATTTGCTTTCTGTCATCTCTAAACCACCCAGCACATCAAAGTTCAAAGAAAGACTTTATCCCATCACTTCTCCTTTCAAGACCAACTAATGATCCCAATACAACCAAACTATGAATTCTCCTTTATAAATACATTGTAAGAAAGAAAGAAAGATGAGGAGACCCTATTTTTTTTCAGGGGAAACAATATTTCTGCATGTGTATGTTCAGGGCTAACGAGCAACACCATCTGCAAGGCTGGAATATTTTCACACTCCTTTCTATTATACAAAACAATAAACCCTCTCCAGCTGATTTCTCTCATTGTGGAATGCAAATTGCCTATAAAAGACCTCAGGGTGTGAGAAGACACTTATCAAACAGATATTACACATGCTCTTGTAGCAACTATGCTATCAACTATGCAATTTTAAATATATTAAGGATAAAAAGGTATCAAGAAACCTGCTTTTTTTGGTTATAATAATCACCATCTGAAGCGCCTCTGTGTGTCAAGCCACTGCTTTGGATACTGATCTCAGTCACTTTAAGTTTGAGACAGCATCTGTTTCATGTCAGGTGGAGAAGTAAATTTTCATTAAAAGAGCAGAAAACAAAATTCGGTAATTTTTAATGTGTAAAAAGGGAGTACTTCCACCTTGATGTAACAGATGCTATAACAGAACACAGAAAAGCTGCAACTTATGCAAGAGTTTATTATGTAAAGGTAAACACACTATTACAGAAACTGAGTTCATTAACATTTTGCTACAGAATCGAATTCCCACAAATTACATTCACTGCTCATAACTGAGTGGTGCACTCATGGAGTAACTGATCCCCTGATAGAATCAGTTTCTTCACTTTGATTGCAAGATCTTCCCTACTCAAATAATTCTGGAAATCAGGTGTGGATCTTTAAAAAAATGAAGCCTTAATGAAGTAATTGATCTAGCAGAACAAACCAGATTACTGTCATCAGCCTAAACTGCTCAAGAACAAACAGTTACCACTTTCAATAGAGTGGGTTAGTTTTATTCCAATTACTTTGCTTTTAAAGCACACCAGTTAAAAGTCACTGAGAAAAGACTAACCATGGAGCTCTCCACAACCTGAAATTCAACTTCCTTGTTCTTACAGGGAAGCAATTAAGATCCAATCATTTTTAATGCATCATAAATAATCTGCACACTTGCTGTTAAGTTAATTAATATAATCAGTAATGCCAAACGCATCAAAATGAAACTTATTTTGCAAACATGCAAAATGTTCTGCCTCATTGCCTCTCTATCAAAATTAAATGTCATTTTGCTAACAACTTTTGCAAAGTTTTAATTTCAATCCCTTTTGATCACGCGTCTTACCAAAAAAATGATACAACTGATCCAAAGTAGAGTTGTGTTTTTCTGACAGAGTCCAAGTGTCATGGGAACACTACTTGAGCACTTACAGCCTGAATCTGCAGAAAGTTCTGGGGTCAAGTTACTGATGTCCTTAAGTGTTTCATATCAAAGCATTGGGTATTATTCATTGACCTTCACTGAATTGCCAGAAATTGCTTTTATGTGAAATGAGAGTAGATGGCTAAACTGTTCATTAATAGCAAAGCAAATAATAATAATAATAATAATAATTTAAAAAATCTGCAAGAATTGCAAGGGAAAAAAGAAACAAAACAAACCTACAACAGGCAAGAAGCAAAATCACTCTTTTGGAATAGAAAGTTCATAACTATTTTGATGACCACAGACCAGCACTCAGCTTTCTCATTCTGTGCACAGGGTTCACACATTCATATGATAATTGCTCAAAACCAAAAGATACAGAGAATAATTGTACGGTTTATTTTGTGGTCCTGTGCACCCTGGGAAATCCAAGTGTGGAGAGGTTCACAGGCTGAGAGGCGCCACTGGGATGCTGTCAGCTACACCAGGGGCTCGACAAATCTCCATGTGCCTGATGTCCTGCCCACATTTTGGGGTCTGCTCTGAGCTCTTTGAGACCCTCCACTGTGGGGCTGCATTCTCTCCTCCTGAAAGCTGCCTAGGAGTTTGCCTGCAGTTTTATGCCCACCAGCAGAGAGCTGAGCTCCTACAAATGCTACGTTACTCACTGGCTGCTTTCCTGCATTGCATCAATATCTCACAGGCATAGGAAATTTCATTAAATGATATTCAGGAGCCTGCCAAAATGATAAAACAAGAAGAATCACCTAACCTTTCACTGTTGTTTCCACTCATTAGAAGTTGGGGAGATTATTTAGTGGATATTCCATGTGCTGTTATAACAATTAGGCTTGTAGGAAACTTCACAGCTGGGACCTCATTTTATTCAAAGATGATCACCAGGAAATCAAGAATGACTCTCAAGAAATTCCAAAAGTTGCAAGACTGTGGCAACTCATGTTCCCTGGACACTGACAGATTTAGGGTAATTCCTAGATATAAACAGTTGGTTCTACAAGACATTAAAAGAATTAGTAGAACTGATATAAAGAATATGTTTAGCATTAAACTCCCCTTTTTGTGTGATATCTATATGCATATCGTAGGTTTTAACAATTTACTTTAATTACAGATCTTCAAATAAACTTGCTGGTCAATATACACTACATTAGTTATTCCTGTTAGAGTCCATGGCAGGTACCAAGCAATTAAATAGTTCATAGCTGAATTTTAATATTTACTGGTAAATCACAGGTCTCTGTTTCTCTGAACCGGAAAAACAAAATCTCCAAAATTTGCAGTGTTCACTGCAAATAAAGTTTCTTTTCATAGTGGTCAGTGGTGCTATCCACCAGTGCATCCATCAACATTTCTACTGGCCTTCATGAATTCAAGCTCCTTCTGTGTTGCAAAAGGCAAAAAGAAGTTGCTCCTTGCACAATATTTTTGAATATATTAATTTAATCTTGCCCACAAATAAAAATCCAGGGCAAAACAAAAAGGCAGAATCCCAAGTGATTTCAATAGTTTTAAAGTTCTATATCATAAATTTATTCATCATCAATGAATTCTGCATCTTTCTAACAGGCTTTAAAAATTGGAAAAAAAAAAAATTACTGCTCATGGCCATTTCTTTGAACTCCACTTATGCAAATGCTCAGGAACCAGGACCACAGGGAAATGAACAGATCTAATCAAAACCTCAATTGCTTCTAATTTACAAGAAAGTTTTCCTGTACTTAGGCAAGGCCCATGTCTCAATTCCTCAATAACCTCCCCAAAATGACAAGGAAGAAATCCATCGAGGTTTGATGTAGGGAGATGAAGACCAAGTCAATGCTGAAGCAAACACTGTTGGTGGGTTTGAATTAACCTGGATTTTGAGGTGTTTGATAAACAAAGTAAAAGTTATGTATATGAAAACCAATCCACTGAAACAAACCCAAAATCATAACACTTCCTGAAAATAATTCATGTTTCAAAATTGAAGTTGCTTGCCCGTTAGCCACAAATCCTACAGCAGATGATCCTGACAAGTTAAACAGCAGGCAGCAGAGCACATCACACTGCTGGCACATCAGAGCTGTTTCAAGCAGCCTTTTTGTTACTGGGTGGAGTTTTATCTTGGCTGTTTTAATTTTACTTTTTTTTCCTAAAGTGACATTTTTCACATCAGAAACAATTTACCTCCAACCAGGTTTTAAATCAGTGATTGCTTGTCAGTGTGTATTTCCTTTCAAGTAATCTATTTTAAACACTTGCATTTCAATACATATAGGATATGAAAAGAAGCTGAAGCCTCTGCAAGCAAACAAAAACCACAGAACACATCCCCAGAGCATAAAGGAATTCTACACACTTTTGATAAAACCTTTCACTTTTAGCAGAGAAAAAAAATAAGGACTGAACTCACCCATTGTTCCAGAATGCAATTCCAAGTCCTCCAATAACATCTTCCACCCAGGAAGGCCTGAATGCCACACCTGGAACTGGGGAAGCACAGACCAACCTTAACCTCACAGCCCCATCCCACCTCTCCTTGCAGGGAGGAAATACAAATGTACCTTCCTCCTCCTGCAGGCAGCTCTGGGATGAGCACAGGTTTAGGCTGATGGATCTGGGCATTGCAAGCACCTGCTCAAACCTGAGGAGAAGGTGCAGAGCAAGAGCTTAATCTCTGCCACTTCATTCTGAGGTGCACCTATGCTATCCCTAACACAGGGAATGGACAGAATTCCAGGATAAGCAGGGCTGGAATGAAAAAAAAAAAAAAAAAAAAAAAAAGGGCAAGAAAAGAATGAGTTGAGGGAAGCTACATCAGGTGCTGCACGTTCCTTAAGCTCTTCTCAGAAAGCCAGGAGCACAGTCCAGCAAGAGAGGTAACCCTGGCATTACCCTCCCCTCAAGACAGCCAGAGAACCTGTGTGGAGCCATGGACTTCAGGAAAGGTGGATACAGCCCATCTGACTGTGCCTTTCCAGAGATACACATGGGCATGACCGCAGGTTGGAATAAGAACTCCTTTGGAATGTTGTGTTTACTCTTCCTCCAGGAAATAATTCATCTCAAATAGGATAAACCAAATCACTCAGACTTGAAAAGAAGCTCATGAATTTTAGCCCTGGCAAATACAAACTCTCTCATGTTTCTTCAACTGCAAAAAAAAAAAAAAAAGTTAACACTGCTTTAAATTCCAACTACACAGAGGCCAAGACACTCATTGACTTCTCTCGGGAGCAGAATCTGGCCCAGATACACGAAATGTTTCAAAGGAAGCCTTGGCTCACAGCAAGGATCAGTCGAGACAAAAGTATTTGAGTCAGGGCATTGCCAGACAATCTTGCTGGTTGTCAGATCTGCAGTGTAATGACATGTCAATTTGATTCCCTTTGTGCATGAGCCTGGAGCCTATCTTTGGGCCTGAATTCTTCTGTACTTTAGTTTTTCTTTTGTTCCAGTGGCACTTCTCCCAACGTTACTTGACAATGAGTGATGCTCCACAACCCTGATCTTTCACACCCTGTTGGTGACCTATAACTTTTCATGCATAACCTTTGACCTGGGCCCTGACAGTTTGATTTATTGTCCAATGTTATGATTTATGAGTATCTTCTCAGAATAATTAACGGACAACAGGTGGCAGCATAATAATTTTGATTACCCAGCGGTTCATGAAACCACTACAAAGGTGACTTCATTTACTGAATAAGAAAAGGACAACAATTAAAAATTATACAAAGCAACCCTTTTATGCCTTTTTGTTTTTCACCCTTTGTCTGTCCAACAGAAGACTTTATTTAGGCTCATTGCCTCCCTTCTCAAATATCCGGAACTTGGATTCTGTGCAGAAGACAATGGTGCCCAAATCATGGTGCTAGAAGAATTATTTTGTTGTCAGGAAACACTTCAATCTCATGTTGTCAGTTTTTGTAAGACCAATGAGTTATTTTTAAAATCTGTTTGCAAAGCTGTACAATGTGGGCCAAAGTTCATCCCATTGAGTAGGGTTTTGTTTAATAATTTTGCATAATTGCTGCAATGTTATCTTAGATTCCACTTATGTGAAGTTAGAACCTCAAAAAGTTAAAAAAGTATTTGCAGGATTCTCCTCTTATGTATGCAGTGCTTCTCTCTAAAGGTCTTAACCCATCTCTAGTGATCATAGAATGAGAGGAAATTTTCACAGAATGGTTTTGGTTGGAAGGACCTTCCAACCTTTATCTTACCTTTGTGGTAAGATAAAGGTTGCTGCTAAGTTTCTCAAATAATTGCTTAAATTTAGGTTATAGGGCAAGGGCTTACTACTGTGACTTGAGGCCCCATGCTCAGACAAATCCAGTTTAGCCAAATCTGCAATGTCCATAGAATATCTAACTTCACCTTCCATCTCAAGCAGTTTTCCTGCTGTCATTTGGGCTACACAGAGCACCAGCAGTGGGAATAGAGAATGCATTCTCCAGAAATACAGCAATATCAAATACCACCAAAATAAATTGCACAGTGGCACAGATTTGGCCAATCCTATTTCTTAAAAACAGGCTTAAGACAACCTGGATTTACAACATGTTCACGTTTCCATATATTCGATGCAATCCATAAGGCCCCAAATAACTTTTTCCCCCAGAAACTTCATCCCAATATTGATGGATTCTTTCTCATCACTATTCTGCACACTGCTCTCCTCCTTATTTCAGCTGATCACAATTTCTTAGCACTTTTGATAGGCATATGTTGACATGGAAGAGGACATAATGATATCATCCAGATGGACACATTTTCAAAGTTAATCAATAAGACTTTGGGTGAAGTCAGTTTGAGTTTCAAGTATTTAAAACTTCCAGAAATTGAACTGATGGTGACTAAAGCATGGAGCTGTGGTGTGTTTGCTCACAGGATATAAGTTACATTGCAGAACAAAGCTTTACTTTAACTGACATTACAGGTTCGCTTCTTCGTAAATATGGTTTTAAGTATTGATTAAAATAAGTGGGATAGTGTGTAGTTTCTTAATCTTTATTAAAAGATAAAGAGTCTAACATCTACCAGAACTCAGTGCACTAATGCCAACAGCACTGCCAGCATGTACCAGCTTGGCCAGAGGAGCCAAGAGCTTCCTTCTCATCCTCTCTAAAAATAAACTAAACACGTTAAAATTCTAATTCTGCTCTGAAGTCTGACAGCAAAAATTGTTACTATTTGTCTGCATGCCCAAGACAGCATATGCAAAATGAATTTTGGTACTATCACAACGACTATATTATAGGCTTATCATTTTTAATTGACTTTATTACTTATAAAAATATTCCTACAATCCTGCTTTACATCAGTTCTGTAACAGTTCCACACAGAACTATGAAATATTCATTCCTGTTATATTCAGATTTTAAGCTATCTGATGGAGAGCCTGGCTAATAAATAAAGGCAAGTTCCCAGAATATTAAAAGCACTCAAGCTTTTGCAAGGGTCCTCAGTGAAAAAATAAATAAATTACTGCTTTGGAGATCAGACTTGGTTTATTCCCCTCCCTTCCCCTGAGAACTCAAAGACGCCCCTACAACCAAACACTCTTATAATGAAGCCAATTTTGTCCTTAGTAGTTTTATCAAACCTTTAATACCACATTAGCTGCTTAATATCCAGTGAAAGTAGCAACAGAAAAGCACCAGCACCCAACTGAAGTCTCAGAAGAGATGAAGGAAAAATTTGCAACAAATAATTTATCAGATTAATGCAGCTGCTTTTGCTGCTCATGAAATAGGCACAAGATTTCTGCAAATGGAATAATAATAATAATAATAATAATGATAGTCACAAAAAAAAAAAGCAAAAACAAAACAAAAAAATAAAACACCATCCAAACAAACAACAACAACAACAAAAAACAAAAAACCAGAGCGTGTATGCCACAGTTTGTTCTAATTAACGTTTTAATTTGGGACAGTGTCTCAGTGGTGATGTGTCTGGTCTCTCACATGACACCATTTTTCTCTTTGATTGGGTGTTGCAGGGGGATTCACGGTGCAGGGTTTGACACGCAGATCTTAAAGAGACAACTGCAAATATTAATGAGCACAACTGGGCTCCCCCACTAACACTCAGTTCTGGAAATGCTGACATGGATTTAACTGGAATGACTCATTTCGACATCAGAGAGTTTGAGTATCTTCTGATCATTACCAACTTTTATGACACACCAGCTAGAAAGTAAAATTAATTTGAAAAACAAATAAAAGAATAAAAGCTCCTACCATGAAATTTTACCAGATTTACATAGATAAATTAAGGCATAAATATTCTACATGTTCCATGTCATTGAGGCGAGCTTTTTTGGTAAGATTCTCACATGGGAAGTGGCAAGCTTTAAAATGGTATATGTGCTCAAATCATGATGTGATTTTAGTACTTTGTTTCCCATCAATTTTTAAATTAATTATCTGGAAGCAAGCAGCGGTTCATTTTTGGTCATAGACTTTTTGATTAGAAGCTGTGACCCTTTATGCCTTTTTGGCATGCTCTATACAACACCAATGACATGCAGCATGACCTCTGACACCTGATTCAACAAAAAGTAACTCCCGGACAGATCTTTCATATTCAGCAATCTCTTTGTTACTCTGGGACACTTACCCAATTCCATCCCTTAAAATCCACTGTGTCTCCCCATTTTCTCCCCTACCCCCTCCTACTCAGCAACTTATTTGGTAGCAACATTTCTGTCCTTCCATTTGTGTCTCTCCTTCTGTTTTTACAAACTTTACACTATACCATCGTCCCATATGTTTGTGCTGCACACAAGGAGGTTTCTTTAGAAAGCGCTGATGCTAATTATAAATTTAATTTGCATTTTAATTAGAATGGTAGCAAATTAAAAGCGTGGCAGCTGGAGAATTTTGAACGCTTTGCAGAGATTTGGTGTCAGTATCTCCCTGCTTCTGACTTCACTCTCTTTTCATTTTTCCCCTCACTATCTTTCATTCACACAAACATATTGGCAATTTTTCTCCTCTCTTGTTTCTTTTTTTTCTTTTTTTTTTTTTTTTTTTTTTTTTGTCTATTTTTTATTTCTCCATTTTCCCCCCAAGGATCAAGTTATAAATTATTTCTTTTTTGTACTGATAAACAGTATACTCTTGTCTTGTGCCAGTACACCGTGTACTGTAGTGATAGTGCAGCTTTTAAGTGAGCTTTTGTGAGGCTCTGTCAGTGCTGCCCTATTTTGCTATTTATATCCATCGTTTATTTACAGGTAGGAATCTGTTCTATACCCCCTTGACTAATTTCAAATTCCAGACCATAGCAGCAAACTCTAGCCTAGCCCTAGACATTTCATTTTTTAATTTTTTTTTTTTTTAACATGCTACAAATTTGCAGTAAGTCTGGAGAACCTTAACAAAAGCCATTCAGAGTGCACAGGGGACCGCTCAACTTTATTCTCTACTTAGCAAATGCTGCTTTCAATGTGCTTTTGGACAAAAGGCTGAAGTAATCTGTCAGTCTTTTGGTCCATATAATGGCAAATATTCTGGCCCAAGTGTCTCCCAGTGCTGTCTTTCATTTGCCATGTGAGCATGTCTGGTTTTAGTCCTCACGTGAGCACATTTAGTCAGTTCTGTCATTTTCCCTATGTTGCATCTCCATGGTCATTTTCATTCCTTCTGTTCACTTCCCCCACGGTGTCCTTGCTCAATAATTTTCATTAATTGATTGACAGCTCTGATAGACCCAACTAACCTCTATCTCACTCTCATGTCGGTTTTTAAATAAGTACTTGTACGTCCAATGACCTTGTCGCCTCATCAGATATCAGAAAATGAGCATGCAGATATGGAGGAAGCTGATTAGCAAAATAAGGAAGATCTCACTCCTGGCGTAAGTCCATAATAAGCTCTGACAACTAACTTTAGAGTTAGGCATTTAAAACAAAAGGGACCTACAAATGTGGAATAAATAGACCTTCACCAGCTTCCTAAGCGCTGGCTGCAGTTAAGGAAGAATTTGGAACATCAGGAACATAACAACCTTTCTAAAAAGCTGGAAAACAAGTTCTATTTCCAACATGGGAATTATATGTTGGAAATACTCGGCCTTATTTTACAGTTTATAATTCTATTTTCATATATCTGGACAGCATTGTTTAGCTCCCCAAAATCCATTCATGGAAAGGAAAATGAATGTCTAAATAAAATTATGTTCTATTTAATTTTATTTATCATACATCTAAATTACTTACAGCACACCAGTGATATTTCCCTTAGTAAAATTAACTAAACCTCAAAATATTGTGAGTTTTTTTCAGTCACACGCCCTTAAATCGCCAGATGAACTTACTTGGGGTATTCTAGGTATTTTAATTAGAAATGTTCCTTGCAGAAAATATCAGGATTCAAACAAAGAAAACTATCAGAAACTTTTATTTATGTTTTTGTTTTAAAGGTGGAAAACTGAGGCTCAAGGATGCTTGCAGGTCAGAAATTATTCCAGCTCAACCGAATCCCAGTCTCTCACCTTTTTCCAGTCTTTACTTCAGATCCCTGCAGCAGTGTAGGTTTCAAATTTTTTTTAATATAGATAGAGATTTGTCAAATGGTATTTCAGGTCTTTGGTACAGAGGATGCCAAATGTTAGTCTTACTCTCTGTGCTTTAATAAACCAGATTAAGACTGTTTACCAAACTACAAAACCTACCCAGTTTGGAGCTTCTATTTGAGCTTCAAATACAGGAGCACCTTATTTTTCTCCCTCCTTTGGCTTTTGCATAGGTGAAAGACAGCTGCTTTTCTGTGTGAGGTGGAGTTATTGTTGGCTCCCACCAGACTGAAGGGTGAAGCAAAAAGATGGAAAGGCAAACAAGCCAAAAAGTTGTATGAAAAGGCCTGGATGGAACTCAAGAACTATGGACAGTGAGAAAAATCAGATCATTACTACTACTGGTTAAGATTATAAATAGTGTGAGTGCATTCTAGTATTTATATCCAAGTATTTCATGGAATATTTAATTGCTTACTAAATCACTATTGCTTTTTGGTGTGGCGGGATTCCTTGATTTTCAGAAAGCTGGTGTCTGGGATAGGTTGAGTCTGGAGTTGCCTAGAAATCATGCTCAGACTGGTATGGAAGCATTCCACCTTGGCACATGAGTCATCAAGAGCAAAAAGTGGTAAAGTACCTTCAAAGAAACACAGAGAACGTATGTGACAGCATTTCTTGAAAGATAAGTGCCCTTCATAGCAAGATTTTGTTATGTTTTAAACTCTAAACAACTTACTGACAAGTTTCAGTATTTTCTATATTTTTACAGATACAATTAATTAAAAAAAAAATCTTCACTCCCATGGGCAATTTCCAGCTGTACAAGATTCAAATCTTACTGCCAGGGAAGTTGAAAGTGGAAGTCCATTTCTGAAAGTTCCCTTGAAAGAATTTTGCTTGAGTGATTCCATTAATTTTAAAGCCTTCTGGGCTACCAACAAAAAATTCAGTGACTTCACTGAAAGCCACCACATGGGTCTAGACTGACTATTTACAGGAATAAAGCTTTGTAGAAGCTAAATCAACTAAATTATCTTCAAGACTGAACTTCGCCAAGAGTTAAAAAACATTAGGCAAAATGCTGATACTTGGTTACCATAACTAACCTTGCATTTTAATGGTATTATTGCACAGTAAAACCTCTAATTTCTGTTGCACTGTTACACACCCTGAAATACTTTTCTCCTCTGGAATATAAACAAATCAAAACAAGTTCACCTATTGGATGAGTTCTGGTCAACTGAATTTCTTTTACTAACTTTTTTATTATGAAGTTGTCCATGGAGGACACTGCATTGTCCAAATTACAAGCCTTCCACCTTAGCACTTTGCAAAGGCTTGGATTTTATTTCATGTAAGTTTTTGCAGCTGTACAAAATACTTTCATTAACCCAAGAATGGATTATTTGGAGTGCTAATTAATTGATTCTTCAAAATGCCAATTGACATACTCCTAGGGAAAACCTGATCTAAGCAACTATGTTAATCAAGCTATTGTACTTATGGTTCTGTCTGAATATCAGACCATCTGAAATGAGGAGAACTTTGCCATTACTATCCTGGACCTCTTGTGGGCAGCTAATTAATATGAGTAGACTATGACAGTTGCACTTGTACATTCACTGTACTGCCTGACAATAACTCTATAAAATTAGATTTCAGCTAAAGAATGGAAACAGTGTTAAATACCATTATTTGCCTTCCTTTGATGTCTGAGAGTCATTATGAAAGCAATTACAGCAGTTTCTCTGTCTGTATGTCTACAGGGTATTTATCTGTATCTGTCTGAGTCCTTTGCCAGGTGGAGAATATATGGCATATTAAAGACAAGGGAATTCAGCCTCAATTATCAGACTATGAACAGAAGAAGAAACAAAATCAGAGTTTTGCAGATGATCCTGCCAGAAAACAGTAATTTAATATTAAAGGCAGGTAATCTGGGGAAAACTTGTCCAGTGCAGAGTCTTTTTATTTTAATATCAATGATTTCCCCCCCCCCCTCCTTCCATTGTCCTATTTTGTTTCCTTTTCTTTTAGCTTCCATGTTTTTCTAATACCTCTGCTCACTTTAAATAAGCTTATGCTAGGTTTGAGAGTCTCATCAACATGAGACTTCTTTGTTTCTTAATTATACGGAGATATTCTGCCATCGAAGAACCCCTCAGAGGAAACAACAGATTCTGAGTGGGGTAAAGCCAGATTGAGGAAATATGCTCAAAATACAGTGAGGAGCATTTTACTACCTACAGGAGTCCGATGTTCCATTCTGCCTGAGCCAAATGTTTTTTTCTGCCCTCCATAGCAGTATGACAAAATCCACAGGCTGGCAGATAGGTTAAAACTGTACCAAAAGGGCCAACACCAGATTTATCCTTTGGATTCCCTCAGCTCTCTTCCCACAATAGGCTGCTGGACAAATAAAGACAATCGTCCCATAGACTTCTCTATGTCACTGAGTTTGGAACTGATAAAATTATGTTCTGCAAAAAAATCCTTGAAAAATACTAATTTTTCAAGCAAACATGTATACAGAAAGTGTGAGCACTTTTTCACCTGAAAAATATATTAGTCCTTATCCTCTGTGTTCAGTATATTGAAACAACATCTATTTATAAACAGCTTCATTTTTCTTTCTTAATTTCCAAAACACAGCTATTTTACCATCCTGTCCTCCAAGTGTTCTCCAATAAAAAACCTCACCAAAAATCTCAAAAATATCAGCTCCATCAAGAATCAGGACTTTTAGTACTGTCACTAAACCCTGGTGATGAGATTTAGTAACTGCACCTGAAACATCATGGAGTGCTCTGATTTGGGCAGATGGAACAAATGCCATGGTATTTCCAAATTGATTGCCCAGTTGTACCATACACAGAGGGAAGCAATACAGGGCTAGATGAAAGCTACTCTGCCTTGCTATTCAGGGCTGACAGGATGCTAATTTATCTTAGTTGCCTGCTATCCATCATCATTTGACAGTCTAGTGAATGTATCAATAAAAGCCAAAGATTCTCCTCTTGGTAACCTCAGATTTCTGATGCTTTATGCTGTCTTTTGTTTTAAACAGAAAGGCAGGAACATTAACAAAAGTCATGCTGACCATCAGGCACGATGCCTCCTTTGAAACTTGGATTTATTTTTAGAAATAGCCTTTAACATGTTATTAAAAAATAATACCACTGGATTTTTGTGTGTATATGTGAGGGGAGACTTAATACTTTAAGATATGCTGGGGGCAATTTAGATAAAAGACACTGTAGTGTTTGACCATGTCTACCTATGTCTAGAAGGGTTTGCTTGTGTCTGCTATCAGATGAAGGCTGACCCAGCCTTCAAGAAATCTGGACTCTTTTCCAGCTACATATTCCATTTTTTTAAGTTTTAAAGAAAGCTCTTATTAGGCTACAGACATTTCCTTCTACCCTTCTCAGACATTCTATGGCAGTCTCATATTACAATCTCTTTTTCCATCCTATAATGGCATATTCTGATCTTGGTCACTGGAAATCTTAATTCTTGCAAAATTTGAATGTTTATAAAAAATGTGTTTGTCTGTGGAAATGCACACACGTATGTATGCTACAAGAATTTTTATTTAAAAAGATTAATGAATGATGTAAGTCTCATTAAAACCTTAATACCTTCTGAGCAGAGATACTGTGTTCCTTCAAAGAAGGAGGAAAGGATTTAATGATATATTAGACATTTTACAGTATAAATATATTCTTGATTAATTAAATCTGTGTAGTCTATTGCCTTACCCTGAGGAAACTATGATATTCAACAATGCTTTTCTTAATAAGAATAAAAACCCAAACAACTTGCTTTTGATATTTAACCTAGGAGAAGAGATGTAGAGAAAAATATTTTATGAACTTGTATAAACAAAGAAATTCAATTCTTTAATTAAAAAGAAACAATGCAACTTGTAAGAAATGTAAGAAACACACTTGCTTTCTTCAAAAAGGAAGATTAATACAGGTTAAAAAGCCTTTCCAGTTTTACAAAATTAATACTGTGCTTAATTACATGAGATTAAAATTTCATTATACATTATACTTTAATTGGTATAGAAAGGGCCAGAGGTTAAAACCTTTGCACGAGTTACCTTTTGTACTGTTCCAATATCTAATAACATAGCAGTTTTAAATTATAAACCCTGACAACATTTAACAAGTTTCTTACATGTTTTAATTTTACCCTAGTAATCTTTTATGTGGAGCAATAGTGTTCCTGAGGTCATAATCCTGGACAAGGAAACAAGCAGAGACAGAAATCACTACAAAGCCAAAGGGGGTGGATGTTATTGGATTATGGGAAAGTCCTGCCTGGACTCTAATATCAACTAGAGGTTTAGACATTGCTATTCACAACAGCTGTGATGGCTAAAACACACTGTGTGGGGCAGCTTTTTGCCTCCTAAACACTCAGTCGTACCTTCAAAAACACTGGGAACTTCTTGGGAAAAGATCAAAGAAATCTGGAGGGTCCCTCAAGTGGCCTTGAACTGTTTAAACCAATGATGCCGTGTCCTACAAGTGGGATTTTCAGGGGACTCCAAAGGGTTTAGGCATACAAAGCCCATTGACCTCTAATGGAATTAGGACACCTATTCCAGAGGTGTTTGGAAACCCCAAAACTCCTTAGGAAGGTACTCCTTCAGCATAGGTAAGAGGAGACAAGTGTTTCAAGGACAAACACGACTCGTTTTTGGAAATGAATAAAGCAATTTATTTAGATGCATGAGGAACATTTTGCTGGTAAGCCACTGCATTCGCACTCTACCTCCTCTCTGGAATGAATCCCTAATGAATCCACCTGGTTGGTGGATCCAGGTGAGTCTGGAGAATTGATATTGGTCTACAAATACTGATTTGCACACCCACAAATAGATAAGACTATTTTAGTGTTGCTGGAACTGATCACTTGAACAGCCTTTATTACTGAACAAGTCCAGGGGAAAAAAAAGCTTTTTTTAGGGAGTCAGTGTTAATTTCTGCTACTATGGGGTCCCAAGATGCAATCTCTTCCTACTGAATTCAGTGATTATTGATTACTCTTTAGTATTGCCAAAGTCAGTATATGCATGGATTCCTTGCTGCTTAAATGCCAACCACAAGAACTTAAGATTGGACCAACTAAAAACTGTAGAACGACTTCCTGAGCCATATTTTGACCTTTTTCCCCCTCCTATACTTCTGCACCTGTGAAAAATTAAACAAGTTTTGCTTTTTATGGCAAACCCAGGAAGCTCAGCATCTACATCATACAAAAAACTGCATCTACAAACAGCCATGTGTTGTTTAGCAGCATCCCACAGTGACCTGGAGAAAAGGGGTGTTTGTCCATGCTGTCACACTGAGGTGAGAACAGTTCTAATTACCTTTTTTTTTTTTTTTTTTTTTTAACTGAGGTAGTTTACAGTTGAATCTCATTATAGGATAACTGTTTAATCAACTCTAAAAAATACAGTATAATTAGATACAGCATGAGGAAAGGAGGAGAGCAGCTCCAAGACTGGCAGAAGCCAACTCAGTGTTTAGTGACTGTATTGTTTGAACCAAAATTCAGGTGCTGAAAAATACAGCACAGGGTTTTTGCTTTTAAAACATTTAACAATCTTATACTACATCTTTAGACACTAAAATAGTTGTCCCATTTGAATTAAATTAGTGTAACTTCATCTAAATCAGAGATGTGCTGATTTGCCCAGTATGAGATTCTGACCCACACTGTTTTTTAGCAGCATACCAACTCTGAGCCTGATAATGTTTTCACTGAAAAAGAAAACTTCAAAGGGATTTTTGAGTGCTTAATGAAATTCAGGATGAGGCCTTCTGCAAGTAACTATAGAGAGTAATTTTAAAATATCTTCTTCATTAGAAGGACAAACTTTCAGAGCCAGCAAATGGAATTCTGTAATTAAAACATGTTTGTTTAAAAAAAATAAATCTGGAGAGGTCTTGGACAGTGAAATAATATCCTTTAGATTAGTGTTTAATTGAAAACAGTATTTACTGCTCTACTGCATTTGATAGAGCTCTTTACTGTGCTTCTTTATGTATAATTGTATTTTGCAACCAATTTAAAATAACTAGATGAGTGCAGTCCTTATATAAGGTGAAGATGAGTCCTTGCAAGGATATCAATGTCTACAGGGGTTTCTTTCTAACAGATATGAAAAAGTAATTTTCATTCTGCTACTTTCCTGTGATCCTTTCTGCATATAAAATGCCTTTCACAGACATTTACACACACAGGACTCCTCACCTGAAAGCAATACTTCCTGAAAAACAACACAGCCTACTCTAATACTCTCCCCATCTTTGATGTAGGGATGAGTCAGATTTTAACAACTTTTCTCCTCTAAGAGCATAATCCATTGCTTTCATACCTACAGTCTTTTTAAGTGTGACTGCTGCAATTGTAACAAAGAAATAAATAGGAACAATTCTGCCTTAAAAATGTTATGGGTAAAGAGTTCAAAAGATAATTCTAAACTTCCAAATTGCAAAGGGGAAGTTTAAGGTAAGTGACTCTTCTCCCTGCTTTAGAAGTATCACTGGTTTTACCAGATTTTTAAATTGCAAAGCTCTTTGAGCTGCTCTTGCAAGAAGTCTGAGTACTCAAAATTTGGCCGTATCAGTAGAAATATTAATGAGCTTGGCTTTGGATGATTTATGCAGCCCATTTCCTCACCCCACTGACAATTGCCTTGTTGCATCTTTGATCAAGTTTAGTTTAGATACACTCAGATCAATGACCCTGTCTGTCCTCATACTCATAAAAGATGAGTTTAACATGATGCTATTGAAACAGCAATAATAATGCCCTGCCACACCAGGAAAAAAAACAGGCTACAAATCAGAACATTTCTTGGTAAAGACATTACTTTTTAACATGTGATTTAAAAGCAGGAAGAGGATCTCAGTGTGACTTATTTGCATGTGAGAGACTCAAGCTCTTCCCTTCTGTCCCCATACTCTGATTGCATTTAGCATCTCAGCCTATTGTTATAGACAAGAGAATGTCCAACTCTCCCAAGGTTAATTGACTGCTGTTCTTTGAAATATACATGAGAAAGTGTATTGACTGTCTCACATCCAACCTCACCTGTCATGCAGGAGGAGAACAGGAACAGGGGAAAGGACTCCACAAATGGATGAGAAGGACAAAGGTGAAATGCAAAGGGCAGCACTAAATTTCACCAAAATCCCTTCTCTGTTGTTGCCCTGTGTATTTTCCAAATCAGCTCTTTGTGATTAGAAGGAGTCTGTAATTTTAAGAAGAGATTTCTCCTATAAATTTACCAAGTCACCCAGTTCTCCTAATGCTACAGGGTCTCAAGGCAACTGAACCCAACAAACAGGAACATGCAGATGGCCCAGATTCATTTGCAAAATTAACATTTGTGGCTTTTCAGCCTTTCCTAAAGATGGTGATTTCTTCACATATGGAAATACTTCCATGACATTTTAAAGTCTATACTGATCAAACTTCCAAAAATAATAATTTTATTTCAGATATGACAATAGCATGACCCCAATTACCTAAATCCAGAATAAAATGACAAACATTACGTTGGCATGATCTGACAGAGTCCCATAGGGAGAGTGAATTGGACCACCGTCCCTGAAGTAATACATGTAACTTCCTTAGTTCTTTACATCAAATTTCAGCCTTGCAATATTATGCCACTATATCTCCTTAAAAAGTGTATAAATTATTTTCAGGAGTTGTCTGAGGGGAAAATGTTCTTCCCTGTGATTTCCACATGTGGTCTGCACAGAGGGATATCAGGAGTTCAGCATCTTCTGGAGATATCTCACTGAAGAAATAATATCACATGGGAACTGACAGGCTAAACTGCAGTCTTTCCAGGCTCATTTCTTCAAGGGATAGAATTAAATTTGGCTTAAATATCACACAACTTCCCGTGTTCTGAATGTTCTGACACTAGGAGGACCAGCCAGAATTGTTAAACCTCGACACACCTTGAAAACAGCTCCATGTAAAACGGAACAAAAGGGGCTCTTTTTTTCAGATAAAAAGCATAGTTTTGTACAACATGCTTGTACGTCACTTCACACAACAGCAATTATTGTTGTGCTCAGGTTGGAAAAGGGGTTTACCTCAGACTGCTGACACAGCCCTACCCACACAGCACATCCCCTGAAGAGCCCAGAGAAGCCAAGCGTGCATCTGATTTTCGTGACTTGTGTCTCCACAATGACAAGCCCGCACAAGAGACATTTCTGATGATGAGATAACCCCTTGTAATGCCTCCACCATGATAACTGGATTTCTGCTAAGCTTTCCATGACCAAATTACAGCCATAATCATGACACATTGCACGCCACTGCCAACAGCATAAAGTGACACCTGCTTACAACAGCTTGGAAGGGAACTTGTTGACCAGAAACATAACCAATAAATAAGGGGCTGTTTTTTCTAAAACTTGCTCATATTGGATCAGGCTCAGCTTGGCAGCCTCACAGAACCAGAGCCTACCTTCACACCAGGCAGAAACTCTGAGGGCAATGAAGCACTTTGTTGATGAAACAAAGAAAACACTCTCCATATCATACGAAGGAGTGCCAGTCACACAGATCCAATTAAATCTCTTTGGATTACACTCAGCCTCCATCTAGACTCCAGTACAGAAAATCCACACATGCGATTTGTGCAAAAGCCAGAGGTAGCATATTTTCATTCCTCAGTTCAGCACTAGGAGGTTACAAATGCCAGTGTCCTACTCCCTTTCAAAATCTCTCATCTCCTACCCCCTACCTGCCAGCTTTATAGAGCATTTCCCTTGCCACTAATTCTGATAGCATGCCCTAATTAACTCATTTTATCTTTTGGTATAAATCAATTACAATTAAAATATAGTTTGTCAAACCTCAGTGGACTGTTGTTTCATGTTAAAAACATTTTTGCTCATGAGAGAAAGTGTGATTAACTTCAATAGAAAGCTTAAAGTTCAACTTACTATGTACAGTGGGAATCAAGCAGAATCCTTTGCAAAACACTCCAAGCTTCATCTCTGTGTGAGGAAATTTAAACAAGTGGAGGGTTTTATACTGGTCACTGAGAACATGGGCCAGGATCTAGGGGAAAAAAAACATTGATAAGTTGTTGGCCTGGTTTTGTTTCGTTTTATAAACATGTGGTGAATAAGATGATGAAAGAATGTCCAACACTTGAAAGGATCAAAAAGAGCTTTTTAGGCATCAGGCTTTTTTTGAAATATATTTGAAATGTGCAGTACTGTATTTTAATTTTAGATGGGAGGTTAAAACACAACAAGTCCAGTGTTCCACCACAGATAAGGGATCCAGTTTCTTTGCTCATAAGTTAGCAGTAGCAGAAGTTTGGCAGAGCTCCCTGTTTCAATAGGGACAGAGGTGCACTGGAGGTGTCCTGTCCCTGCTCTTACCACCACATAAACCATTTTAAACACTAAATAAACAGTAGAAGAACCTTCCACACACTATAATGTGTTATACATGAATTATATAAGATCCTATTTTCCCAATAATTGTGATAGAGAGAGTTGAAACAGAAAAAAATAATCTGTATATGGATAAATGAGATTGTAATATTTTCTTTCTTTTTACCCTAGGCAATTTTGGTACCAGAGTGTCACAGAATACAACAGGGAAAATCCTCATCTGACAGATTTCAGTGGTTGCACTGGTAAGGGATAAGGGAAGGGGACATGGCTAGGGTGCCTGAGGGGTGACCCTTTTGAGGACACCCCTGGAGGATTCCACAGGATCACACTCATCCCTAAGGGATGGCAACCCCTAAACAACCCACGGGACATCAGCAGCCCACCCCAAACTACTGATTTTCAAGAAGAAATGTGAAGAAAATTGATGTTTTATAAGATTCTTCCCCTTGGTTCAGAACTATGCACGGATGCCACAATTATTTTCCCCTGCTAAGTGACACACCAGCCTCATCTTAGTCCAATGTAGCTACACTTTCACCCAATACCACTGGCACTGCTCCAACAGCCCACTTCAACATGAAGATCAGCTGATTTTAAAACCCCTAACCATCATAAAACTGCTGTGTCTAGAATTTAAGATGACTTAGGGTATTTTCAGATACTGTGCCTGTGAACTCACAGCCTGCCCAGCCTGCCTTGCCTTGAGTTTCCTGTTAAGTGTAATGATGTTCAGCATCCTCAGACACAGCACCTGAAATCCAGGTGGCTGCACTAGAAGTCAAAGTTTTCATTCCCACAGGCACAACTGCAAAGCAATAAAAAGGGGGCACCATTTAACAACTGGATTTCTGCTGCACACTTGCATTGCAATGAGTAAAATCCCTGTATTTACCATCAGCTGGGAGGCTGTGATGATTGCTGCTCTCAGAAGCTTGAAATATTTCCTTTATGTTTTTATCCTGTAAGATTCCATGGGTATTTTACTGCACATTTGTAATGAGTACAGCTCTAGATTAGCAAACCACAGTTTTGTTTGACCCCAGCTACCATGTAAGCTTCTAGTTTTCTCTAGTCCAAAGTACACTGAAGTATTTTTCTGCTTTCCTGCAGTTTTTAAGTAGATAATAAGTCCCAAACTTCACCAGCCTTTAGCTGAAAGAAGCTTGTCACGGTGGTTGGTAGCTAATGAAGATCCTTTTAGTTTATCTTCATCAATTGTCAAATATTTGAGTCCATGAAGTGGTGTGATGAGGTACAAAGACAGATATTTGAAGGGATTTTAACTCATTTGAGCAATTACATGCTTAACTGCCCTGCGATAATCTGTCAGTCTGAGTCTTTTCTACACAGCAGAAGTGGGGAGTATTAGAATAGCTGGATTTAGAACATAAAGGCCTGGCCTGAATGGAAGAAAGGCACCAGAGAAATTAATTGCCAGTAACAAACAGCAGGACTGCTTGCAAGTTATATATCACATAGTTACCTACCAGCAGTGGTAGGAGCCAGCTGTAAAATAACAGGCTGAATTGTGACAAAATAGTCACTGCTATGAAATCAGGGAATACCATAAAGAATTTAAACTAACATTGGCTAATAGAGTACATGGTGTTACATAAATTATATAGATACAGAGACAAAAATCTTGCATTACATAAATTATACAGATACAGAGATAAAAATCTTGTGTTATGTAAAGATTTGCTAAACCAAAATTTTGGTAAACAAACATGGTTTTAATTACAGCTCTAGGAATCTTAAGAGGTGATCCTGTAATTTATCTTCTGATATTTACTTGTGGCTGTGTTTCTGCCATACTTGGAATATAAAACGTGAGTAAATCCACTAATGGAGAGCAATGAGTAAAATAAAAAAAAGGAAAAAAATACTCCTTTATGTGTTACTCTTTGAAATGTTCACATTAGAATCAGATTATTAGGAAGATCTAACTGATAGTGTATATCACTTATAATGGTTTAGTTACAATTTCCTGGGGCCCCAAAAGTTCTAAGAGGAGCCAATTATAGAAAAGCAATCTCACTTCATCCAGGCTCAGTGCACCTTTGGGCCACTGTTTGCAGAAATATGATTTACAGTCCTTTTTCTTTTCTCTCCTTTCCCTGTCAGGTCCCTGATGTCATCAGCTTGCTCCTTCTGCAGCCTCCCTCTCCACATCTGCATGGAATAGGAAAACCTCTGCAGTGGAGTCAGTGCTGTTGACTGCCAGGAGGTTCAGCCACCGCACAGTGGGAGCATCCCAGAGAGCTCTGTTCCACATCACCTGCATCTTACACCCTCAGAACCCTGTCCAACTCAGCCACACCCTGGGATTTCCTGCACTAGGGAAACGTCCATCCCAGTTACAGCCTTTTACACCAGAAATTCAGCATTTTTTAACTTTTGCACATGTTTGGGGGTAGGTTTTCCCCCCACACACTTTGAAATTACACCATGAGGAATGTGGACATGAGGCTGCAATTAATGCAAGAAATGTCAAACACACACATAGTGGAGTCTCTCACTGCCCTCCTCGTTACACAGACCTTAAGTGACAAAGTGTGTTTCTATTGGGAGAGGGCCATTTCATTCCCATTACCCATGTTAGTTATAATGTTTATTTAAGATTTGCCATCTCCCTGAGGTGCCAGCTCTGAGGGAGCTGCTCTAGCATGGCAGTGCTGGGCATAAAGCAAAAGCCCTTCACTTCAGGGACTGTGCTTCAGCTCTGACCTAAGGTCAGGAAGGAAATAAGATAGGTAATCTCAGCTCTGTCCCTAATGGCCAGTATTCCACATCACAGTGCTACACATGGCTGTCAGCTTCTGCTCAGGAGAGGCCCAGGACACAGGCAGCATGGGGAACTAATTACCCTCCCATCCCAGGGAACACACGGGCAGGCTGGGAGAGCCGGTGAGGTGCAGAGCAGGCTAATAAAGCGGAGGAGTGTCACACACATGGCTGAGGTCCACAGCTCAGGAGCAGCCTTCATCTTCCTTCAGTAATGAGGATTTTTATTTAAGGCTCACAGTATCACATTAACATATTAAAAAAAAAATAAAAAAGAAAGAAAAGAAAAAGGAGGGGAAAAAAAGAAAAAAAAAAAAAAAGTGATTTATTCGGTCAGCCCAGTGTTGCAAACCTCACCTGCCTTTTGTTTTTACAGCCCTAATTCACATGGGCCAAATTAAGTCCAGACTTTTACAAGTGGGGCATAAAGGGCACAGAGAGCTGCTTCCCCCTTCAGTGGAAGAAGGAACCATAAATTGGCTGCTTACATTGGAGAATCCAGAGGAAGAAATCATGCAGTGCCAGCAGCATTAGTTGGGTCACAGGCCATGTCTGAGCTGGGTGGACTGAAATGTGTTCCCCAACTATATGGCAGGGGAACCAGTAAGGAAGCAAGGTCTTCAAAGAGCTGATGTTTACCACACTCCTCCTGCACCCCTGGAGCAACCAGCAGCCCTGGGTATTGCTGCTCACAGTGCACAGAAGGGTCTCTCCCTCCATGAGAGGGCTGAGCCTCATTAGCTCACAACCACACATTTATTGGGATGCAACAGCTTTCTGTAATTACAGCATCCACTAACTGCCTAGACCAAGGGGTGGAAATATCTGGCAGCAAAAACACAGGTCACTGCCAGTACACACACACACACAGGTGCTCACAACTCTGTTACAACCAGGCAGCACCACCAGAGCCAGCAGGACACTTCTTTTGTCCTACTAAAGCCCAGAATATACAAGAATCTTAGAGCAAAACACAAAGCAGTGAGCACCAAGAAAAGGGATATCTTAAAGAGGTTATGTTTTTACGGTTGTTAAAACAGCAAAAGTGTTAATTGAAAGAAAAGCAGATAGTGGAGATAGCAGAGATTGGGAAAGATGTGTTACAATTGACAGAAAGTTACCTTCACATGCAGCCACATCTGCCTTTGAAGCAAAAGACAGAGCCCACCACTCTCGAGCATTTCTATCTGGGAATGGGTGGTACCTTCTGCTTCCACCTGTGTGGGAACCTGGGAAATGTAGTCTGCCAGGTGGCCCCTTTCCTGCATGGGTTCCCTTGACTACATTAAATAACATGATTTTGAAGGATTGTAAGTATTTATATAAATATGTGTGATGCTGGGCTTTTCCTCAATTGAAAAACAGATCCAAACTCTTTTGAGTGATGGAAATTATAAGCACATCTAAGTCACATTTATCTCGTTCTGACTCAAACTGAACTGTATGAACTTGGGATGTTTATCTTTTTATTTAGAGCACTGAATTTTGGAGTAGCACTTTGTGGGTTTCACGTCTACCCTATCCAAGCAGAAGCAGCATCAGCAAAACACCTGTAAGCTTCAGTGGTAATCAAGGACAAAGAATCACAGTGTTGCCACCCTTTCTGAAGAAGACAAACCATTGGCAACTTGTGCAGATTTTTCTTCAAACTATATGTCACACAAAAATGTCAGACCAACTGGGGATTAGATCTAAAATCAGGCTGGAGTCTGTTTCACTGGAAAACAGTCAGAAACAGTCTCCTTATAACTGTGAGGAAATCTGTACAGACAGACTGCTAGACCACAGAAGACAGGCACAGAACCCACCCTCATGGGTTTTTGTGTTTTGGTTACAGCATGTGCCTCCACCAGAAATACTCATCTAGTTCTCAGGTCCTGAATTAAGCTTAAACATTAATTGTACTTGCTTCAATGTCACAAATAAATGCAGCAAGTTCCAAAACTGAATCACTCCATGTTGAACCCAGTCCTGGCAGATGCTCGTGTTTTCCTGGAAGAGAAACAAAACTGGCAGAATGAGGCACAGCCTGGACTTTGTGTCTCTACACCCAGTAGTAGAACTGAACTGTATATTTAGAAATGAACAGTGATCAGACACAGATCCAATTCCAGGATGTCCAATATCCCTCACGAAGCAGTGACCCTCCTACAGGACAAATCTGAATTACCTGAGTTACTACATTATGGTCATAATTTGATAGGAAAATGGGATACCAGAGGTATGGCAGTAAAACCAGTTGGTTTCCACACTGTTCATTTAGACAACTGCAATTAAGTTTTGCAAACATGGGCAGCGAATGAATTTTTTTCCACTGAATTCAGCAAAGATTTTTACCTCATGACTTTTTAGTTTACCAGTCCCATAAACTGAATTTACTGACATGCTGCAGAGAGTAGGACTAAAGCAGCAGGTATATTGCTTTAATTCATTCAGTGAGTCCAGGTATAATAGAGATTTTCTATTACAACCAAGCTTTTGTGACAGAGGCAAAACAATCTTACGGCAACACTAAAAATTATTATCACTTTCATTATCATAGCACATGGGAGCCTTCACTGGAAGCTATCACAGAAAAATACAAAAGACAGAGCAAGAAAGGAGTTTTCAGAATGCAGCATCATCTATTTCAAGTGTCAGAGATAGCCCTCAAAAAATTAAATCTGCAAGGAACGTGAGAGACAAGTTTTGCACGAGATCTGTTTCATATTTTTATTGGCATCACTCCCCAGGGGCAAGTAATTCTGAGTGCAATACAAAGTTGATAATATGCTGAGTATAATTATAATGAGGACTGATTAATTTGGTAGCCAAAGTAGAGTAGCTTTATATCTGAGAGAGCATCATAAAAGAAAACCACATTAAAAGTTCTGGAAAAAAAAACCCCAAAAACTACACACAGGGATTGACAACTAGTTCCCCAGTGAAATAACATCAAAGCTGATATATATTGTATGCAAAACAACCCACAAACAGAGAAATTATTCTAATTCTTTTATGGTTTCCATGTGAAAAACTTAAAATCTGAATACATTAGATGCTGCAAAAGTGTAGAAAGTATTGACAGACGTAGCTATTCCATGAAATTAAGTTCAACATGCCCCCTTTTTCAGTGGCTGTAGAACAAGTATGTTTGCCTTTGGAATTTTCTCCTCAGTTTTTCAGGAACATTTGGCAACAGAAATGATTTTTGAAGAAATCTTTTCAGGAACTGATTCATTCCTGATTCTAGGGGAATTACAAGAGCTAACTGGTACAAGGGCTGATTAAGCCAGTCCACTGTTTGAAAGTATTTCCTCCTTTTGTTTTCTGCTTGTATTTCACATTTTCTTGCAGTCCTTCTCTGGGTCTGACATCTTCGTGTGTTTTGAATTTGGAACAGTAAATCCAGCTGGGTGAAATCACACAAAATCTGAATGTTTCACATGG
This sequence comes from Certhia americana, assembly GCA_018697195.1. Classification (NCBI taxonomy): domain Eukaryota; kingdom Metazoa; phylum Chordata; class Aves; order Passeriformes; family Certhiidae; genus Certhia; species Certhia americana. The sequence goes on from CM031866.1 coordinate 3,373,458, forward strand.
CTGAGTCCTACTTCGACAGGCAGAAATCATGGATACAAATTTTTAATAATTATTTCTACAGCATGCTCACTTAAACTACTAAAGAAAGAAAAGATTACCTGTACCCAATGTTGCAAAGTGGAATAATCACACAGGCTCTTGAGCCTAATTCTGTGATAGGCTGAAACAGTGGCCCCAAAGCAGCAGTGAACTTTTTAAGTGCTTCCCTTTGTATGGAGTCATTACAGTAAGTGCAATTATGGATGCTAAACTTAATAGAATGATTCAAATGCTGAATTTAAAGCATTTGCTTTGAAAACCCATCATTATCAGACCAGCATGCTCCAGGTCCAAAATCATTCTAGTGAAAAGTATTAAATACATGGGATTTTTTTTTTTCCATTTTAACTATATGGTAGATATGGTACCTGGTTGCAAAAATCCAGCACTTTATAGGAATCCAGGACCTTCTGGTTCAGCAAAGTCATGTCCCAGTTACTGCAGGCAACTCTGTCATTAAAAGCAATTTAAAAGTAGTTCACATTCCATCTCAACACTTCCAAAGCATTTTTGCCCTAGTGCTTCATCACTGCACTACAACAGTTGCTCTTCTGATTTCCAGAAGAAAAAAAAAGTATTTTTAGTTTATCCTGTCCACTCTATCCAGATGTTCTTTTCCTGATCTAATATTATACTGAGTTAGGAAGACCTTGGATAATCGCTACATGTTTTAAGAAATATGCAAGAATGTATCTTCATGGTTTACTCAAAATGCAGAAGCTTTAATGAACAGGATACAGAAAAAAAAAAAAAAAAAAAAATCCCTGGGGCAGAAGAGATGCTAAGTATCACTGAACTGGGTATTACAGAGCTGATGTATAAATACAGCATAAAAAATGGTAATGCTGTCTTGTGCAGCAAAATGATACCAACACAATTAGTTGGATGCTGTTTTTAGAGTTTACTGAATATGACCCCTGCATTTTTCAGCTTCAAAGGTTACTCCTAATTAGCATCCAGTGATAACATGTTAGAGATGCTTCTTTAAAAGATATCACAGCTCTAGCAATGAGTACTGACATGGTATCTATCAAAGTCTCATGGTGCCTGCAATTCTGACAAAAGGCACTCAAAAGGACTGGCACGTATCACCTTATTTGCATTTTTGCATTTCATTATGCTCATAATTGCATACCACCACAGCAATTCTTCCCCACTATCTCAGAAAACATTATCAGCAACGTCTGAAATAAATGCTTAAATGTCAACAATTGACGAGCAAGAAAAGCTGACCTTTGCAGGATCTCATTCTTCTGAGAATTGCCCTGGTATGACTCACTCCTTAACTTTCTGTTTGCGTTTGATAACACCAAAAGAACAGAGTTTCTGAACGGAATGGTTCTGTGTGTTGGAAATAGAGGGGAAGTCAAAGAGCTGTAAAAAAGAGATCCATTTACACCAGCAGTCAGCTGGGATAGACTGAACAGTTGCAAAACCAACTCTTGAAGTCACCAGGACATTAAAGTGGACATTAACATTAGGCTACAATGGAATTTCTACATAATTGCTATACCACATTACAATTAAAGAGAATTTATCCATGATTAATGTTATGCCAATGGATAAAACAATCTTTCTTCTACAAGAACTGTTTCACAATTATAAATTACTCATCTAAACCCAAGGAAAACCATTCCCAGTCATCCTACGTACACTGCAAAACTGACTGGCCTTCACTAGCCTGAGTTAAAATTTTGCTATTATTTCATGGCTCCATTTACTTTGATTTGCATAGCAATTTTGGTTCATGTTGGAAAAAAAAAAAAAAAAAAAGAAACAGAAAAACCCCCACTAATCAATTTTAGCTTAAAATAAATTACGCCACCACGGAAATTGCTGCCACTGTCCAAAAATGCTAATCAATTTTGAAAATCTACATCATGGCTTGAATCCCAGATTTTTTCCATCCAATCCACATCAAAAAGAAATGATAGAAAATTATGTTCACATGTTTGACTGCTTGTTTGCTTGTTTTAGTTGAGGCATTTGGTTATGCTTCAATGGCAAACTAATCGCCTGTTTGGAATCTCTTCCAGTTTGTGTTACTTTTTTTTAATGGCAGTATGGAGATGCTGCAGAGGAATTCAACATGGTCCATAGTGAAAGATTTAGGTTCCCTAGCAGGATAAATTTTAACATCACTTTTAGAGGTATTAGCAAAAAGAAAATTTAATTGTTTTGACCAGTATTGCATGCTTCTGTTGAAGGACTCCATTTCCCTATATTAAGTTTGTTCTAATAAAACAAATACAACTAAACAGTCTGGAAAAAAAAAAAAAAGCCTCCTCTGACAAGTATAAATTTTTCTAAGGCCTATAAAAAAATCAGTACCCATAAATCCAGAAGGATATAAATGTACCTCTTGTTCTCTGCAATTAAAGATTCCATGTCATAGCCATGGCCAATCTCAGTGTTCATACATAGAATATACACAGGTATATGATGGCCCAGGATATCATCCAAGGTGACTGAAAGGATTAGATCAGCAGGTAAATTCCTATCTGAGATTTTCCTGTATGTTACCAGGCAAAGTGCCTCTACCTTTAGAAATAACTGATAAAAACCACACTGAAGAAAATACAAGATTAACAAAAGTTAACAAAAGCATGCTTTAAGATTTCCTTTATAAGTTCTGTTTTGCACATTCTACAACACATGAAAGAGAATTATTCTTCCACAACAAATCAATGTGTTGCATCAAGTCCTGAGGAGATTCCTAACTCATTTGTTCACCTTGCTTGAACCACACATCTCTGCAATTGTTATAATAAATTACAGAGTGTCCAGATCTCTTTAGAGGCAGCTCACATGAAATAAGGATGCACTGTATGTTGCATCACCCTTTCCTTGTTTAAATAGGAAAAAAATAAATGGGAAAATAATAGCAGGAGACTTGGATCTACCAACTATATCCATCATCCTTATGCACCTTGACAAATTTTAGTAGTACTGACCAGCATTTTCTGAAAAAAACCTCCCAATGTATTAGTTTTCCCAGTTTAGACATTTAAAACACCACTTCTAAAAAGCACTTCAACATGATTTCCATTTTAAAATCTCCTAGACCTCATTAAGATCACAGTCTTTGTTTCTGGCTATTGAGACAACTCAAATAAAGCTGAGACTCCTCATTATAAAATATTCTGCCAAATGATTTAAAACCAGGCATGAAAAACTATCTATAAAAACAACTTCCCACATGGATATGATTAAAAACTAAGATGGAAGTGTTTCTTGTTGTCAATAACAACTTCTAGCAATGATAAAGATGGGCCAATATAAATGGAACAAAAAAACCCTTGGAGCATTCCCCATATGAAAAAAAAAAAAAAAAACATATAAATCAATTCTTTATATGAGAAATAGTACTGGAATAATTTTAAGCAATTCTTAGGTCCTTTTTGTCCAAAGTTGGAAAATGAATCTTTTTTTCATTATGGTGTGTTTACTATAAAAACATTTGTCACTGTTCTTCATTGAGAGATAAAATGCTGGAAATACACAGTGCACTTATAGGACAATTTAACATGCTCAGGTCAGGCACTCTGAGACTTCACAGTAGCACAACAAGAGCAGATATTTGAGATGCTGGAAATCCAGATTATGGCTTTCAGAAGACATGGTGTATTGTTCACCCAGGTTGAAAGCAGATGTATGTTTATATACTTTAATCTTGGCTCAGATGTGAGCTACCATGTTAACAATTTTGTTGCCCAGGCTGCCCTGGCTTGGGATTTAAATAAAAACAAATTACAGGTCTTAACAGTGATAGATGGACTTCTCTTACATTTGTGTAGAGTATTTTTGCCTTAAGATTAAAGGCTTACGCATTTATCTGCATAAACTAACCCCTGGAGTAGGGTACTGCTGACATTTTCCAAGAAAAATGAATATCCTAACTTATTCCAAAGAGAAGACTTGGTATTTGTATGGCCAGAGTGACCTTTGCAAGTGCCCTTTCAGATTAGGTGCACTACATGGAAAATTGTGCTCTTACAGTACTCCATAAATCATACCTACCAATTTTCTTTAAAGGGGTATGTAAATATCAGTGTACCAGGTGGGTAAACAACACTAACCTCGTACAAATGGCTTGAAAATTGAAGAAAAGCACCTTATTTTGCTGCTGAAATTGCTTTTGAAGCCCAGCATCGTGGCTTGGGTTGTAGAATGCATGAAATGATTTGTGCACTGGGAATAGAAAATGGGTTGATGATAACCACACTCGACACAGTTCCTATGTTTCTGAGTTCTTTCGATGATCAAAGATATCATTGCTGTATATTACTTTTCTTTGCTGATCCCAAATGCATGTGAATTTCAAGTGACACACACATTATCTGCATGTTTCCAAAATGGACAGACAGCTTTTTAGTTTGTATTTCTCATTTGAGCTAGTTAATGCTTCTGGTCCAGATTCAGTCTGAGTCTCCTTGCAATAGTAGCATTTCCATTTAATAAAACCAAGGCAGAGAAGTTCATGTGCGAAAGATGAAAAAGCAGTGTGAAGTTACAGCCTTTGAGACTAGCAGAAGAGTTATTTGAATAAGTACAGAGTGTGGAAGTGGAAAGATGTGTTAATTGTTGCTAAGCTGTAACAGATAATAGATGAGATGCTGAATCAAGAAAAGAGTCCTGGTTTGGGGCACACCAATAGGGTAACAAATACACCACAGATAATAAAGCACCTGGGTGAAGAACCGACTTCAGATGTGATCCAAATTTCAGTTTAACTCTTCACATTTGTGACTTTTATTAATTCTGAAAGTGTCATTTCCACAAATGTGGTGGTGGTGTGCTGCTTCTCCCATAATGTTCCAGTGATTTAGCATGAATATCTACAGGAAAATTTTATAATAACTCCTTTTGGAATGTGCATTTTCAAAGCAAAATTTACAGTGTTCTCTGAAAGATCTTGAATCCCAGCCTTACGTTTAATTGCCTGAAGAAAGCAACTATTTGATTTATTGAAGGATTGCTTTGTTGACTATGAATCAGAGTTTATATAAAATTAAAGATGTGATTTGTATTCAAAGAACTTCTATATCCTATGATCTAAGAATCACAGAATCATAGAATTGTTTGGGTTAAAAGGGGCCTTAAAGATCATTTGATTCCATCCTGCTGCCAAGGGCAAGGACACCTTCCACCAGATCAGGTTATTTCCATGTTTTCCTCTTTCAAAGTGGTAAAAAATGTAGTAGGGCAAACCTGCTGGCAGTCACCCTAAATACTTTTCTAACAATTTTTTAGCCCTAATTCACCTGTGTCAAGAAAATTATTTGGGATCATTCTTTATCATGGTAAATGGGAACAGCAGGAATGTACAGATTCCCATTTCCAGAAATTTCAATTCATTTTTGCTTTATTTTTACTATGGAGATGAAGATGCTTCTAAAAGTCCTGGGTTAATTCAGCTTCAGTTGCATTTGTTGATGCTCAAACCTTCTACATGTGACATCCTGGGTTCCAAAAGCCAGACCAGCTCCTGGATAGTTCTCTTAACAGTGGGATCACAATTATATCATAAGGCTTAGAAGGTGGGAGCAGGAACAAGGATGTGTGTTTCCTCCTCTTACCCACTAAATGATGTTGAAATAAGCAGATGAAAATCATAATCAGCCATTTGGAAAGATGAAGTGTGAGTAAGGAATAAAAACCATAATCCATTTTTAGCATATGCTTAAGAAGATGCCTTAGAGTTATATGGTATATCAACATTCCCAGTGTCTTCCTTTAAAATCCTTAAATCAGCTCAGCTCAGAGTGCCTTTGGGGCATGAGGCAGAAGGCAGAATTGCTCACAGGGAACTATCTGAAGCATTTCTGAAAACAGATTTATTTTTCACAAGGGGAAATAAACCAAACAGAGGAGGGATATCATCTACCTCCCAAAGAAAAACAACACTGGAGGGAGAAGAGAGCTGCAATTGTTGTAAAGCCAAGCTTGAAGCATTTCTGGTAAATTTGTTCTCACTGAGAAGGGAAAAGAGATCATGGAGTAGATGAGGGTAGAGTGTGAGGACATTCCCAGCCTACAGACCTCTCAAAATATCAGTGTCTATATCCCAGAGCTGCTTCCCTGCTATCACTCAGTCATTTTACCACTGCTCCACCCAATAACTTTTTCAGCAGGGAGAGTTTAGAGAGGAGATCCAAAAGCAAGTCCAATGTGTTTGAAGCAAGATTTAAAAGCAGTTTGAAAGACTCATAACATTTCAAGTCACAAAAGGCCATAAAATACCCCAGGGACACAAACTGCCCTGTTGGGAATGTGCTGTAGGTTTATCAGCTGTTTTTATCTCCTTGCAGCCCCTGACTTGGTGTGCTCAGCAGCACTCCCAACTTCCCAGAGCTTGCAGTTAGTTTGGAGAAACAGTGAGACTGAATTTCTGCTCTCTACAGCCAATACAGCAAGGTATTTGCTTCCTGCTGCAATTCTGTTGGCTCTCTTCCTCTATTGCCCTTGATACTTTGCATTAGACAGGGTTAAAAAATCTCTGAGAAGAAGCTGTAACGTCACTAAAGCACAGCATGGGAAAACTGGAAAGAATTCCATTGTGTCAGGCTTAACAGTATTGCCACAAGTTGTCATCCACTCCATCTAGAATATAAGGATGTCAAATTTCTTTCCTTTACAATTAAGTCAGAGACAAGCATATTTCAATGAAAGACAGCACAGCCCTATTTTGTTATGATAAAAATATGTGATACACCCAAAAAAAAAATAATAATACTCAAAACTTTTATTAATGGTTATTATTTATCAGTTTTCATCTATGTGTTGCACTGATACCGATTTAAGACAAGACCAGAAAAAATTAAATTCAATACGAAGACTCATGTTAGTTCTTGGAAACTTGCACCATTTCATCTCACTCCAAAAAGACTCCCTGTAACAGAGAAGTGAATTACCCTTAACTTTAAAAGTCATGAGGAAACACCTGTGAGAAACTCCACATTGTAGGAAGAAATTTCCCTGCAACTGAGAGGTTTTTAGAAGCTCCCACCTTTTACAAACACTTTACAGGAGCAATTTTCAAAGGAACTTGTTGATTTTTCTGAGACATGTCCAGCTATTGGCAGATTTACTCACAAGTTGTTGAGAGTTCAATGTGATTACTCTAAGGCATAAAAAGCAAGCAGTAAACACACATGAATAGGCTTTAGACTGAAAACAACTCAGGACTCAGAGACAGGCAGAATATGAATATTTTCAAGGTGACTTCTTCACTTCAGAAGTATTTTTTGAAGGTAGTACTATGTTGCACAGAGTACAGTGCTGCTGAGAGTATGGAAAATGTGCTATTTTCTCCAGAGGGGACTGGATATAAATACAATGTTGTTGTTAGTTATCCATTTAAAACATCTTTGAGCTTAAGAGGAGCTGCATCATGCCAAACTTTACAATTATACTCTATCTCCAACCTCCCCAGATCCCAACATCTAAGGTCTCATTCATTATCCTATTAATTTGCCACTGTTGGGAGGGAGAAAAGAACTGTAAAATGCTGTAAAACCAAGCTTGGAGCATTCAAGGCCTAATCCAGAGAAGTCACTGATTCCACCATACCATAACAACACAACTGAAACCTGAGTCTTGCTTTCTCAAAATCACCAATTAAAAAAGAATATCCACTGGCAAAAATATCATCTTAGAGATGTCTATTCTGCAAAACCTTGGTAGGATATAAATAATTTTCTGTTTACTGAAACCTCAAAACATCATATGACCTTGCATCTACTTGCACAACAGCTAGAAAAAATAAAAAATGTTATATTTGATAGACACTGCTAATAATGAAAATGTTTTTAAATGTAAGCTCTAGCTGTGTACCAATCACTGCCTAATCAGGGTTATGCTTTTCAAATTATATTGTGTCTTCTTTCACCTCCTGCCTATTATGTGAAATAAAAAGAGAAGTGCTTAGGCAAATCCTCGATCTGTTCACATATATTTTTAATATTAATATGTCAGAGCAGTGGCAATAATGATATTAGGCAAATGACGGAATTCTCCCCCCAGCTGGACATGTTAATTGAGAAGCCAAATTTTGGAGGCAAAGTTCAGGTCTGTGCAGATGGCAGGACAATGCAGGCTGGCAGCCCTAGGTCAGTGTCAATCCCAAACCCCACTCTAATGGCTCCTTCTCTGCTTTCCCCACGTCAGCTGCTCCCTGGGCGGGGGGAGAGCTTGGGCAAGGCTGGCTGGGAGGATTTTTCCTGCCCTTGACTCTGGTGCTCAAATTTCACACAGGGAAGATGCCCCTATGTGTGATAATAATTTAAAAAAAAAAAAAAAATTAAAAAAAGGAATTTACACTTTGAGGCACGGTCAAGAGGGACAGTTCCAGTATTTCCTTTAGAGCTGATGCAGCTGCAGTAAACCCAACACCAGATCTGGCAGGGCTTGCTCCCAAGTCTGCTGACATCAAGGGCAACACTTTTCCCAGAAAAATCCAGTCACCTCATATTTTCTTGCCTTAATAATATCTTTGGGCTGCTGTTATTATCTTTATTTGGGTTTATATTGAGGCTACTTATTATTTTGGACAGATTTTAAGATGCTTTATTCTGCTTGAAGCATATAAAGGTATTTTGCCCTTGTCAAAAGACCCTGAATATTGATCATATTTATGTAAGTATTATCTCCTTTAACATGATTTGGGAATCCAAATTTGAATGTATATACTCATATGTTTAGAGAGGAATAGGGCTATACAGCATCACAAGATTTTAACAGTTTTAGTTTCCTAACATAATTATTTATTATCTCTAATTAAAATGCAGAGCTTGGCTTTCTGTGTGAGAGTAGATGAAAAGCCTTTTTATTGAAAAGAGCAACTATGAGCTCTAAATTTCTTTATGGAAGAGATAACTTATGTAATCACTGGTAACCTTTTTCAAGAATATTATCTCACTGTTTATAAAACAATACCTTTTTACTTTAGAAATTCCCATTTACATATGAAAAAGAGCTTTATTTATTGATGCCTTTGACTGATGTGCATTCCTCTTTCAGGAATATCCTCGTTTTTCCATCTTACATATGCCAGAGAACCTACTTTCCTTTTGGCATTACCTGCAGTGATATTTTAAAACAATTCTCTGCTTGAATTATCAATAAGCACAAAATCAGGTAATTCTTCAAACGAAATCATGTCATATATCCTTGGTTTATAATGTTATATTTCAAATGTTTTCTATCTTACGGGTAAAAGAATGCAACTTTTACCCACCAGCAGCAGGTATGAGCAAAGACAAACCATTTTTATTTTCATTTCTGTTCGTAAGAAAATCTTTAACACATCCCTCAACACACACACACATACATTTTCTGCTTTTATAAATACATTAGCTACTTTATGCATCAGAATGATATAAGGAACAAAGAACTGAAGCTACATATCAGTAAAACTTGTCCACATCTACATTAAAAATGAGTAATAAGCTCCTATATTAACACTACTTCTTTGATTTTCATATTGAAAAAAATCTCCCTTTAATTTCTAAATAAAGGGGGGTTTCCATCATTGAAGGGAGATGTATTTAAATGATTCTATGATAAAATATCTGAAAAATTATGGATTATTGTTTTTCTTGTGTAACTTCCAACATACCTACGATCTAAATCTGACCCATCTGAAGCACTAAGAACATCTTCTGATAAACACAAATACAAGTACAGCAAATATGTGAACTGGTTTTATAGTCATAAAATACAAATATTGAGTATATCAGAGGACAGATTCATGTGTGACCAAATATCTTATGGATATTTCACAACCATGTAAGGCTTGGTTCCAAGCTCACTGCAGTCAAAGGGAAGACTTTCCCTGGTTCCACTGGGCTCATGCCCTTGACTATGTGTATTTTTTCATGAAATGGAAAAAAGCATCATCTGTGGCATTGCCTGGTATGACTGAGGGCAATAAATGAGTTTGGTGATGCTAGATTTGTGTAAATCTGGGCAAAATCTGACCTTGTACACTGGCACGTCAGAAAAGAAGTAGAATCTGGTCTTGTGTTTCACTAATTAATGACTCTGTAAAGCAAAAGAATTCAAACAAACATAATTTTAAAATCCATTTACTTCTTACAGTGCTTTCCTTGTAACTTTTATTGAATATTGTTTATCCTTTAATTTACCTCCTCTCTCAAACCAACACCTCGTCATAAGTAATTCCATTTCTTTTCTCCAAAAAAAAGCCAGTTTTGCTTAAGGACATAGTCCAGGGAAGATTTTATGCAACAGACTCCCAGATATCTGACTGATTTTTTTTAGGCCTACTGTAAAGCCTCTCTGACTGTGAATATTTATATATAAACAAATTACACGTTTTCAAGTAAATATGCACATGTACTCCATGTCATCTATCCAATTGTGCCAGGTTTACTGTTACAACTAGTCAAGTTGTAAGAGTAAGTTACAACTTACTCTTACTAATCTAGTCAAGGAATGAAAAGCAATAATCCATGTAAATCAGTTTAAACTTGGACAGTCAATCTGAATAACCCTGTACATAGAAAAATATGTACATTGATCAAAAAAACCAATTAATACTGTTTATAGGCAGGAGATGGGAATATACTAAGTTACCTTTAATTTAATTTGCAGTACTGTTAGCTAGATTTTATCCTATTTATTACTGTATAATAATTCAGATTCCACCACTTTTTGTGAGCAAAGCCTTTAAACAATATTCACAGTCTGTTTAGGGAGAACCTGTGTGCTGGAGCCACTCAGGTTTAAGTTAATCTCAGATGATGCACGTTTGTAAAATCACACCACAAGAGCCAAAAGGCAATCCAAGGAAACGTGGGGAAATTCAGACCATTCCTTCAATTTGTAAATCAGATAACATTATACAGGCTTAACATTTGACATCATCAGATATTTTTCAGCCTTTTTTTCTCCCTGTTCCAGTTACTCTTAGCAACAGTGTTGAACACTAATGCAGTTTCTGCATTATTACCAATGGGAAATCCCTGGCATCAAAGGATTAATCTTAGTCTTTGTCTTGTTTTAGTAATAGGAAATAAATTTTACCTAGTCATTGTCCTAGTCAAGTCAAATAAAGAAACTGTATCTGCTGACAAGCCGTTATTATCACAGTCAAATAGATTAGCATTGATTTACTGTAGGTGAGAGCTGCTGAAGGGTCCGTTCTGGATGTGCTTTGTAGCAGCATGATTATTTACTGTAAACCTACCCCCTGATTTTCTCCTTAGGCCAGTGTTGTTATTACTAAAGCTAATTCATAGGGAATTATGGCAGCTCTCCTGGTCTACAGTCTTTGGTCAGAGACCTAAGCAGGTGTTTGCTTAATAATTTGGTCAAAGATCAGTGAGTGAAAGGTTAGGCCATAGAGGGGAAGAATGGAGAGGTCAGAGCACTTGCAGGAGGGGTCTGAGACTTGATCTTCCTGGGTCTGGGATGGTCAAACCTCAAGGTCACCCATTAGTGATCCTGCTTTAACAGACTGCGAGATGTCGCCCATAAATTCACCACGCCAGCACCTTTAACCCTGTTAATACTTTGACTACTGGAAATAAAAGCAAGGACCCAGAAGGAACCAGTCCATGGAGAATTTTTTCACAAAATGCCTGTGAGACTAAATTTATCTAGTAAAGCTACAACTCTTCACGTATCTCTCCAAGGGAAAAACTTTCCTTCACTTTGCCCTTTTATAGAGCTTCATTAAATTCTGTGTCAAGGTGGTAGATAAATAAAGACCCTGCACATGCAACATGCACATACACGATTCTAAACAAACATATATTTTGTGAGATTTTTCTCCGAAAAACTGAAGTAAAATTAATAAAAGTAGCAACAAAGCTGAACCATCTCCTGTTGCCAAAAACCTGTCCATGTATGTGCAGTCAAAATTTTTATAATGAACACCCAGAACTAGAGGCTGACAAACACTGAGTAGTCACCCCCCTCTCAGAAGCAGAAATGTTTTCTCCTTTTTTTAGTCAATAAGTATGTTTTGACAGTCGAGTATTTTTTGCGTGTAGAAGTCTGGGATCACCAAACTGTAACTGCCAACTGGGAAAAATGTTACTGTCTATTTAGGAGTTTCACCTCAGAAAGTACTTCCTTCCACTTTCCAACTTCACTCCAAGCTGGAGGAGTTTTCTACTTACTGCATTAATCCTGAGTTAAAGTGTTTCAAATATTTTTAACATTTTAGAAAAAAAAATTCAGCCTGGTTCCGTTTCAAACAATTTCGTATCAAAAATACGTGAAGCTGCTTAGTATCATCATACACCACAATTCATTTTGGGGCATCTCAAGACCCTCTGAGAGTCATCTTTTGCTGTGTCTGGGATCTTGTGGACTGCATGTGACCAGAATGAATTTATATTATTAATCAAAATTGCTCTATAGATGTGCACAATGTTGATCAGAACAAATAAAGGTCCTGGTTTATCCAGAGGAGATAACAGATCAGAGCCAGAAGAGTGTGTAGTGACTGTTCACAGAGAGGAAATATAAAGGGAATAAAGGGATGGTTGATGAGGCACCTCTCAGCCATCTGAGAACTTGTGGAGTTTGGCCTGTAAAAGAAGTGACATCACAGGCCAGGTTAGGAAAACTCCCTGTTATTAGGATTAGGACGTGCATGGGACAATGAGACACTGAGCTCCATTCCAGAGAGTTCCCAGGGGCTCCTGGCAAGCTCTTCCCAGTGCAGGAGGAGGATACAGGAACCTACAGGCACTGAAGCACCAGGGAAGGGAGCAGAAGGGTGGGAAGGGTGAGACAGAAAGGAACCATCCACTTGAGATAAATGAAGACATCACAGCAGAGTAAAAAGAGATAACAACAGACAGTTAGGTGCAGAGTGCTAATTGGGAGTCTGAACTGAATCAGTGGCCCCAGCCCAGCAGTAATGAAATATTCATAGACGGCCACACAACACTCTGGCAGTAAAGGACAGGTTGCTTTGCCTTGCAGCAAAGGGAATTTTAGTTTGTCACTGTCCCCTTGTGTTCCCTACCATTACAACTATGAGGCTGAAGGAAGGAAAGGCATCCAGCTGCTGTAAAGTGTGTTTTCTCCATGAAAATGCCATGCTGGGCACCTTGGCTATCCAGGAATTAAATTATATAACCCATAGAAGTCAGCCACATAGGAAATTTAGACATTCTGAAACTTCACAGATATCTTTATTTAACTACCAGTCATCTTTTTTCTTTTTTTTTTTTTTTTTTTTTTACTTTTAGCAAATTTTAGTTTCCATGTCTTCCCATCATATGAAATCTCTGCAAACATCTGAGTTTTTTCATATGTGGGCAAGAGGGAGCACAGAGTTTCAATAGAAAAGTAACTCTTCTATTGATGAAAAATTCATGGGTATTTCAAACTGAGAAACTAACCCTGACAGAGACTGTCATCTCCTATACAGCATAAAGCACCCACAATTCCCACAAAGATCAACAGGTTCTGGGCTCCATCCAGATTCCCTCAGATCTGAGCCCTTCATCCAGAATGCTTGGCTTCAATTCATATCACTTGAACTCACATTGTTCAGATGAGCTTAAATCTTTGCACAAACTGTTTGCTCAATTGCACTGCATACCGTGCATGCTGCTGGGTGCACCTGTTTGTTTTGATAGCAAGCACAATAGGATATTTTGTGGGTTGAAATCATCCATTGTAACAAAACAGTCTCTTTTTAATTAAAAACAATTTTGGAAATGAAGACACAATAAGAATATGTAGAAGAAAAATCCTTTTATATTGATTGAAAAGGAAAATATGTCAAAATATTTTTTGAACCTTGCAAGTATTTTGGTGACACAAAGTCAGTTTTCAGAGAGAAGTTGTGTTTTAATGGGCATAAGCTTCTGTCTTTTAAATGATCTCTGAAAGATTTTCTAAGTAAATCACTATTCTTTTTGAAAAATAAAGATAAAATAATTATTAAAGGGAACTGTATACTTACTGTGTTCTGCATTCTGCTTGCTAATTAGGAAGGAAATGCACTTAAAAAAAAAAAAAAAAAAAACTCACCAGGAAATAATATTTCCAATCTACTTAAACAGTATGGATTGGAATCCATTCACAGAAAGACGTATCTCAAAATAATTCTGCTCGCTGAGTTTTCATTAATTAATATAAGAATAACATACATAAAGTCTAAGCTGTAAGAGACTGATGATGTTCATCTTTAATATGAAATCTTGAACTTTGAGTGTTGTTTTTATAAATGCCTGCAAGTAAATAGTACCTTTAGCCCCCAACCTTGCAGAGAACTCTACAGTAGATCAGGTCAAAATACTAAGTACTGTCAGCTAATTATAACCATGAATAGTAATTTTCTAGGAATGGTTTAATACCATTTGTATTACTGTAACACTGCACATCCAAATGTGAAATAACAGTGAAAACAGAGAAAATTATTCATGAAGAATGTTGTTGCAATAGATCATGTCCTCCTGTTCAGTGACAGCAGAGCAGTCATTTGGACACTGGTGAACGTCACAAGATGCTAAAATGGAAAACAACTTTGCAGGCATTGTCCAAGAAAGCATTGTCAGTTCCCCTCTAGACTTCAGCCTATACAAGCACAGAAATCTCTGAAATGATGGAGAAAAAAATTTCTCAATGGTTACCACAGAGGTAAAATTAATCCAAGCTCAGAAAAGGACAGCTGAAGATCTTGAGCAGCTCAGGAGGGAAGTCTCTACCCCAGCCACGTGCCAGTCGTTAGGTGGATTCCTGGCTCTGTAGGACAGAAGTCTTGGCTTCATGTGACCTCTCACTGCATCAGGGAAGGTGGATTAGCCATAAACCAGGATAGACGTTGTTCTGTGGATTTGCTTTCTTTGGAGGAGAGGAGATTGGTGTTTGCTTCCAGAAATCAGGGTCCTGCCCAGCACAAAGGCAGTGCCCTTTTGCCCCTGTTGCATGCAGAGAGAGGGGATAGAACATGGTAAAATTCACTCCTGGGCAAGAGGCCAGAACATGGCCTGTGTACTATTAAGCCTTCAAAATAGGGTTTAAGTGGGACTTAAGTGGTGCATGAGCCTTTTGTTGGCTTTCTGCCCAGAAGTGAACTTTACCCACAGAGAATATTACGTGTTGTCCAAGCATTGTGTGCCATATATGGGTGCAATGTAATTCCCCTTTGTCACCCTGACAAAACACCCAGCACTGCTTAAACCCAGTTGTTCTAAATGGTCCTGCTGCACATAACACAACCAAAGTGCTGCTAGCACAGGAAGAAAGTATGTCTCTCTAGTGAAGCAAATTTAATTTCCTCGGGACTGCCATGCCAACATGGTAAACAGGATGGGCCCTTGTTACAGAATGATGTGGTTTCTGGCATTTACTTGCAAAAAACAGCACATTCTGCAGGTCCCTATTTTGAAGAATCTAATCTTTTTTGCTTATGTAGAATCCTTCATATTAAAATGTAGCTTGAAGTATCCCCACATTCTTCAGTGTGCTTAATTCTACACACATGAGTAACCTTTCAGACTCAATAGAACTTCACAGGCAGTAGAAATAAATTAAAACATTGTATATGTCTTTAAAGGGGCCTAAAGTTGGTTGTACTTGCATTCCTTAAGTGAAAGCTTCTCCCTTTTTATTTCTATTTCTGTTTAGAGCTTTTTTTCCTGTTCGGCATTTGAGCTGTTTCTTTCCTGATTGACTCATTTTCCTTTGAGAGTTGTTTAGATAGGTTACTGAGAAGGTTAGAAAAGACAAGAAACAAAGGTTTAATGAATTGCAAAATTATGCACAATACAAGAGGAAAACACACATCCTGAACATTTCCAAGCCTGATACAGTTTTAGCTGAAAAAAAGCTTGATGAGGAGGGAAGAAGAATTGGGAACAGAAACATGAGATGTCCTGCAAGGAATAATAAATCATTATTTGCTATTGTAAATTCTACTAGCAGCTCTTAAAGGTGACCACAAGTATTCTCTCTGATATCCAGAGAAGGGGACCAGACCTGCTGACAGGTTTGTGTAAACCAAACTGATTCACACTTTCTATTATAAAGATGATTATTAGTGGCTTTGAATT
Organism: Certhia americana; assembly: GCA_018697195.1. NCBI lineage: Eukaryota > Metazoa > Chordata > Aves > Passeriformes > Certhiidae > Certhia > Certhia americana. Next base: position 3,389,543 of record CM031866.1, read on the forward strand.
TGAGTTCCTACATTGCTTTTATTTTGAAGAAAGCAGCTGTATTTTTCTTTTTCTTATGATACTTGCTCTAAGTGGCACGTGGAACCTGATGATTATCATTCATTTTTATTTAGTTAGCAGATGGCTTCCAGCAGCAATTCCTTAAAAGTTTCCTCATTTATAAAATATGAAGTGGCTGGCCTAAGTTAAACCAATTAGTAACTTTCCTTTATCATTTTTGCAGGTGTTTTTTTCATTATGAGATATCAATCAACAGCAGGGCAGTAAACATGCTAGTTCTGGTATTTGTGGAATGCTCAGATCATCAATTGAAGTACAAGCAGTTCAAATCTGAAATATTAGCAGTTCAAAAATCCATTAAGATCAGTATCACACAAGCTGTTATAATACCCATAATGAAATGTACTGCACAGAATCAGCATGTGACACCCTGGAACTGAAAGAAAATATTTCCTGTTACTATAGTGTTCATACAAAAGCCCTAAACTGCATTCTGAGGCCAAGATAAAATGTGTTTCACCTGGAAAAGGTTCCCTTTTGCTAATAACATCTTCATTGAAAGGGTTTAGCTTAGTTTATTCAGCTCCAGATAGAGGAGGTAGAGAAAATATTTCGGGATTAAACTATTCTTATGCAACACAGCTGAAAAGTGATTCATCTGTTTCTTACAAACAAGCATTTGATTTGTAATTCTACAACCAGGATCTTTCAAGAAGATGTCATTTTAGTTTTAAAAAAAACCAAGGCCACATTATTGAAATAATGGACATAATTCAGACATTTCCCCTCTTGAAATTAGTAGCATAATTGTTGCTGCAGAACTGTATCAGGTACCTTTACAGTCTGAAAATTAACTGTCTTTTCAGTTAGGCTGGAGTGGAATGCAGTTGCAGTTCTACTTTACATCAAGTAGAAAACAGAATAATATTTATCTTTTCTGAATCAGTGATTATTAGAAAAGAACAAAATCCTGATTCTCTAAAGCTACAGTATCAGGTAATGCTTCAACTCATAGGAACTGGATCCTGGCAGGATCAGGCCGACCATTCACCAGGAATACTGGTGTAATAAATTTGTGTTTTGGAAAAAGGCAGGTTAAAATGATAAGTATCAAATATTGATAGTTGTTTTTAAAAGGCATCTCCCCTGACACTTCAGCCTCATCCCTTGCTCTCCCCTCCACAGATGGCAGTGAGGTGCACAGTGGAAGAAATTAAGATGATAGTGTGTTGACAGGAGCAAGGACTCCAGTTTTCATCCCTGCAGACAACAGAAATGACATCACGTCTCCCCAAACTGACACATTAATAAATTTAGTATCACCTGAACTTTTCTGGAAAAGAGAACCTTTTACACCAGCAAGTTATCTGGTGTCAGCAATAATAGGATTCTGTATCCCACCCTGCTCCATATATGATAGCAGAATTACCTTTCGGGCCCTAACAAGTTGACAGGGGTTCATTTTGCTTCCTCTTTTAATGACATCTTCTTTGCAGGTGAACTGCAGATGTAATGACTTCCTCTTTTGCTTCTGAATACTCCTGAAATGTCATCATGACCCAAGACATCTCAATCTGGCTTAATGCAAACGGGAAGCAAAGGGTTTTTAAAGGTGAAACTGATCTTGCTAATGAAGAAGTATCACTCTTCATCTGGACAGGGAGCACAAAGCTTGTTACATCGAGCTAGGTGAATGTCACAGGTTAGAGTTCAAGCATACACAGAATTGTGACTAAAGATGTTATCTTCCATTTGTGTAGACATACAAAATCAAAACAAAGTAATATGAGTCTAAATCTAAGTATTTTGAAATGACACAGTGAGATATGAAATAATCTTTTGCTGGGGAGATCAGCATTTTGAGGCCCTTAATCATAAAAAAGTTATTAAAAAAAAAATAAATTAACAAATAAGGCAATAAAGATGTAAGAATATATGCCTGGGTTTTTTGGTTTGTTTTTTTTTAAAGAGAAGGAATAAACAGCAAAGGGAGATATTGGATACTAGTGTGGCCCATGCATTTCTCCAAGCTAGACAAATAATGCAAAACTTAATTTGTATATTTATATATTTGTATATTTAGCTTCAACATTTCAGATGGTAAAAATACATTCATTTCTAACTAGGTTGAATATATTTATTTATATATATATATATTTTAATGCACAAAAGATCAAATTAGGAGGTTGAGGTAATGCTTGGGCTGTTTTTCTGTACACAAGGAAAGCAGCTTGTCCTTTAGGCACACAGAAAGTTCACTCAAGACATTGGAAGCTTCTAGGGAAAAACCCCAAAACCCAAAGCAGAGGCGAGAACCAAACTCACACAGATCACCTTTGCTGACTTTGCCTTCTCACACTGCCTGCTCATCCCAGCTTTTGTGGGAGGGAGATCACAGCCCTCCCATTGGGAATTCTGACTGGCTGTAGAAAACATTAACTTTCAAAGCCTTTGCTGACTGTAGAGAAATGGTAGCGGTAGCAAAATTTCGCTCCCTTCTTTGCAGATATTTCCTACATGTTTAATTCATTTAATGCTTTGTTTACAGTCCAGATCCGGGTGATACTTTTCTATTTAAAGGAGCCTACTGTTTGCAGGATTCCAGGATATTTCAGATGGACACATTGTGTGAATGGGCCCAGATTGAAGCTAAAGCAGAAATTGTTCAATGATTCACCAAGAGAAAATAAAAAACAAAAGCCTACTGGATTCAAACACTTGTCGATTCAGGGAACATTTTAAAAACACCACATGAATGTTTTAAGTGCCAAAGCTAAAATGGAGATTTGAAAATGAAGGCTCAGATTTTTGAAGGAAAATTTGCACTATTCATTCAGTCTTCTTGTCTCCTTAGAATAAAAAATATTGGTTTTAATATGAAGGTATATTTGAAATTATCTGGGTTTTGAGCATTTTTTTCCCAAGAAAAAGCATGAAGTGTTTGCAACATATTTTGTTTAAGACACACTGACTTAAAAGAGGTTTTCCTTATTCACTCTTGCTCTCCCAAAGATGTTCAATGGAATTTCTTACTATGAAATATAAAATCAAACAATAAGGGATTTAAAAAGAAGACTTATTGTTTGTAGAAACAATATCTATGACTAAATATGGTGAGCTCAGCCCCTGACTGATATCCATGAAGATCCTTAGCCAGAAGAATGTACATAAATTAAACTATATCACAGTAAATTTTACCCAAAACAACGAAGTCAGTGTTTACATTAAAAATAAAAAAATCATTGTGTATCAAAGCGTAATACTAAATGACTCAGATGAACAAAATGGAACAACTGGAAGTTATACTCCATAGCAGTGGGTCAACTTTGCAAAAACTATTCAGCAGAGTTCTCTAAAGGTCACCACGAAAGAGTATGACGGAGAAGAAAGAACAGTTCAACAATCAAAACTGAATTACGGAGCCCAGAAATCTGCTGGTATGGCCATGCCATCAAGATAAGAAACAGCTTAAAATATATCAGAACCTCATACAATTCCTTATTACACAGCTGGGAACAAAGAACAGCTTTTATGCAGCAGCAAAAACTTCCAGGCCATACATCATGCAGTGGATTGATGCTGGAGAACAGCCTTTATTCATTCCAGATCAATGAGTGCTATAGAATGATAAACTTGCATGTTGAACCCCAAAGTTGCTATTCAAGTTGCTTCACCACAAAAAGCAAGTGGCTGTATGTAAGATTTGATTATCTAATTCCTGGTACAACACAGAAAATGTGGCACTTTCCGTCTCACATGTCCGAGGTAGAAAAATTGGCTAATGAGTTTAATCCACTTACCTCAAAAGAAAAAGTGAAGTATTTGCAAATAAGTTTAAACAAATTTTCAATTAAAAAAAATTATGAGTCATGGCCTCTGTGTTATTTTAGGAAAAACAAGCAATTACACTTAGTTCTAACAGGTGGAATAATGACTTTTTCACCTGTCAACTGACAGCTTAAAATTCCCACACATGTAGCCCATTTCTGTTTCATCTTTTCTTTGAATTTCAGCTGCTTTGCTTTTCAATGCCTGTGCTTTGCTGGTGTCTCCTTTGTGTCTGAAACTCTCACACTGAGTTCCGCCTCTTTGGTGCTGGGCTTTCTTTTCACAGTGACATTTCAACATAAACAGTCAATATTCATTACCTCAAAGGAGACTTCCCTCCTATTGCTGACCAATTAAATACCAGCTGAGTAAGGCAGACAAAGGTAAAGAAGTTAGAACACAAGACTGGCTGGGGTAAATTTCTTCTTCCCTTAACAGTGAAGAAATGGATTCAAAACAAAGAATTGGCAATATTGGAAAAATCTGAAGCAGTGCAAAACAGTTTCTTCAGAAGCTATGCTCCTCCTTTTTATCTTGTGTGTTTCTTTCCTAGTTTTATTTAGTCTACAGGAAGGAACAAAAAAAAATGCATACGTATCACAGGGACAAAGAGAGGACACAGGTATTCCTCTGCAATCCTACCTTTGATGAAATAGCAAGGACGTAACAAAAAATAACATCTAATATTTGATACCAAGAGAAAGGGCTTTTCCCTTTCCATCCCTGAAATGTGAATGAGACTGAGATGTCCTTTCAGTGCTGCTGCATTACGTTCAGTTCAGCGAAGGCCGCTTCACTCCGCATTGTGCAAGGCTCAGCTCCGAGGAGGAAAATGCCCACCTAAATAGATCATGAGCAAGGGTGAAAAGGTACACTAAACTCGTGGCTTAAGAGGACAGCCTGCTGTCAGGCTGCCTGGAGGCTGGATCAGCCTCCCCCTCTTCCATGGAGTGGGAGGGGATGGGCATCAGGATCGTTCCCTGCCTCCAGCCTTTAGGGGAAGGAGCGGTTCCACCCCTGGCACTGCAATCCAGGTGCTCACACAGCTTCACCCGCAAAGTGCAGGAGCACTGAATCATAAAAGCACCCAGCTGAGAAGGATTCAGAAAGCTCACCCAAACTGCACACCTGCCTCAAGGCAGGAGCAGACACCTGAACTGCTCCTGACATATTTGTCTGACCTCTCAGTGAAAACCTGCAGCAGCAGAGACTTGACTCCTCCCTTGGTGATCCATGCCAGTGCTGAACAAGTTATCAAGTTCCTATTCCTGTTGAAAGTAGAGCCCTCTTGCTATGAAGTGAACCTGCACAAACCCAAATTTGCACACACCCAAATGGAATGCAGAGTATATTTCAAACACCTTAGGCACATACAGTAGGTCTTGGGTGATGAGGTTGTTCAGAGAGCAATTTCAAAAAAAATAAACCAGCTATTTTTTATAAGCTGTAACAACACAGAAACTTTATCTGCTTGTCTTAACAAATGCATTATTAGAACAACCTGCTGAACAGAATGAAACAGTTTGGGATATTAGGGTGCAAAGATCAGCAGCAAATATGGTGCTAACAAAAACAAGTCTGAAATCAAAGGTCATAATAATTGCTCTGTACAAGATCAGGCTGAATTGTCACAGTCTGAAATAGTGTTTTTAATGATATTAAATTTCTCCAAGAACACATAAACAATTCTTTTCCTTCTTGTGAAACAGGTTTCTATAGCACAAAAGGGCCCAATCCCATAGCCTGCCCTCAGTGGGAGGCTTGATTAACCAAGAAATGCAATGTCAGGCTTTCTCAGAGGATAAAAACAATACAAAGAATTGGTGTAGATGCTTTATGTAAAGGTAACAGCTTGAATCCCTGAAAGCATCCAGATGATTTTTACTTAAATGGATGTGACATTACCAAGAAAGAAACTTTATCCTCATGAGAGATCTTTATTAGCCAGGGTACTTAACCCTAAAGATGAGGAGAATTTAATAATCACAAGGTTGTTTTCTCCCTCTTCCTTTCATTTGTGCAACCAGCAGCTAGAGGGCACAAAAGAATGCTTTTACCTTATGATCTATCATATAAAAGAGCTCTACAGACTGAATAAACAAAAAAAAAAAAAAAATCAGTGCTAATATCATAGCATATTACATGTTTTGTTTAGGATCTTCATCCCTATTCTCTTTCACAAGAAGCAGTAGCAATTCAGAGAGACAAAGGCATGACAAGGCAGGAGACTCATCAAAGACCTTTGTCCCACTAAGAATATGTATTTAAACCTCAGAACATAGCAGGTATTTCACACTGCACACACTCACTGTGAATTTGGTCATCATTACTTGCCTTAACTGTTTTGCAAAGCTCTTTGTTTAAAACTAATATAAACATGTATTTAACCTCTTTCATTCTTACATCTTAAATATTAATGCTGGCTGTGATCCTGCATTAATAACAGCTATTATTTTTGCATTAATAAGGAGCTTACAAGAATAAACATGGAAGTCATAGTGCAGCCTTCCTGTCAATTAAAAAGAGAGTCAGTTGTAGTTGCAGAGTGCTTTATCTTATCATTTCGCTCAGGACATTCCCAGGTTCACAGATCTGATCTCAACAGCTCCAGTGATAATAAACATGTAAGTACACAAAAAACCATCATGGCAAGAAAGCCACAAAGGAGGTTATCAGTGAGTTGCCAATTTTGGACTCCCTCACTTTGGAAGGAGCACTATCACCATAAATGAGGTCATTTACGTGGACAGTGTGAGCACAGAGCTTGACATTTTTCCACCAGAAATCCTCATAACCCCAGGAGGGGTCACATCTGTTGCTGCACGGTGGAACAGGGGGGACCTTTACAGCAACGTGTGTATGTGTGTATATATATATATATCTCCATATAGTTAAAAAGCAAAGCAAAACAAAGACCCTCCCTTCACCCCTAATGAACTTCCCCAGCCCCTTAGGCTGAAATGACTTGGATCCGGATAGAGTACCATTTGCCAAATTGTAAATTGCCTACATTTATTTTGGGAGTGCACTAAACAGAGTGCTAATTGCCTTGTTTAGCACTTTCCCTTCTTTCATTTGCACTGGTGTAAAATCTTAGTAAATTAACTCAGGATTTTATTATGTAGGTAGCATTTGAACAACTGAATCAGTGAGAAAGCAGCATCAAAGGACTGATAAAAGAGGAGTTGACTCTACCCAGAATGCCATTTATATGTCCCTTGAATTAAAAAGGATGAAATTAACTTTTAATCCTTTTGCTTTTCATATAGCTGATCTTAACATAACATGTATTACTCAGTCATTTTATTTGCATTTACTCATTTTAAAATGTTAATAACTGTGGTTGCGAAGCTTACTGTATGGGAATGTGCAATTGCTTGTATTCATATACATAAGTGTGTACGATTCCTTAGTAATTTTTTTGAACTGCAGCCAAACACAGACTTGAGGCTTCTGTTTATTGTCAAAGAGAACACCCTGAAGAGCAATTCCCATCTAACTGTTCAGTGGGCTATGCAAAATTAGCTGGTGGTCTCACACTTGTACACAGCACCAATGGTATCTTATTTTTACATGAAGTCCAAAGAGAAAATGTGGGGAGGGAACAATCACCCTGTTTTCACCACTACAACAATCATCTCTCCCAGAGGGAAATGAGAAATATGTCATTTATTCTGGAAGCATAATCAAAGATATTACATATATAAACACGGTGGTTTAGACTAAAATCTCTCACCAGCAAAATTGCCCCCTAAAAGCCATAGGCTGAGGATTTGAACGTGGTTGCTCATGAACAAAACTTCATAACAAGAAAATTCAGTCTGGAGATCTCCAAGCCCAAACTCAGTAAATCTGGGTTCTGTTCTGACTCACCTACTGGAAGATGGATTTCAAAAGCATTTGGGGTGGTCCAACAACTGAACCTTAATTTTCCAAAGTTCAGAAAAGCCAGAACTTTTGTCTTTAAATGTAGCCAAAAGTCTCATAAGTACAGAAATGATGGATAAAAGCCTGTTTGCTGCTGTCAGTAAAACACAGTGCTTGCCAAAACTTGATGCATTCTATTCTTCAGTTTGCTGTCCTTTCAAATCATGTATGTGCACACATGAGGACCTCAGAATTTTTTAAAAATAATTAATTATTAATGTTAGATCAAATTCAATAAACTGTTTAAAAGAAGTAAGATGACTTATCCTAGTTTCTGATATATATTTTTAAAGGCTACTTTACTGATTATTTTCCACTCAGTACTTCTGATTGTAATGAGAACAGGAAACACTTTTAAATGATTAAAAGTCAGTATATAAAAATATTTAATATGTTCAATATTAAATATCCAAGTCCTGAATCCTTGGCTTTACATGTACCTTTGATTAAAGATTATGTAATTATTTTCAGGTACTCATGCTCTATACATTAAGGTACCTTACAAGTCAAAAGAAGGTGATTGCTTTAGAAAACATCATTTTTAATAATATTTTTTAAGCTCAGTTTCCAGACCAACATTCTTTGGGATGGTTCCAGATAAGTGTCTAGAACTTTTGCATGCTTCTCCCAATTGAACCACCCAGCCATTTGATGTAACTTTAGTATTATTTAACACCTGGCTGCACTGCTGTGAAGTGCAGTGCGAATAAAATGTGATTTAGAGTGTGCTGGCAACCCTTTGCCAACAAAATAAAAGAAATGTTTTCTAATGACTCTCTGCACATAAATTCATAGTAGAGATGCAGAAGTGACTCCTCACATTACAAAGGTGATGGAAGCCAGGCCAGATGTTTCCACATCCAGGATTGGGACCACATCTTCTTGCTGCAAGAGTTAGTAAGCAGGAAAAGAAGTGGGTTATAGATTTATTTTTATCTGTGCAAGAATATCATGGTTAATTAGAATGTGATATCCCTGCTGATGCTGAGGTTTTTTATATTATAGGTAACTCACAGAACTCATTCAGGCACTAGAACTCCGTGATGTTCCCTGCTGATAACACAGGCAAGGAAAATTCAAACTCTACATTGGGAAGTTTTTCATTATAATATGAAAGTGTTGAATTTAAAGCACTGAGGAACAGACACAATGGGTACTGGAGGGGATTGTAGCCACAGACCACACAGAGCTCAGTGGATATGAGCACAGTCTTTCCTCAAGAAAGCTGAATAAACCTGGCAAAGATGAAGTTGGCACTGTCAATTCAGTAAAGAAGTGAGCTACTGAGCCCATTGAGAAGTGAAGAATATTTACTGCAGAAGGAATATCTAACAGGCTGAATAGTTCTGAAAAATGAGTACATAGGAGACAAAGAAGAAGATTTTGACCACTTCGGCCTTACAGTTTCAGAAATATAATTTTAATAAGTTATATTATTTAAAAAGAAATGGAAACAAACAGGTGCTTTCAAGTGCTTTGAACTTCAGTATTTATTAACATGAAAAAAAAAATATGGTAGGAAAAAAAGAAAAAAAGAAGGGGAACTTCTCTATGAATATATAGATTTTTAGGTTTCAACATAGTCACTGAGCTCAGGCAAAATGAAAATGCTAAAGAATCTTTACCAAAAACTTTCATGCACAGGTGTTGGTCACCATTAATATTTTAAGCAAATCCTGCCCATCTCAACTTTGTAACAAAAAAAATATATTATTGCAGCTATAAAATGCAAATAACTTTACAAGCCTAACAGTATAGCTCCTTATATGCAACAACTTATCCTTTTTAATACCAACATGATTTTCTTAAAAGGCATAGTGTTCAAAATAGGAACACCATGGTTACACTAATAAAAGAAAACTAACCCCATCCAGGTATCTTCCAGGAACAATTTTTGATATTCCTTCCTTTATTAAGACTTTTAAACAAAATTAGTGTAATCTGGATCTACATGGAAATTATTTTTTGTTTAAAGAGTTAAAAGAGTGATTAAGTCATGAACTAGCAATGAAATGTTATAATGTGAAGTCATAAGAACCTGAGCTCATCTGAGAGAAAATAATAAATACAGCTAATACAGTTGCATCAACCTTTTGAGGATGGTAGAGGATATATTTGTAATTCAGTGAGAAGTGACTGCGTAGTGGCTATTCTCACCTGATTTTTAGGGACATACTTTCTGTCTTGCCACTTCCTTCCTATTCTCTCTCTGCCCTTCTTCAGCTTCATTCAGCTATTTTAACTCATTCAAATCGTTGGGATACCTGGGGAAAAAGCACCAGTTTTTAGTTAGTACTCGTGATGCTGAGTCAGCAGGGCTTTAAGATGACTCTGCTGCATCTTTTTCTTCAAAATAACCCAAGAACCCAGTGCTACCTTTTTAAATGCCAGGGAGAGTTTTGCATAAACCAGACACGAGACTGACAAACTCCTTCAAAAAAAAAAACAAACTCAGAAAAATTGAAGAACACAGAAAACGAAACGAAAAACTGGGCAGAATTCTCTTGTGTCCTAACAAAGTGGGTCCTTTCCCTCAGGCTTGCTCTTGGATGAGCAGCTCAGTGACTTTCTAAATGTTGGCAGGCTGTGCACAGTCCCCTGGCTCCCTCGGGCACACTGGGAATTCCCTGCCAGAGCCCTGCCCACTCCCCAGTCTCAGCAGCAGCATGGCCTCAGCCCTTGCTCCAGGGCCCCTTTTCCCCTAACTCATCTCCTGTGATGATGCTCTGGAGGAAGGAGCAATCTCCCCTGACTCCAGAGGGCTGATGCAGAGGACAGCAGTCAGGAGAAGTTCAACATCTACAGCAGCCTCATGGGCTGTGCACACACGCTGGCTAACACATCATAAACTACAAACAGTAAAATGCAGTATCTCCAGGATATGATTTCATAAATCATAATCTTAAAGGGATTCCACTTTTTCCAAGTCTGCAGGGACCTGCTGGGAATCCTGCTTCGACCTGGGTCCCAGGGAAGGAGGCTGGAGGGTGACCTTGGAGGAGTCTGGACTCCCCTCACTGCTTCCATCAATACAGGCTCTTACCCAAGAAAACCATTGCTGAGAGCAAGCACCACATTGCCTCCACATTCAAAACAGGACTATCTTTCACTTGAAAACTGCACTATATTACGTTAATAATATTATTATTAGCACTATATTACTTTAGAGTATTGGTAAACGAGCTTGGTATGATTTGCCATATTTTGTGCCTATAAATGATAGGACAAATTTTAATATACTTATCCAGTGATAGAGACAGATTAGTGACAGAAAACCAGAAGCATCCATGGGTCTTTACACCCAGTTCTGGTCCTCCAGCAACAACCAGAGGTTCCCCCTGGGTAAGCCTCAGCAGCATTGGATGTCAGCCACAAACGATGGCAGCACCAATGGGAAATGGTCAACAAAGGTTTGATATTTCATTTTGGGGGGCAGGAAAATTAAATTCTGCGATTTCTGACTCTTAGGAAATTAAGTCTCTATTAGGAAAGGGTTAAAGACAGATTATGTAAATAGGGATATTGTTATTTCTCCCATATGTAGCACTGTGGAGGGAAGACTGCTTTCTCTCCCTGCCTGTTTTTTTTTTCTTTTTTCTTTTTTTTAGTTTTTCTTTTCCACAAATTGAGAGATTAACCTGGTCTCAATTGAAATGGCAGCCCATATCATACCTTCCCTTGATCTCACAGCATGGCTAATAACAGCTGGGGCCTACCAAGCAGGCTTCTTTATTTTTCCTTTATTGTTCCAGGCCACACAACCGTGAACCTTCAGCATGTTATGTACTTAAGCATGGTCAGGTTGATGTCATTATTTTCTTATTGTTGTGGAGCTCCCTGGGTGTTTGCCCATATTCATAGAGAGGGGCTTGTGTGCTCTTTGTAGGTTAACCTTTTAAAAAGGAGATGCTCGACCACTTGCAAATGTAGCCCAGGGCTGTGACATTGCACTGGCCGATTGGTACGCTTCAAAACACATATTAGCACCGCTTGTGCTATTTCATCTTTCTTTTTAATTTTAGCCCAGTCTTGTTAGATAAATCTTATCTGCGCCGCAAGTAAATGCTTGATAGAGCACATTTTTAAAGGCTTTAGAAGGAGGGGGAGAGAAAAAGAAGTGTGGTTTGTCTGGGTCACTGTGTGCTTTGTCTAAGTCTAGGCAGAACTATTTGCCAGTTTATCTGTCTGCTGTCCCTCCATCCATCTCACCAGCCACCTCGCAGCAAACAAGGCACGAGCATTAATGCTGAATTGTGAGAGCTACAGGGAAAAGTGCTTCTCTGCATGAACCCCAGTCACAGCCAGCTTTTACAATCCTATAAAAATTGGTCTACTTGCTATCAGTTCAGCCTGGGAAGCAAGCACAGCTCTCAATTGCCTCCAGCTTTGATGTAAGCACCCCGCAATATTTCGGTTAAAACTATAGTGGAGAGAAGACACCTATAAAAATATTAATTAGCTCCAGTTGACACCAGATGCAGTTAACATACTGTGCACCAGCTCCAAAATACTAGAGTTTTTATTAGGTAACCTAATGTTTATTAGGATCATTAAAGTCTGAGTCATAAAAGGCTGAACATAAGAAAGATGTTCCAGGTATTATTCCTACCATGTATCAAATGTAAGTTTGTTAAACCATACTTCCAATGTTAATTATTTTGGAATTCATTTTGCAAATACAAGCTTTCAAAGAATTGGCAAGGCTTTTTCACGCACACAGCAGGCCAAAATGGAAATAAGTGAACAGGTAGCTTTTCCCCTACCTCCCTCTTACCTCCACTGGTTTCAATGAATTTTGGCCTCGTAACTTTTAAATGAAGCAAATACAAAGAGCAGCAGAGATTACAGGCTTAATGCCTGAATAATTTCAGTAGTGTCAATTATGATAATGATAGTCCTGACACCAGTGTATCCTTTGCTGCATTTTCTTTTGTAGACTGGTTGATCCTTTGCTTTTTCAGCCTGGGAGGTCAGGAAAGTGAGTGGTACAGCTGGGCAGCCAGCAGCTTTATGTACCTGGGTGAGTTCAGTGCCCCAAATGTGTGCCTGAAGTTACTGGTGTGATGAGAAGCACAAAGCCACCTGTGCTCCAGTGCATGAGGATCAGGTTTATAGTCACCACCACTCTGGATGCACAACTTGCCCTTTCTGCAAAACCTGTGCCACTCAGGCAGCAGGTGAAACAAAAACGATGCTGAGATCTTACAGGATGGAGCACGCCGGGTTCCACATCCATAATAATGCCTTTGGAACTTCTTTGTGTCTTTTCCAGCTACAACCAGAATTGTCCCCTTAATGCTTGTTTCAATTACTGCAGAAAAGACAACAAATAGACTTCATTTTTCTTATTTCTGGGGTCCTTATTTGTAGCAGAGTTCTGATTGTATAAGCCACCATATGGGCCTATGCCTAAGCATAAGGTTATGTGGTCTCAATCCCTTGCACATGACCATGCATGGGGTTTTTTTCATAGATCATTGTTTTACTCTTCAGACTGGGATTTCTTGAGCCACATAGAGCCAATCAGTTCTCTCTCTTATGCCTATAAGGAAAGAATAGAATAAGAGACACTCCTTTCATGTATACAAACTTCCCTGGACATTCTGGATTACTCCGCAGTGGAGCTGGGAAAGCCAACATTAAAAAGTTGGAATGGTCAAGGAGTTTGATTGTGGTGGAAGTCTCAAGTCTCAGTGAAGATGGAAACAGCACTGAACTGTCACTGTGGGTCCCTGTTTTTAATTTTTGGGCTTTATTTTTATTATCAAAAGTCCTTGGTTAGTCTACAAGACAATACTCAGTAATACACTGAATTCATTTTTCTCTGACATTTTGTACCTTAGTAATTTCTCCTCTGCAGTGCAAGTAAATTTAATGTTCAGGTTATTTTTTCTTGACACTAACTCTGAATATTTCCTTCCATAATGAGACATTCCAAGTAACAGTTTAAATTCCCCAAAATGTGTGGAAACTTGTATGTATAAATATAAATGTATAGGTACATACCCATATATATGCTTCACTGAAATGTGAATGTCAGGCATATCCTTACTTCAACTTTTTTAAAGCAAATTTATAATCAGAATCACAAATGAATAAAATTAAAAATAAAATTTCTCCCATATCTATTTTAGTGGTGTGTTTGTAGAGAATGAAATACTGGTTTTGGAGTACAGCAATGAATTCATTAAAACCTTAACAGTCTAATCTTTTATTATCTTACACAAAATATCCCCTAAACTGATCTTCTGTACACTTAAAATACCCCATTTAACTGAAGCCCAGTTTTTAAAACTACTTTAATATCTTCCCAGATCAGCACAGTTCAGCTATGTCAAACAGCAAGTTACACCACCATATTTGTTTGACTGCGACCCTTCAGGATGTTTTTATGCCAAAATCTAGGACCATATTGCCTGGTGTAGGAAACCCCTAAAAATTTAGTAAACCTGTAGAAGAAATGAAAGGTTTCGTTCAAAACCTTTACTCCATATAAGTATTGTAATTTTTTTACAATTTTTTTGGACCAAAAGAGATTTCAGATTTTACTGACAAATTTCCAGTGTCTCTTTTCAAACCTTTTGGTTCCATCAAAACCTAAGAAACAACAATATTGCCACTAGACACTATTTACTAGGAACCATGGGCTACCATTTGGAAAATATGACTTGAGCAAGATGTCCTTTCAGATAGCACCGTGCTCTGTCTCTGGTTCCATCAGATCTTTGCATATTTTAAATGATATTCAAAAATATGCTTATGCTATTTTTTTTTTTTTTGAGATCTGATTTTCTTATCTGAACTCTTTTAACAAAGGTATTATGCTAAGTCTAAAAGCTGTCCAATTTTTTCCAACCTTTTGCTTCTCTCTAAACCACAGTCATTTTGTTAGACATTGAAAATGTCTTGATTTAGTTGTCTTGCTATTTTGGGCCTGTCCTGCCCCCTGCAGTGGTAATAAGGATGGGGCTTCCTGCTGGGTCCTGAAGAATACCATTTCACGGCCGCCACATAGCTGGCGGCTTTTATTTATGGAGCCAAGAAAATGAATGGGTATTAGTGTCCAAACATTTCAACATGCTCCTGTGGCCATGCACAAAAGGGACTGATTTGCAGCAAATTTCCACTTATTTTCCAAAAGTATTTACCTTGCAGAAGCTTGGCTGATCGCTATAATGGCATAGCAGAGGGGAAAAAATGACCATTTCAGAACCCAATTTTTATATATGTTTCTGAACCTTAAAAGTGCTATGCTTCTTCTGAATAAAGATAATACTCTTGGCTGCTAGGCTTTTATGGATATGTGGCTAATGCCAGCCCTTTTTTCATGTGTGTCTTCACAGCAGATGAAATAGGCACTACCTAAAAGCAAGGAGCTTACCCTGCGATGGGGACTGTGTGGGTGAAAGCTCTTATAAAAGACAAAACTTCTTTTGAACCCTGCAAATGGCAGCATGACACCTTCAAGAGGGGTTTCCAACGCCTATATTTGTACCTGCCTGCTGGGAACAGCACAGGGTGTATTTGATACTCTTTCTAAATTACCCCAGGGAATTTTGGCGAGGACTTTCAACTGGTACTTCACCAGGCAACTGCACGATCACTGCACCATGATGCTGTCCTGAAAAAATGCAGATCTTTACCAGGGTACTATACCAACAAAAAGTGGTGAGAGCCACACTTACCCTTTAAATCACTGAAATGTAATAGCCACATGAGGCTGTCAAGACACACTTGCTGAAAGTTCTGTCCAGACTCTGCAAAGTTCAGGAATGCAAATCAAAATCTTGTGCTCGTGTCCTCTTAAGCAGTTCCAGACAAGCTTTGTGGCAGCAAACTTTTAGGGCAGTCAGCATGTGGGTGTTAGATGACAGAAAGGCTTAGTTGGATAAAATGAAAACTATTCTTAGTTCTGCAGGTGTTTGCAGGTACCCAATTTCAGGTGCAATTCCATGCACACACACTCACAGGTGGGGGCTGTATGCTTGAAGGTCCCCACAATAATATTTGTAGGAAAGCTACAACAAAAACTGGATTGCTCGTACTATAACATCATTTCTTGGAAGTTCCCAGCAGGTAGGTTGTGAAGTCTGGATAATAGAATCACACCACTACAGTAGCTGCTATACAAGTTTATGCAGGTCACCAGATATTGCAGCCTGCAACCCCTCAGTGTAAGTTTCAAAAGAAACAATACAGGAAAGAAAGACTTGGCAATGACAGTATCTTTGCGGGTTTTTTTCCATTTTGGGTTTTTTACTGAGATGTTATTTGAAATAGAAACCATATTACTACTGTGTATGGTTGCCTCACCTGTGTTAAAATGCAAAGTTATCATAAATTATTTTCTAATTGATTAGTTGCATGTTATGTTATATTCTTTGCCTTTTATCCTGGGTAGTCATCTGGCAATTATACTAACACTCCTGATTTAGCTCCTGGTCTTCAGTGTACCTCTTTTGCTCCTGAAATCAGTTTACATCAATGACAAAACTAAAACAAGAAAACAAGAGTTGTATTTCACCACAGTGTTTAAATACCTTGCAGAGCAAATAGACCCATAATGAAAAAAAAATCTGAAATCCTGAATTGCAGCCACCCATCAGGAGCTGCTTCATAGTTGCAGCACTTGCTCCCTACTCCTTTGTTTCCTATACAGATTCATTCTAGTCAGAGTCTCCATCTCCTAAATCTATTTTCATTCAGGCAATCCCAAAGAAACAGCACATAACATGGGTAAATCCTCTGCAAGGAACAACTCTACCTCCTCCTGTTATCCCACCTTCAACTGCTGGTATCAGTTTCACTATATGTATGAAAAAAAGATGGAGGAATGAAGTGGTGGAATAGAGAGCAGGTAAATAATCTCATCTTCCAAACTATTCATGAGGCACATCAAGAGAAAGAGCAATGGTTAGGTGAGAGATGCTCTTTCCTTTTCTTGCTCCCTAGAGTTTTACGAGATTTTGCTCCTCTTCACATTGCACAGCAGAATGCACTGTGCACCACAGAAGTGTAGGAAGGAATAAATAAAAGGTGCAGCTGGAGGAATATCTATGAGTCTCTAGGAAAGTAAAAATCCTTTCTGTGTGCCTCAGCTACTTCCCCTGGAAAATGGCCATCATTAGGTTCCCAACAGAGTGTTGTGAGGGTTTGCTGTGAATTCTGGAGGCATTGGGTAATTTTTAGACTTCCACTCAGTTTCTGATGACACTGTAGGTCTGTATGATACTTAATGAAAACCTTAGAACACCCTCACAGCTAATGTAACAATTTAATTTTCTGAAGCAATCAAGGCCAATCAAATACCAGACATCAGTGACCTGTTTTATAACAAACTATAATTTTAAACATTTTAAAAATAAGAATATGCCATTAGTCTCCCTACCTTGCAACAGTGAAATTAAGACCATGAATTGGTGAATTATTGTATTTTATCCTGGTTAAGCAGAAGCTGTCCTGAAAATTCTCATAGAAATTAATGCATTTCAAAACGTATTCTTCCTACTAAGTCTCAATTTCATTCTGTTGTAAAGAAGCAGGAAAACTTTAAGAAAAATTAATACCTTGTTCTCTCTTTTTTTTCTTGTAAAAAAGATAGAACCAAGAAAACCAAGATAGAACCACAGAAAGAACCAAGTGTATCTTAGTTTATCAGTGATTGAGAAAGTCTTTCAAATCCTGCTGGAGGTCCTTTTTTCAATCATTACAAATTACTCAAACTCAGCCCCCCAATTATTATAAAGGTTACATCTTTGTCAGGATAGCAAAAAAAAGGGGGGGAGAGAGAGAAAAAAACAATTTTTTTTTTTTTTTTTCCTGAGGTTAAGAATTACCTTTGTCATACAATGGCTTTGCATGTTATGGCATTAATTTTGCAGTAAATTATAGTGCAGGTAGGTGGAATTGCTCACATTGCTTGACCAAAGTGTCTGACCCAGTCAGACCTCTGATTGATGGATAATTTTTCATTTTCTTCTACTAGTTCCATCAGACAGAATTGAAAAACTGGGTGAAAAAGATCCTATTTCATGTAATAGTATTTTGTTATATATCATTAGCACTTAATTCTGTCACCAGTGCCATGTCTGTGTTAACTAGGCATTTCAGCTTAATCCCTTCACACCTCAGTGTGACATACAAGGATGTTGGGAGGTTATGCAGGGAGAAAATTAGAAGGGCCAAAGCCCAATGTGAACTTATTCTGCCTACTGCTATAAAAGACAATAAAAAATGTTTCTATAAATACACTGGCTACAAAAGAAGGGCTAAAGATAATCCCCATCCTTCAGTGCATGCAGGGGGGGAAAAATGCAACAAAGGATGAGCAAAAGATTGAGTTGCTTCTTTGCCTTATTCTTTAATACTAAAACCAGTGGTTCTCTAGGTACCCAATCTCTTGAGCTGGAGGACAGGGAGCCAAATGGAGCCCCCATAATCCAAGGAGAAATGAGCAGTGCAGAGTGTACCAGAGCTACACCTCTTAGACACACAGGCTTGGATGGGATGCACCCAAGGGCACTGAGGGAGCTGGTGCAAGTACTCACTGAGACACTCCATCTTTTCCCAGCAGTCCTGGCTCACTGGGGAGGTCCCACCTGACTTGAAGATGTAGTGGACTTGACAGTGTTGTGTCAAGTTGGACTTGATGATCTTAAAGGTCTTTTCCAATCTAAGCAGTACTATGATTCATCTTGGGCAATCGAGCCACTAAAACTCTTGGTGCCATTCAGTGAAATAATTCAGAGACCTCTGTGACATTACCCAAGGGGAACTCTCTCACAAAATTAAAAACATGATTAGAGCTACCTTGGATCTAAGTTCCTTAAGTATCAGTCCCAGTGTATACTCGACTGACTATGAGCCCAGGAAACTCTGGCTGCTCACTTGAGCATATTAAACAACTGCACACTGAAGTTCATGTGGCTGTTAGACCAGAACTGTTACCCAAGGTACTTGCTCTGGTTCAGACCCATCCACTTGTTGTATTACACCTCTTGATGACTGCAGAGAACTTCAGGCTTGTTCAGGACCTCTTTTCACCATGGCTTCCACATCTTGGTGAACTTTATGTCTCTGTGTTGATTGTTTCTTCTGTTCAGTCCACACAACCCAGGCTGAAGTCCAAGCTTGCCTTATAAGCACAACTGTTAAGGAAAAGGTATACACAGGTTATTTTACAAACTGGGCAATCATGAGAACGAAACTCACTTTAATGCAAGTAGGTCTCATGGTAAGGGTTTAACAGTGACTTAGATGAAACCTTGGTCCTTTTGTAGGCGTTTTAACAGAGTTGAATTTAAGTCAAGATAGATGTAGGGTAAACTATGCAATGAGTTTACTTTGTTTTGCAGCTGCAGTTTTATTATTGCCAATCTTTCTACTTGAAAGGGGAGAATGAGGCAGTAACTAATAAACTAAAAAGAGCACACAGCTCTGGCAGCAGGAATTTCAGTGGGTGGCAAAGCTGATCAAAAGATAGTGAATAGATTCATGAAAATTGAAATGTTCTATGTCAAAGGACTCAAAACTTACCAATTTTTCGTCTTTGTCAACATTTCCATGACTTAACCAGAACCCCAAGGTACCTGTAAGAAATACTTGCTTCACAGAAAAATTGTATTTCTTGCATTGTAGTTTTACACATGCATAGTACATAAGAATTTTTTTCACACATTTAAACTTCCAGATCATGCTTGCAGGGGGGTAATACTTGTTCAGATTACCTTTGGTGCATGGCATATCCTCTCACATCAATCTGTCAAATCATACTAGAGACATTTCTGATTGTAATTTCTCTTCCAAAGTTGTTCCCTCAAGAAGCGAACTAACAACATTGTTTTCTTTAGTAGGAATTCAGTTATTCTCAAAACCAGTCAGAGTTCATGAAAGAGGCAATGATCAATTCAAGTTACCTAATTACAGGATATCATTGGTGCCCTAATATGTGAGTTTTTATTTTTATATTTCATGCTACAACAGCATTTCAGCACATTTTGCATGTTTTTGTTTTCCAACCGAGGACTCTTGCTATGGTGTCTCTGTCTTTCTCCCTTTCTGACACACTGCAGTATGTGTTATTTGGATGACAAGTTGTTTGAGACAAACTAGATATTCCTTAACTAAGCAATGGTGCAGTTAGTAAAAACACAAAATAGGTAGCAGGCAAAATCTGCTGACCTATTTTTTCACCTTTTTCTCTACGGAAACATCTACTTAATTTTGAAGATCCTTCTTTCTGACTTTTGTCTTAAGTGTAACTTCTTATTGGGTTGGGTTTTCCTTTGTTCTTGGGTTGGTTTTGTAGTTAATGGTTCTTTTAACACCTGAAATCTGCCATGAATCTTTAGTCTGAACCGAAGATACATTGCAAGTGCCTTACCTCAGCCTCACTGAATATATATCCAGAGACATTCCATCGGTTCCATTGGCATCCGTCCATATGTGCACAACTGTAAATGACATGAAAAAAAAATCTGGCCTCTGATATGAAAAAGGCTATTTATGCACTTTCACAAAGGACAAAAGTCTTATAACTTTGGGTCTACACAGAAATGAGACACAAATATGTTAGTGAAAAGCCCCAAGTTTTCTAAATGTAGATGAGCACAGATTAAGAAAGCAGTAATTAATTTCCTTTGACCTCAAGCTGAAATTCCTTTCTAAAGCTGTCATAAAGAGAAAGAGGCCAGAGAGAAGAAGTGAAACTGTGTAACAATGCAATTAAACCCTTGTAATGAGGTCAGCCATTGGACTTGTTGCAACTGATATCATTATAGCAATGAGGAGGCATTATACGATGGCCTGATTTTTTACAGGATTCATTTTTTTCTTTAACTCTTTAACAGTCAGATATGTATTCTATAGCATTATAAAATAATTGTTGTTAATGACCAGAAGAACAAGCACAAGCTCTGTTGTCTTACTAACACTGTTTCTTAAGTTCTTGTTAAGGATGCCTGGAAAAACTCTATGACAGTGGAACATGGGACAATTTGATGGAGGCAACCTTCCACTCAAACTCTGTTGTATTTGCTGTTGGAGCTTCCTCCCAGAAAGAAACTTCACTCCCTTCCACAATGAAAGTAACTTCCAGCAATCTGCTGACAGCTGGTGAAGGGGAATATTTGACTCATGTGGGAGTTGTGGTGCTCAAGGAAATTTGAGCAGACCTGCAGGACTAACCTGAATCTGAAAGAATCCCAAGTAGTCTTAATCTCACTTGAAACTTGTTGATTTATTGCAGGTTCTGGGAAAAGAATCTGATCCTATGGAAGAGTAGTCATTGGTTTTGTGTGTTCTGCAAACATATGTTTAGATTGGTGAAGCATTAAAAGGAAATAAAAACTTTGGAAACTCAGATTTGGGCACAGTTAAAGGAGGTTAGGATAGGGTACATTTTACATAAAACTTCATTAAATAAACAATTATTTTTTCAAGTGGAAATCTAAGTTTAAAGTATTTTCCTTTTTTTGAGGGAATGTCTTAAGTATTGACTATGCAAATGACAACCACTTCTGTAATTACCTCTCTGACTCACCTGGATCCACTACAACTGAACTTTATCCACAGGTTACTGAACTGTTATCTTTTTTCTAATACTATTCATAGATCAACTATTCATAGATCAGTAAATAAGAATAATACTAGTGATAATATTAGTAATAATAAATAAGAAGCTGTGGTTCTTCATTCAAAATCATTTGGGACTATGAATCCAAAATGGCCACAGGTAGAAGATGAAAATCTTCTGGATTTTCATCTGAAGATGGAAATACCTACAGGATAAAGAGAGAAAAATTTAATGAAGAAAAATGGTAGCTTACTGGGTCCTTAAATATTCATACCACAGTTAGTCCTTAGAAACAACTGGAGTAAACCTGAAAAGAAGAATAAACTGGGGGACTTATAATGCCACAGAGAGGAGATGATTTCTTGATGAAGAGTCATTTCATTGACTCAATGGGCCAAAAAGATTTCAGACTTGAACTGCCTTTCCTGAAGCTTCAGTTCCTCTGGTCCTCTGACAATATACAGATGAAGGCATAAAATGGAAATTCAAACTGATATGCAGTATTTCTTCCTCTTCCCCTCCTCCATTCCTGAAATTGAGCAGCTTAAACCAGCTTGAACAAAGTTTCAAGCACCTTTACCTTTTCTGAATAAGTCACTACACCCTGTGTGCATATTATACTTTTAAAAGAACTATTAGGAGATGGCTTACTAGTTGGAAGTAAAGAAAAGGCACCATTTTCTTGCACTCAGAGGACTGAGTCACCAGTTCAGATCACTTTCCTTTCACTGGTGCACTGAGTGATTATGTGCCTCAGTTTCCCCTCAATGAATATAATACTACTGACCTCTGCAGAGAGCTGCAAGCCTTCTGGGAATCTCTGCATCAAGTGTGAAGCCACAGAATTATTAAAGATATTTTATACAGGGGCAGCTGAGTGACGTCTTATAAATTGTCATTTCTCTCCAAATGGATCACAATATAATATTTCCCCCAGAAATACATTTATTATTTAACACTTTTCTGTGAAAGGTTTCTTTTACATTGCAAATGCTCAGAGTTCTTTCACAGGTCTTAGACTATTGACCCTTTACCTTAAAACATGCTATTAATGCTTAACGCTGTTATTAGTATTCAGGGAAGTAATGATTGGTACTAAAATGGAAATGTGCAGTAAAAACACCTTCTATTTTGTAAAATAATTATGTAGCCTAATAATTATTTCATACGATTCTTTTTGATTGATAGGGAAAGGGCACCAAGAAGTTTGGAATCATGATTCTTTAAGGTCTACATTCAAATTGCAGCCACCAACACCATTGTTTCCGACAGTTACATTTTCCAAGAACGGCAACAGGATGATCCCTGGTTCTGTTTGGATGAGGGCTACATCAGATAAGGGATACTTAATTAGCTTTTTTTTTTGTTTGAATGGCAAGGAATTATACTTCTATAAAGGGCAGCTCTGCGTTCTTGCAATTTCCAAGTAAGTCACTGGTACCCTGGAGGTCAAATATAGTTCAAGTCTGCAGTGAAGTGAGACTACCTCCTTCCACTCTGCTGTCATCCCACCTGACCCTAACCTGGTAAAAGCATCCCTAGTGATGCCAAAGAGGCCTTTCCATTCTCTGTCTACCAGCTACACTGGTCTTTCACATTTAAGGCTGCCAGATAAATGTCAAACCACAATGTTCTTGTGATGTTTAATGGGAACCAGGCTGAGAGAGCTTGAACTTGTTTCACTTTAGAGAAGTTTTTGTCACTTTGGCTTAGGTAGAAAAACAAGTTTTAGATCAATAATTTCTATAAATGAAGTGCTGGGTTTTCTTAGCTGATTTGCTGCTTGCTAAAAAAAAAAAAGCAATTGAAAATCTACCTGGGTGCTTGCACCTGCACCTGTGTGTAGTACAGAAATAGCTGCAAGATTATTCTTCCATGTTTTACAGAGTTGGTTAGTTCTAGCTCTATTCTCTTCTGAGTGCACAATATTAGCAACTTTTATAGTTGCTTTTCTCACAGATTTTCAGATTCAGACAGCTATAGCTGGGTGTCTGCTTGCACATAAAACTATTTTAAACTATTTTGCTGGGCCTGTTTTGTTGCAAATTTTTCCTTCAAATGCTGTATTAAAATTTCAAATAAAAAATTTAAGCCAGGCTTACTATTCATGATACTACAGCAATGGATTGGAAACAAAATGAAAAGTACAGCTGTAAATAAGGAGTATACATGTACGCAGACAAATAAATAGTTTGTAAATAATTTTAAACAAATGTTAACATGAATTTGGAATTACTGAAAAGTTTTTCCCATCATAAGGCTGATGAATACAAGGACTGCTGAGTTTTTTCCCCTCTACATTTACCAGCAGAGATTTCTAGCAGAGAAGCCAACATCCAGGAACCATAAGATCTGCTCATCACTCAGCTAACCTGGGAGCCATTCAGATATTAAAGTGATAACTGCCACAATAAAACTTCAAGGCTTTTTTAAGAGTTGTTAGAGGAAGAAAGGAGACTCTTCTGCCAATTCCACTGCAGCTTCTCAGCCATGAATTCTCCGGGTGGAGCACAACTGCTCTCCTGGATCCCTATTTCAGTTCTTACACGACTACCGAAAGACATCAGCAGTGCCAATAAAAGCAGTAAAATACCAGCAGGATCAGCAGTAGGAGCAACAGCTGTCCAGATACAAGAGAGGAAATAAAATGTACCATCTGAGGGTAATCAAGGGATTAGTTATGATTCATGAGTCACAACTCCTTTCTGGACAGACTCCTGCTTTGATCTAGCTACATATGGCCCTTTGCTCTGGCTCTGTCGAAACAGCAAAAGGAGAAACACAGGAAGTGTTAAATGGAAGCAGTAAGTGTGAGATATTCAGATCTATTTATATATTCACTACTTTGGGACAATTAGTTGGATTCAAAATTATGTGGTTTACTACTTAATTAAAATTCTGGTAAGTTTTTACTTCTGTGGAAGAATTACAATGTTAATAAAGAATGTCGGTCACCTACTGAGGACATGACCAATGATGTTAGGACGTGGAAGTGTGACAATCAGATCCCTGATTCTCATTTAAGGATAAAGGAAATTTCAAATGTTGTATGAATATTTTATCAATTTCTCTTAACAATATTGCAGAAAGTAATGCAGCACTGACAGTATCACCTTATTTCAAATTTGAATTTTTCTGCTTTAACTTCTATTAGCTCTAATCATCTTGGGGTTTAAGCTACAGGAAAACATTTCTGTCAGCAGTTAGAAATGTCTTGCAGAACAGGAGTGAATAAACTTCTAGGCTTCTGTCAGAAAAGTTAAGTAAACTCTCCAAGTCTCTCAACACAGAAAGTATTTTCAAGATCTCAAATAATTTATACCTCTCTTCTCAGAGTCCTCTTAAAAATGTTTTTGTTGTGTTTTGGTATTTAAGTAACCTTACTCTTTTTCAGTGTTCCTGTTCTTGTATATCCAAGAATCTCATTTAGACAGATTTTTTTTTTTTTAACCAATTTTAAATCTGATTTGTAGGGACTACACGTAATTTTTGTAAGGAAGCAATTCAGCATCAAATCACTCACAAAATTCTGATTCTTTCAGAGCAATTGCTTTTACCTGTCCAGAGTTGATATAAATTCTAAAATCTTTAATAACATAATAAGTCAGTTCTGATAGCGTTATGTTTTTGGTTGAATCTGAACTAGTTCACAAATTACAGTCTTTTTTCAGTTCTATAACATACATTACAACTCCTCCTCCAGATTACGCAACGATGCAAACGTATATTCCAATAATAACAGTATAGACGTGGTTTCATATATTCTTTGCCAAGAATATAGAGATCCTATATATAGAGGGCCTATATTTAGCCTCTACTTCCATCACCCTGTGAATGTAGTGCCAGAGGGAATAATTAAGGGGCAAGACTGGTTGACCTAGACAGTGGTTGACCCGCCCGACAGGCTTTCAGACTGAATTCTCTGGTCTGCTAAAGAAGAAAGCCTCACAAAGTGTCTTTAAAGCAGCCATGGAAGACAAGAAGACGGTTCCCTAGTGACTCTGTGATGATGTACGTCTGTCAGAGATGGCTCAGCTATTTGCCATCACAAGGCATTTCCTGCCCCCAGCATAAGAGGAC
This sequence comes from Certhia americana, assembly GCA_018697195.1. Classification (NCBI taxonomy): domain Eukaryota; kingdom Metazoa; phylum Chordata; class Aves; order Passeriformes; family Certhiidae; genus Certhia; species Certhia americana. Next base: position 3,414,951 of record CM031866.1, read on the forward strand.
AGTCATAAAGTCATATATGGAAGGCAGAGTGGGAACTGGATGTGGTGAACTTCTCAACGTTAGATCCTTTGTCAGCAAAAGTAGACTTCCCCCTTTGTAACCAGAACCATGTAATCTGAATCTCCAGACCCCTGAGGTTTCCCACTTTGTTCTGTGGCTTTGACATACCAGGAAAATGGGGCTTGATGGTTGTCTTATCCAAACAATAAATCCATCTCAAGCAACAACCTGTCAGACTTCTATGAAATCTGAGTTAGGAATTACCAACCTGTTTTCAAACTGATTACCTGCCACAACCCACTCCAAACAAGAGGACTTCCACCAGCAAAATGTGTCTGGTGTCTCCAACTCCTGAGTCCCTGTGCTGAAGCTGTGCCAAAAATACTGCACAGAGCTGCACTGGGGTTTGACCAGAAGGATTGTGTGGAGACTCATCATTTCACACTACCACTACTACAGACAAGTCATCAGGTACCACAAACTTCAGTTTCCTGATTGAAACAGTCTGAAGGAAATCTCCAAATCTACTCAGAGATGAAAGTCCCTGTGTCAATTCATTAGTCAACTTTGTTTTATCATCAGGAAATGTAAAACAGTCAGTTTGCAGGAAAGATATTCCTTACTAGATCCAGCTGGAGGGTTTCAAGATCGGAGATTAAAAAGCACATAAACTCACTCCTTCCAGTTAGGTGCAAATGTCTTTTTCTCCTCTCTTCCTCAGCAGCCATAGGACTTGCACTGGATGTGGCTAAAATGGCATATTTTAGTCAACTACCTGACAACATTTCTGATCAACAGAACTAACGGATTCAGTTTATCAATTTCTGTCATGAGTTAAGTCCAATTATGCCCCCCCCCAAAAAGGCATCTACAACACCTCTTTTCCAGGACATACCCTTTACAGGGTAGCATTTTTCTGAACTCCCTAGCAAATCCCAGTTCAGGGAAGAATGTAGGACATGAAGCAGAAGTCAGCCTGATCTGAAATAAAACCCCAAAAGCCAGAATTTCCACAAGCCCAGTTGCCTTGTAATGAAAATAAATTTTTCCAAGCTTTCCACAGCAGACAATCTCCGAATGACATTCAAGAAAATACATTAGATTTCAGGCATTAATAGTACAAAAACATTTTCCCTTTCTCAATGCAATTTTTTATGATTTCTCTCACTGTATCCTAAGTGTTTGGAGATTTTTCCCAGTTCAAAGGTACATGGCTTATACAGTCAAAATTTCTCTAGAGAAGGCTACCATATTTCAAAGGCACAGTTTTAAAGGCTGCTTAAAAGTCTGCTAAGGAAACTATCTGCCAAATTCTGCCTTGTGACTAAAGCTGAATTCCAGCATATACTCACTCGTGATCCCCGCAGAGCCAATGGCACTTCTGGTAACTGATCATCAAGTTCCAGTCCTTTGTACATTGCAATTATTTTTTCCAGTGGGTTTTTTTAAAGGCCATTTTCAGATAAAAGATGCGGTTCAAAAGGAAACGTTAATGCTTTTCTTTCTTAACTGTCTGATCAGACTGGCTGGGAAGAAGGAACTGGTGTACAATTTTGGTCCTGTTAATTTTGCTAATAGTCTTGTGCTGCAACTTGTCTAGATGCTTTGTCAGTAGTGCTGGTCTTTTCTCCCTTTTTCCCACTGACATGCTCTTGCCAAGGATATCATTATGACATTCTGTAGTAACAAGCATTCTTCTGTTCAAATTTATATCAATTAGTTTGGGACAGTAATTCAATCGGACGGCCCACTGGATTTTGAAAGACTTGCAACCATGTCAAAGTGGCGACCTTTTTCCTCCACTCTCAGCCAAAAGCCATTTTTTAACAAGGAGCTCTTGAAAAGAAATGCCACTTTGATAATTAGTTATTGATCACGGACAATGCAGTGACGAATACCATCGGATTAGCCAGACGCCAGTGGGTCGCGACACGAGGGTTTCCTTATCGCAATAATCTATGGAAAGAAATATAGAATAAAGGTCATTAAGGCTTCTGTTTTGGGAACATAACCCAGATATCTCAACTTCCATATTAAAAATTAAAATGCCAAAGCATTCTGGATGCACTTAGTTTTGTCATGAATGTGTTAAAGAAGCTTCTGGCTAGGCAAAATTTGTGAAGTTACGCTCTTTAAGCAACCACATTTTAAATAATTTTGATAAATTAACCCTGCTGTGTCCAGCAGTGTTACCTCAATAAAACACCATTATCTTTCCTAGCCTAAAATGTCCATTAGAAACTATTTTGGATCTGCGCATAAAAACACCGTAACAATTATAGACTTAAAATATAATGGACTTTTCTTTCATCTAATTTAGAAAGCATTTCAAGGCCTGCCTGAAATTGCTTCATGTAAGTTATTTAATGGGGAAAAAATGGCAAAGAACAATTTTATTGCACTTGAAAGAGCAGAAAGGAGGAAGGAATCCATTAGTTTTAGGGTTTCTTTCCAGAATATTAATGAAACATAGCTTTGCTGAAATGTGCCAGTATATACAACTACCTGTGCTATAATTTTGGCTGATTTGAGAGACCATTAGATCAGTACTGAAGTATTACAACTATTTCTGAGATATGTAAGATAATGTTAGGGTTCTGTTGTAACTCTTATAGTACCACAGGTAGTACCCATACATGACTGGACTCTCTAGTACTTCACATTAATATATTAATTATAGATCATCATTTCAAATTTAGTACAGGTCTTTACTCCTTTATAGACTTGTCCTGAAGAGATATAATTTCAGTATGACAATGAGATAAAGAAAAAACATTATGCTCAGAGAACAAAAAAAAGTCCAGAACAATTGACTTAAACAATGTCACATAGGATATCATAAATCTGCAAGTCTAAAAGTCAAATTCAGATTACTTTTTTTCTCATCATGTAAAATTATTTTCTTAAAAACTGATAATTAATGGCATTTTAAACAGTGTGAATAATCTAATGCTAGTCAACAGTGCCCAAATTAGTGAGATTTTATCTGTTAACCATTGCTTAATTCCTGTCTGTTCCAGCACACAGCACTATAAAATGGACACCAAGACAAGAAGAACCTCTCAAATTTGAAAGTTTTTTCATATCGATTTGGATTCATATTGATGGGGAAGCAAAACATATCCATTTTCTGGGTAAAAGAAAAGATTCCCATTCTTTCCAGGGAAAAAGAACCTCATTTAGGGGTTATTTTTAAGACTGATGAACCTATCATGAACACATTACTAATTTCCTTTTGTATTCAATATTATTTTTTGAAATTCATTATTAATTCAATGTCATTTTATTGTTGTAATTAAATTATTATTATTTTAATTTATGACAAATTAGCTTTTCAAAGAGCTTCCAGAGATCAATTTTTGTACTGCAGTGTGTATGAAAACATTCTAAAACTGTGTTCAAGGTAACAATTAGAACAGTTACTCATTAGCTTCATAAAGGTAATCTGTTCTAACTCCCATGATCTGAAGGTTATTTCCGTTTACTGCTGTGACTGCATGAAATAGTCATAAAGAGGAAACTACAATTTCTGTACTGTGTGCCCACAACAAAGGTAACACAATACAGAAGTTAGAATTATCTTATGCATAATTCTACAAGTGGGATGTTTGTGACTCTTTTCATCTGGTCATGAAGACTTTGACAACATAACTCACCTTAAAAAGGCTCGGGTTTCTGCCTATTGTGAACTGCTATTTTATGGGTCAGATTAAGAGTATTAAAGGAATAATTCTAACACTGTTCCAAGCTGCTAAGAGGGACACCTGAAGCACTGCAACTGACAGCATATGCAGATGTTTTCTGGTGTTCCCAGTCTTCTTTTTGTAAGCAGCAGAGAACTCTTTACCTCCTTCAGTAACAGTATGATACATCTGAACACATTTGTACCCCATAACCACTACAGATTATGCCTAAATGTGTTCACTGCATGCTATAAAAAAGATCCAAAGATCCAAGATGTACATACAGAATCTCTTGTGATCACAGAACAAGAAAGATATACTATTCCAGTTCACCATAATTTTTCTCTGCTTGTTCGTATCTGGACCCTGGATATTTCAGAAATCTTTCCTTCCCTGAAATGCAGATAAGGCCATTTCTACAAGGAAAGACCACAAACACATGGGACATCTCTCCTTCCTGACCACTAGTCACAACGTCTGGAAATCTTCTGAATATATATTATTAAATCTTCTATATATTAATATAGATATGATCATCATTCAGTAAAGCAGAAGATAAATCTCTCGAGCTGAGTTTACACCTTGCAATCCCATCTCTGTGCATCATAAGGCAACAGAAAGAATACTGTCTGCCAGACACCTGTTTGTGTAGATACCATGGTGATGGGTGTGTGATAAGATATGGATTATTTTTACAAGGCAATAATTCTTACTTACGTATTTTTATCAGGGTGTTTGGAGGACTAATCAGTTAATGTTTGCACAAATCTGTGAAAGGCCATATAAGCAGCAAGTATTATTATTAGTACCTTATTATGATATTGACTTTATCACATCAAACTGCAGTACTTTCGTCTACTTAGGTGTAAGATTACCATGAAGTGTTTATATTCCCATAATGTAAATGTTTCCTTTTGAAGGTGAGTTGAACAGCTTATTGTTACATGTGACCCACAATATAATTTATTTACATGAGCCAGGAGACTGTAGGAATCATATTCCAGGGAGCTTTACAGTTAGACTTAATGCTTTTACATTCTCAGTTTGTCCTGAGCAGCGTTTGTTGACGTGCATTTCCGAAAACCTGTTTGGCCAATCCATACAGCCCTCTAGGGCCCTGTGTTTTGCTGCACCAGTAGGCATGCTGTCATTACCCTGGCACTGAACACACAGCTGACTGGAAAAGCTGCTATTCCACCACTGAATTCACCAATTTGGAAGTGCCTGGTCCCGAGAGCAAAGGCTGGACAACTGTACAAAGTCTGCAGACCAGATCAACACAAACCAAGAGCCAACCCACCCTCCCTCTCCCCCCAAAAACCCACAAAGCCACCTGATCTGTCAAGTTTGCTCTTAGTATCCGTATTCCAGGCTGACAGATATTTACTCTCCTCCCCCCAGCCCTTACATCTGGATCAATGGGGACAGGCTTTCCACTCCTCAGAAGATTCGCTTACATTAAGTGGCGAGGTGGAAGCAGTGAATGAACAATAGATGGCTGTCAGGCTCGACAGCAGGGCATGGATGTATGAGCGTGGAGCTGACAGCAAGGGCCTCAGAGGGTAAACTGCTTTGCTGGAACTAATTAAACAGATGAAATTATTACATGAATATGCAGATGTTGTTTACATTTTACCATATGGTATTATTTCAGGTAATAACTCGCAGGAGGATCCCTTCCTCTCATCAAGAGGAAATGAGTTGAAAAGGAGGCTCCACGTGTCACCTTTCAGTTGCTAGGCAGACATTGATATGGCAGGCTTCTCTCTGAGTCCTGGGGAAACTCTGCTCCTTGTAGCTATGTGACACCAGAGAGGATCTACATTCCTCCTACTATGTCATCTTGGAAGAGATTCTCTTTTATTAAGCGTGCGTGCAAAATTTTTACCATTACGCAAAGGCAAGCACTTTTCCAAATGCTGATCCCCAATGTGTGCTTTGCAGCTGAGATTCTGCCAACCCGCAGTTCATAGGTAAGAATTGATAGGTCTGTCCAAATTTGTAGAGGCTGGAAGGACATTTCTGTCCTGGCTGGCATGTGTCTGTGCTGGTCAGTATTTACTGCTCTGCCAGCCTGAAGAGCATCAGTGTCCTGTTCAGTAAGTTTGCAGTCATCACACTGAAAAAGCTGTTCTTTAGAATTACAGAGACACAGGACTACCAATGTACAAAAATTTACTAATTACAGGATTTAGGGTGGGTAGTCAGCTACAATCTGACACAAAAAAACTGCTGTACAGCCTAGGCAAAGATACACACTGAGAACAACACTGCAACAAGCAACGCTGAAAACCTTTCTAGAAAGTGTTAACTAAGGAAGCAGGACAGTGAGGGACCATAAGCAATGCATGGGCAGCTTTGGAAGCTGCTTGTTACTAGATGAATTCAGGGAGGATAACTGCAGAAATGTAGCTGTGCTCATACTGTCTGCACCCAATCTCTAATGACAAATGGCCACAAATCTTGAACAAATAAATACCATTGTCAAACAAGTTTAACAAGCCTACTCATTAACTGATCGAAGACTTCTACTTAAAGACAAACATGTAACTGTCCTGTCCTTTTACTACTATTCAAAACTCCCATCCTAAACCAGTTCAATATTAATGTAAGTGATAGCTCTTTTGGGCTGATTCAGCATCTCATTTCTACAATGACCATTTTTATACTCTCCAAGGGATAAATGGCACCACCTTTTTCATCATATGCACAGAATATCTTTATATTACTCTCTTTATTGCTCCTTCTAAATGTTCCTGGCTGATATGTGGGCTGACCATATTGATCTTTCCCCAAAGACTCAAGTACCAGATATGTTTCTGCAGCTCATTGATAGGGGATAATGCCAAGTTACATCACCACTGCACTGACAGATTGGTTGCACATTGCCACTGATACATTTGGCTTTCAAATATCTTTCTTAGGTACATCATTTTAATAGATCACTAGGGTCACCAGTGACCCATATCATTTAAGATGCAAAGACATGATGTCAGTGGTGCAAAATGTGGTTTTGGTCAAACTATCATACTGTATTTTTGAAATAAGAAAAATGTTGTCTCTTTATCACTCTGTCCCATGTTAAAAAAAAAAAAAAAAAAGAAATCCAACTGAATGGCCAGTATAAGTTCCTATGGCCATTCTGAGTGCATGGAGAAGAGAAAAAAACATCAGGTCTCCATGACTTAGAGGTAGCTTTATAGAGAGCCAGTGCACTAAGTTTCAGAGAGGATTTCTTTGACTTACTTTTCTGACATAAACATTTAGCAGTGTAACATATATATCAAAACAAACCAGAACAGTTCACTTTATGTACACTCCCTTTGGAGAGGAGGTGAGAAAACAAACACAGAACAGATGTTAGTCATGCTTAATGTACTACTGGAGGGTACTTGGATAGTAAGGTGATGAATATGGTAAAAGAAATGAGTATTCTCTTCTGCAGCTGCTGTTCCTAACTGACAAAAAAGCAATGAGAAGTGCTTCACTCCTCTGCTCATCAATGCACCACCTAACAACAAAACAGTGAAGAAAAAACACTGGATTTTCCTCAGGAAACCAGCACACACAGCAAATGTTGTTACTAATTACTGCCTGATACCCACCTTTCCGTCCTCGTATGGTATTGTCAAAAGTTAGCTTTGATCACGCAGAAATCCACATTCCTCTTCAAAAAAATAAATCACTTCAGCAGTTAGGAGAAGTTTCTGTAAATTCCTATAGATTATTTTGTCAAAGCCTTTTTCTTTCTTGTTTTATTCACAACACCACATATTAAACTACACTAAGAAATTTTTTTTCAGAAAAGTATTAATTTTTCACTAGAAATGAGTCCTCTGGGTCACAGGGCAAGCCACAGGTTTTGCTGGGCACACAGGAGGTTCATTTATCTCATCTCTGCCCAAGACCTGCCACTGCACATTTTTGTCTAACCACAACCACATCTTTCCTGCTGCAAAGACACCAGTTTTGGAGCAGGTTTGATCTCTCCTTATGAAGTTTTCTGTCTGCCCACAACATGCACTGGTCCTGCTGAAAAAGAGCCTGGGGAGAAAAGCAACAGCACGGAAATAAATTCAAGAACTTCAGTACCAGGATAAGAGAAGACCTTGCTGCGAGTGATCAGAGGTGTGGACAAGGGAACAAATGAAACAAGAAGTGCTACAAGAGGAGCTGAGAATGTCCTGTTGTTGGCATCCAGGGAGGTGGAGAGCGAGTGCTCACAGATCACTGAGCAGGCACTGCCTAAGGCTGTTACTGCTGAGCAGAAATCACGATACAGCTATTATTAATAACAGTATCACAGTGCTCAGAGGTCTTTCAATGGTGTTAGAAGCAGCAAATGAGATAGCAGATGAGGCCTGGAGAATAAGGTCCTGCTTTATGGCTCCCATCCTTTCTCATTTACCTCTGTCAGAGAGTCTTTGTCCAAGTCTGCATTACTTCAGAACTCGATCTGTTGTATCATCTGAACACAGACACTGGAAGTAATGTGTAAATGCAAGAATAAGCATATCTCTCTAATATCCCTAGAATTCACCTCTCCTCCCCTCCCCTTTTTCCTTTTCCCTTGCTTTCTATTAACTTCTATTTACTACAACAATGAATCACTATTGCTCACTCACTGGACTTCCTTTCCCTGCTCACTAACATGCCTGAAATTCCACATCTCTGTCTTCTGGCTGTCACACTCTTCCTTTAATGTTATTGTACTGCTTTCCCCAGCTCACTGTCTGGGTGTTGTGAACTCATGTGGACACAACTGTGCTTTCTTCATGTTTGGAAAATATCCAGCACATTAGTATTACTGAAAAAAAGAAAAAGTAGGTAAACTTTGTTTTCATTTCTCTTTCTTTTTGTTCTTCTTCCAAGAAACCAACTCCACTTGGCAGGCACTACCTGTGTAAGATAAGTTACTAACACTGTAAGACATACAATTAAAAGTAGTATGTTCATCAAACACACATAATTCATCACGCAGATTGAGCTAAACTGTGGCTCCTTACCTCCACTAGAAAGTCCCAGTGAGCAAAGGGCAGCAGAACATCCATTCATTTTCCTCATACCAGATTCTGTTTCAGCATTTCATGCTTTAGTACTTTGCCACCTGAGGTTTAAACTTTCTCTAGTGCATGCAAAATGAAGTAAATCAAACCATAGCAAAGATCTGACCTGAAGTCTCCTGGATGAAGGCCCAAACCTAAGAGATTAAATAATTCAGAATACTTTGCATTCAAAATAAAGGGATATAAAGGAATTTATGTGTGCTCCTGACGTGGAAAAGCCACAATTGTGTAACATTTCTGTTGTCCTGATCTGTGCTAAAGAGGAAAAACTAATGCCAGATCCAGAGCTGTGCTGATTTCAAACACAGCATTTCACTGTAATGGAAGCAAGATATGATCCAGTTTTGTCTTTTGTGGGTTTTTCGTAGAATTTGGTTTGTGCTGTGCTAAACTCACAAAACATCTACAAAACATAACCATTGTCTTAAATACCATTCCCAAAACCTCCATATCTTCTCAGAGTTGCATTTTGTCTTCCATGTGTCACTGAAACAACCATGGACTTGTTCTTCACTGGACATCACTCTCTGCTGCTCTGAATAAATACACCTTTGAAATAACCTGTGTTCTAATTGCATATACAGGCTGTAACTGTGGGACTGCTGTGTAGATCTCAAGTCCCTTAAACTGACCCTCCTCCTTACCAGAGTTTTTCAAAAAACTTTCTAAGAGAAACTCTAACTCTTTAATGGAATTAAAGAAGTGATGGAGATATTATCATGTTTGTTAAGTTTATATTCCAGTACACTCACATATACAAAAAACTCCCATACTTCTGGAAGCATTTCACATAGTGACTAATGCAAAATATTTCAGCTGTGTCAGCATCCATCCAATTCCAGATTACATTTTGGCATTTCAGACAAAAGACATCCTGGCAAAAAACTAAACTGAGGAACGGGTAATATGATTATGACAATTTATATTTGTAACAGTTGTGAATGGCAGCTTCAGTGCTTGGTAATCCTTTGATAAATTCTTGTTACCTTTCAGTTCCCAAATGCATCTATGCAAGTATAAAGCATATTGGAGGCAGATGCTGCAGCAGATGAATGTGCTTGCCAAGCAATGCTTTGTTTGTTGCTTTTTTTTTTTTTTTTTTTCCCATCTAGGTATTCTTAACTGTCATGTTACATGCACCAAATAGTTCTTACTTCTGGCACACTTCATGCACTGTTCTGGGACATGAATAATACAGCTGATATTTTCTCCCCCACACTCTTCTGCCCATTTTCTTTTCCACATCTTCATATTAGGCCTCATCTTGCAGCCTTTACTTAAATGAGCAAAACTGTTTACTCCAGTAGCACTACCCTGAGTAAAACAAATAGTAAAAAGCTTGAATGAATTGCACAGTAATTCATATTTTAGTCAACCAATAAAGCTTTTTTTTTAACTCCTCCCTTCTTAACCTTGAAGCATCATAATAGAATATAATAAAACAGAAGAAAAACTGATTTTAGGACAACCAAGTTTAAAATTGTGGTTTTTTTACAACAGCTCACATGAACAGGAGCATCCCATCTGCCCTATACTTTTAGATCTTACAGGCAAGAGTGGGAAAATAGAAAAAAAAAAACCAAACCTGGGAATCTTTTCTTATTCTTATTACCTTAATTTGGAAAAAATGAAAGTCGACAAATATACAATTTATTAACAAAATTGCATCTTTTACAACTTATTAACAAAGTTGTATCTTTTTACAGTTTTATACTGTCTCCCATCATTGAAAAATCAGAACATTTTTTACCTAAATTTACTAGGATGGGGCTTGCTGGGGTCTTTGGTATTTACATGTTCTGCACCATAAATGTCTGCAGGGATTTGAGTTTGGGTTTTTAATGTGTTTTGGAATTCATTCACTTTTACTGTTATCTTTTGAAATTAAAGGGGCTGGTTGGCTGCACAGTGAACATAGAAAGGGCATCAACCTCATGGATTACTTTGCAGACTGGTTTTGAAAGTGAATGTACTACACACGTGCATGCAGGTATGTCTAAGAGAGCACGCAGGGATGCAAACCATATTGTCACAGAAAAAGGCTGGAAAGGTTTGGGAGCTCAAAAGAAATCTCTTTCCCCTCTAAACTGCTTTATTACTGGCATTCCCTCCCTCTTGGGCATGTGTTCAGCTGAGACTAGGCCAAATTGGCAGTCATTTCCAAAGCGTTTGGCAGCCCCGTGATCCCTGGGAGTTTTCAGCTGACATCTCTCTCCCCACCAGTCTATGCAAGGGTCAGTGGGAGACCTGACTCCCAGGCCCAGGCTTGCTCTGGCTGTGTCATGAGTCAGGACCAATATAAATTAAAACCTTAAAGCCATACTGTGAAGGCATTCTTTACCCCCTGAGGTATTTCTTTTTTTTTTCCCTGTGACAGATTGCCTTTCTACTAGTTTCCTATTTTTTCATTCTTGGATAATACAGTAGCAAGTATGCTCCTTTGAGCTGAAGGAAAGGGGAACATCTGGCAATGAGAGGGTTAAACCTCCACCAAATTTTTAATATTTTTGGTAGATTTGTTGATGCTCAACAAACAGGAGTGAAATAATAATAATAATAATAATACTAGGGGCTGCTTATCACTTACAAACAATAGTCCAATGACAATGTTCACACTGACGGAAAAAATGGGAGTCGAAATTAATAGTGACAGTCCTGCAGGAAACAAGGGAGAAATTGGATACCAAGTTATAAAATACAGACTAATCCAATAGGCACATGCTGCTGTTATTATATTAATATTGTTAAAAATATCAAAGCACTTTAAAAATGGAATTGAACTGTAGGTAGATAGACAGTATTATTTCCACATTTTTTTAAATAGAAATTTTCACTCCTTGTTTGGCTTGGAGGCATGGATGTAATTTGTTGCTCAAAAACCAGGAGCTGAATGCTGTGAAAAATAAGACTCGGGATTAAACCTCCCATCCGAAGGACAGAATCAGGCTACACTCAGAGCTCTCTCTGTTATTAACAAAACCATCTGAGTCACTGCAGATATGAATTTCACTGATGTTGTTCAAAAGTGGGGTGGGCTGTGTTTATTTAGTCAGTTAGATGAACAGGGAAAGATTGTTTTCCCTCCGTGCGAAAACAAACAGCCAGAAACCCGACCCAACTCACGTAAATAAAGACATAAACATGAACCTTGACACATCTCACCCGCTGATGAACCTAATCCCACAGCCCAGGCTCAGATAAGTAAAATCCCTCTTAAAAAAAAAAAAAAAAAATCACTGGGCCTCATCACATAGATGAAGTGTACATCCGGGAGGAACTGACCACAGCATCAGCATTAACAGCTCAGGGTGTTGCTGCAGCTGCTGTTCTTTCCTGCCATGCCTGAGCTGCACCTTGCGCAGCGGGGGCCGACTCCTGACGCACGCACCAGAGCCTGGAGAACAATGATGCCTCACAGGAGAGCAATTTCAGCTGAAAGCAGGGGATTACGGAAGCTACGTGGCTTCAGATAGTGCCTCGAGAGGGATGGGGCTGCCTGGGATGATGCAAGGGAACCCTACAAGAGGTTCCTCCAGGTGGAGGTGGAGGATGAGTGTTGCCTTGGCTGCTACCCCCATTAGAGGTGCTGAAAGGAGCCATGAGAAGCAGCATTGGTACCCGAGGCTGGGTGACAGAGGCAGCACAAACAGCAGCTGGGAGCAGCCTGGCTGGGCAGGGGGCTCCGTGCTGCCTAAAAGACCTGACCAAAACCCACAAAGCAAATGTCGCCTCAAAGCTTGTTCTCTTTTCTCAGCTGATCGTAAATAAAAATATCTGTTCCCCCACAGCGACTTCAAGCCAAGCCTACGACCTGCTTTCTAAGAGGCTTCTCCATGCAAATCATCTCTCCCTGCTCTTAGAGAGGGTGCTCTTAGCTTCCTTCCCCTCCTGGTGCTCCGTCAGATAGACCTTCCCTTCCCACCAGACACAGAGACTTGACTTAATAAGCAAGGGGGGTAAAATATCCACTCTTTACATGTAGGGTGTCCTCAGGTACATACAAGCGTCACTCTAAGATGTGATAAAGTAATCCAATGCCGGGCTCAGCCTGCCAGTTCAGGCCTAAAGGGATTTGATTCAGTGTCAAAACCTTTGGCTCGAGAGGTCACTCTCTCCTCTTGCTTTTCTTATAACAAAGGCAGAGGGGTTTGGGGGGGGAGGGCTTCCTCTTCTTCTTCTTCTTTTTTTTTTTTTTCTTTTTTTTTTTTTTTTTTGGTCTTGTGAATTCATCAGCTGCTGTTTGTTGAGCAGCGGGCCTTTATTCCGCCTGCTGAAACATTTTCATTAGATGGAGGCCTCTGAAGTGCGCTGGCGGCTGGGACCGCGCGAGGACAAAATCTTAGGCCTCTCCAGAAGCCGGCTGATTGAAATCAGCACTGTGTCAGCGGCTGTCATATCTCAGAAAAGACATAAAACACACGGAAACATCAATAAGCAACAAGCCTCTGACAGCTCTGAGACATTCCAGATGACAAGAAGAGAAAAGGGGTAAGGTTAGGGCTCATGGGGGATATTTAAAATGCCTAACAGCCAGCCGAAGTGTTGGCAGGCTTCAGGGAGGCCCAGAAAAGACAAGATAAAGTCTATCAGGTTATCACCTGGTTCGAGACGGATCCCTCACAGCAAGGCCACAGGGATGAGACAATGACACGACGGCTTTTTCCCTTTTTTTTTTCCCTACTATTATTATTATTTTTTTATTATTTATTTTTTTAAATGCATGAGAGAAACAGACTGCATTTACACTGAGGTTACCCCGACAACGTTTGTGCTGGAGAAGATTAAAAAAAAAAAAAAAAAAAAAAAAAAAGGAAAAAAAGGAGAAGAAATGTAAAAGAGGCAGGACAAAAAGAGAATCCTGCGAGTTAAAGAATTCTGCTTCCAGCTACCATGTACAGAAATCAAAAAGGATTAACAAGTTTTTTTTTCATTTAATTTCCTGTACACCAGACGCTTTTGTTAAGAGATCAGAGATATTGCTATTTATTGAATTTTTAATATGATCTTTATTAAAAGGCAGCACACATGTTTAGTTTTCTTTTTTTTTTCTTTTTTTTAAACATGCATGGGTATAAAAATCAAAGCACAGGAATGAACCATGGTTGTTTGATTTTGGTCTCTTTATATTATGGTGATTCAGACTGTTATTTAAATTTTAAAATAATAAAAATCCAACCCACATAGAAATAGCCCCTCATCCTCCTTTTAACTCACATCTATTCTGCTAAGTAAGCAATGGGCCCAGAGCAGCACTTTGACCAATAAGATAATGAATTCTGCCTTTGGAGTCAGCATAAGACCAAGGAATGAGGTGTGTAGCTGAGTAGAAAGGGCTATGTGTAATTAAATCACCATTGCATGTGCTCATTTATTACAAGAAATACCCCCAGGTTAGTCTGCAGTATGAACTGTATCACTAATGACAGGAGTAAAAATCAAACTTACATGACCCCCTCCCACCCCACAGTTCTGGGTGCCAAGGAACCCAGTTTGGTCCTGGAAGAACCAAGATTGATGGAGTAGAACCTGCTTTACCCAGTCATTTACAAAACACATCAAACCATCCTCTCCCAGTGACAGTCAACAGCAATTCCAGCCTCTCCTCCCTTAAATTTTTAGCATGACATAAATACAGTGATTTCTTAAGGTTAATTTTGTGCTAAAATCTAAGCAAATATCCTGACCAAAAGAGAAACATCATCTTTTCTATCTTCAGCTCTATTGATTTTCTTTAGAACCTTTACAACCTGCAACCATTTAAAAACCAGACTGGACTAAGACTTCATGAAACGCCCTACTTGTTTGTTTGTTATGCTGTTCATATTTAATCCATGGGATTCAACCTTGTTTTCCTGTGTATAAATATTATTGTGCTGGTCTGAAGCTTGGAAACATCGTTCTGCCTGACTTCAGTTCTGTATGGGCTGTGAATTTTCTTGGTCTTTGTGATGAAACACTTTGTAACCTGAGCCAGAGAACCTCCAGAGTGGATGTGAACATGATCTACCACCTCATGTTTAGTTCCTTTTTCAGGAAAGGTTTTCATTTCTGAAAATGCCAGCTTCATAGTGCCTGCAATTCCATATGTATTTGTGGACAACTGTGTTGGGAAACTTTACAACAGCAGTGTTGTGGGATTTGTTGTTCATAACATCATAGCAGGGCACGTAAATTAGAGGGAAACTGCTGGTACAGCCCTACAGAGACAGAAGAAAAAAGAACAGCTCTGAGGAAGCTCCAAAACCTAACCATCAACTACAATGGGCCTTTCTTCCTCTTATCTACAGCTTGGTGCTGCACAGCAGGGTAAATGCAGGCTCTGGGCTTCACCTTCCACAACGTGATTTGGTAGTAATTCTCCCCTATGGCATTCACTTGTTTTTAAAACAATTTAGTCATGAAGTTTGAAATCTCTGGACAGCATGGGTCACATATTTTCGGAGGACATACTGCCTGGGATTCTCTAAACTGCCTCACCCAATGAAGGAAAAACTCAGGATTGGCTTAAAGACCTACTCCAGTATACAGCTAGTCAGCCTTACACAGAATCAAGGGAAAACAGTTCAATAAAACATATTTGCATAAAACATTTCCACACAAACACCAGATTAATGAAAGAAAATTGAAAAGTCATCAATTTCTACTTACAGAAGATAAATTGTTATTTCCCCCTTGTTTGTTGGAAGGGTATATTCTGCTGACCAGCGCAGTTACAAGAACCAGAGGATGTGGATCACTTGGGTTCTTTTCATCAGCCTTTTAGACCAAAAGCACTCTCACAAAAGGTGTCCTGAGCCTGAAGTGAGGACAAGTCAAGTCTCCTGACTGAATGCAGCATGTGTCAACCTGAACACCTTTTGACCTGCCAGGTTACTTTTACTTCTGGCACGAAGAATTCCAGAGAGGATACCTCATCTGTGTCTTTTCTTTCTAATGGAAAGTTGGAGCTATATCTAACATCAGAAGTAATTACTCACTGTATCAATAATTGCAAAGGGTGGTACGCAGATCACAGATGGCCTGTGGGGAGCAGCAGGCATAGACAGAATGATCCAGGTGCTATTTGATTTTGGTAGAAGTTAGAGCCATCTTCCAGCTTGAAACAAGAGACTATTACCTGAGAGCAAAGGTGAGCTTTCACATGCTCCCACACCTGACCTGTGCTTTCTAAAAATCACCTGTATCTCAGGATCTAGTAAAAAATCTGAAGTGATAAGGGCTTTTGTCTTTTTTTTTTCTTCCCCTACAGACTTCGACAAGTGTTTTTCCAAAGGTAAATACTTTTAACTTGCCAGACGAAAACTAGTTTTGCTATATTTCAAAATAAATATCCACTTTTTTCCCCAGTGTTTTGAGGAGGGACTTTTTTTCAAGTACAGTGGTCAAAACAGGATTCTCTTCTTTCACTAAAGAAAAGAACACCACGTGTTTTAGGTTTTTTCTGCTTTTGTTCTTTCTTATTCTTCTCTTGAAATCAGTTTTGAAGGAGTAAAAATATGAAATTACTTTTTCCCCCCTGGAAATAAAAAAGTTAAAAAAAAGTGGTTCCAGAACCCCTTACTTCTCGAATGAAGTCCACAAGGTGAACTTAAACACAAGGCTTTGTTTCCCTGTGTGAAGACTCAGCCTATGGGAGCTGCATGGAAAACTTGCCAAAAAAACCTTAAGACTGAAAAATCAGGTTCAGTGGTCACTTCCTTTTACGTGTGTCTGGCAACCAGCACTATTACAATGACTCAGGCAGAAAACTGATTTTTACGTAGGCCATGACTATTAGACATTTAAAACCCCCTAAAATGGGACAGAGGGGCTTCTCACTGCAGTAATGAAAATCTGTTCTGAGTCACCAAATTCTTGGAACCTCGAACAGAACAACTTGAGACTGCAGCACCAGTGAGCTCCAGTTTGGTTTTTGTTTCACACAAGGAATTGTGCATAGAAGTTTACAAGATGATGTACTGAAAACTTCAGTGGGCAACTAACAGACTCACAAATAACAACAGCAATACATTAATAGCTCACTTGTGTCTCAGTTCATTTGAATATAATAAAGGACTGTGCTGAAATTTTGGATTCTCATGGGAAGCCAGACTGAACCATCACTACAGGTGCCACAAACGGGATCCATGCCAGAGTGGAATTGGCCCCATTCCTCTTGCAGTAATGAAGAAGTGATTTCATTAGAGGCCAACATGATTCATTAACATCAGTCATTATGTATTAATACAGGATAATAAAGTCAGAAGTGGGTTTTCTTCCTCTTTCTTCAATGCATGTGAAAGTATAGTCTAAACTGTGATGGCCATCTTGGTGATCAGAGCTTGGTCTGAATTCCAATATACTGTCCATCCCAGAACAGCCAAGTCAGCTTGTCAAGCCCCTTAGACTAGATAAAAAATATCCTATAAAGTGAGGTGAGAATAAGGAATAAGACATGAAGATCTTAAAGATAAAAATATTAGTAATTCTAGTAAAGTAGGCTATGCAGCTGCTGTAGCAACAGGACATAGAATGTATGTGTGTGCCTCCTCCTGCAAAGTGCTTTGACCAGGACTTTGCAGCTTGTTGCAATGTTGTCTTTGCTTTGACTGCAAATACAATAGCTCTTGGAGTGCCATCACTAGTGAGGTGAGCAGGATTTACTATGCCTTAAAGTAATTACATGCAGCTTCAAATTCAATGAGTTCAGTGGCAATGAAAGTCCAACAAAGCATCCTGTTCACAGAACACGTGTTCCTGCAGTGCAACACTGCAGTCAGAACTGTGAAAATACCTTTTTAATGTGTGCTGGGAATTAATTCTCATGAAATGGGAGTGTCATCCTGCTGAATTTCCCCACACAATCTGAGTGCATGCCATCAAGTGCCACTTCTTGAAGAAACCTGTTAGGTTAGCTAGTGCCAAAAAAAAGCCACTCATCAAGCAGTGTGACTTGTAATTTGGGAGCTGTGCTCACTGTCCTCTATTTCTTGATTTAAGAGCATTATGAAACTATGTCATTTTGGTGTAGCCTTTTTATTCCCATGGTAATTTATGTCTGTGGGTAAGCATTTTATTTTATCTAAGCCATGGTGCCAGAGTTATTTTCCAAAGCTCTTGAGTTTCCCTTTGATGCCATTGAAATTAAAACCAGAGCTGCAGATAGTACCCATGCTGTTTGTCACAGAGTCAGAGGTTAGAATGCATTTGCTGCTATTTATTGTGGCTCATCGACTGCAATCATTGCTGCTGCTCTTCTCATCATTGATACAAAAATATTAATAACAGACAACAAGAGTGGCACATAACTGACTTTGTCTGGCACCATCAGCATTATAAAAAACACATTACACAAGTATCAGCAAATCTCTCTGTGCTGCAGTAATCTTACTTGCCTTGGGAAAATTTTAATTAAAAAGATGAATTCCAACCTTAAATATTTTATTATTTAGACAAACAATTTGCATCTTTAGTAAGTAAACACTAAAAGGTACATCTGCATTTCTCCTATGTGTAGATGGTGTGAAATGTTATAAAGTCTAATTTCTTTCTAAATTACATCATAATTTTCTATCTGTGCTTAAGCAACTAATCATGTAAAGATCTAGGCAACATATCTTTAACTACAACTTAAAAATTGTGTCTAACTTATCTTCCTGTCCCCTTGGCCCATCCTAGGTCTGAGATGGCACTTCCTGAGAATTTTCTCAGGAAAAACATTGGTAATTTTTACATTAATAAATCAATAATGGCCACTCACATGGACTCCTCTAAGGGCAGGTCTGTAACATTGTTCCCAAGGGGAAGCAGCTGTGAGTGATGACAGTCACCAGCAGGTAACAATGTCAGGGCTTCATCACTCAGAGTACCTGCAAATCTCTGGGATGCATCTCAGCCTGTCCCTGAGCAGAGTTACTCCCCCAGCTTGCTCCTTATGGCACAGGAGACTTTGCAGACTTCTATCTATAGGTGCATGAGACCCTGCAGAATGTTAGTTTGGGATTTTCGTTTATTTTCACTCTATAAAGTAAAAAGAAGCCCATCACATTTTGGAGTCTGTACTGTGTTGCATTGATTTTTGCCCAGTTGGGCACTTCCAGTCGTCAACATTTCTTGGAACTTTCCATGCAGGTTTTGGAAAAAAAAAAAAAAAAAAAAAAAAAGGGGGGGGGGGGGGGGGGGACTTTTCCTATTCCACAGGATGTCTTTGGTGCTCTGGTTCCTCCTCCCAGAGAGAGGCACTAATGCTGTCACCCAGCAGGATCACATCATGCCTGGGGACCTCTACACTTGGTGCAACAACTGCAGAGCGTGGCCCCACAGACCAATAAAGGACCACAAACCACAGCTTCACTCTGGGACATGACTGTGAACACTCTCCAGGAAAGCAAATATAATGCAGGGAGAGAGGATAGTCTGCAATTTATGGAAGCAGCTTTTATAATCCCCATTCACAGATGCCTCCAGCATCAAGCCCCAGCCTTTTATCCCCAAAGGTAGAGTCAGAGCAGAGAGTTTATGCAAAAAACTGCAGACAGGAAAAATAAAGTATGCACATCACAAATTTAATAACAAATGTACACTTTACAATAATATATAATTAGCCTTTCTTAATTACCACTTCACTACCATTTAGAAAAAGGTGATGGAAGTTCAATAAAATGAGGTGCTTTTATTCAACAGTAGTCAAATTAATTTATACACTCAACATTCTCTTTAATGATTCCATGATATAGTAGATTTCTTTTATCCAAATTTTGGAATATATCTATGTAATAGTTATCTCAGACTGCAAGTACTGTAGCAAAATACTGATACATTTTGGAAGGAATACTATTAGAGGAAGAAAAGTCATTTCATTACTTGCCACGAGTCTGATTATGCATCCTACAATTCAGTTAGAAGGTAGAAGTGCTCTTTCCTTTTAAAAGAGAGAAGAAAAAGGGCCATCAGAGCAGTATACTAGATATCCCATTTTTCTAATAAGAATGTATTATCTATCTGCAGCAAATCTGCTTCCAACATAATCTTTTGTTACTCTTAATTACCTAAAACATCCAAGCAAAAAGCTTCTGCCTCCTCTCCATCACTGCAGAGGCATGAATATTTTCAATACCTCATCTATCTTTAACTCCACTAATATGCAATATCAGACCTGTCTGTTCCATCTGAGAATACTCTATCACATCCTTTGATGGCGAGTACCAGAGATGCTATTTACCTATTCTGTGTTGTCTTTACACCTAATCTTGACTGAGGTTTCAATAGCAGGATCTTGTAATAAATCTCTCTTCCTGAAGGAAAAAAAACGGCACCTACAAGCATTCAAGTGAATGACTCTTGATACCAGTCATGAACTTAGAGATGTTGCTCTGAGACATAAAAAGCTGCTTCTAAGCCTAATAATTTGCCTGTGATCAGCTTAATGAAAACTTCACTTCAGCTCAATGTACAAATATATATTTACCATGCAGCTATCTATGCATGATCATAGAATATTAATGCACCCAGTCAGAGGGCAGAATAAATGTTATATCTAAAAGAATTTAAATAAGATTTTTTTTTTTTCTTGCAGATTTATTGGGATGCTCAGTGTTTAGTGCTTCTAAGTGAAGAGTGTGGAGAGAGAAAAGTCAATTCTCTGCACTGACTGATACCTTTTGGCTTCTCATTAGGGCTCTCTACAACATAAAAACTAGGAATAGATGCCAGCAGATCAGCTTGATTACAATAAAATTTGAATAATTTTTTTCCAAGTACTCCTAAGTTTCACATATTTCTGATCCATCTTAATAGTTCCTATTTTGCTGATGACTCACATATAACTCTGATTTAAATAGAGCTAAAATGGAAAATATCATTAAAAGCTTTGTATTCTTTTTAAAAATTTGCATTTAGTTTCTGAACTGTTTCTGACCTATGATATTTTCATAAAAATAGACTGAGACTGATAACTATAATGTTCTGCACATTCCCAAGGATAAATGACAAAGAATTTCTTCATTTGGAAAATGCCTAAAACCAATCAGGCTAATTTTGCCTGTATTCTATCCAACATCATATGCCCAACCTGACAATACCATGCCATTATATTACCACAGTTCCATTATGCTGCCAAATCTGCCACAAACACTAATATCCAACTTTTTCTGAGGTTTCTGTAAAGACATAATGCAATATTTCCACATGCACATGTGTATGGTTACCAACTGATAAGAAAACTAGTAGCATTCATTAAGTATTGCTATAAATCTCTCCACTGAAACAGCAATAATATTGCCTTCCAGCAACCACAATAAATGTAATGCTTAATCTCTCTCTGTGATATTGTATAACTCTAGCCTGCAGCTAGACTTCCACTGTAGGTGGTACTGGAGAGGATAACTCTGCACTGACAGCACACGATGTGTTCCTCTTTTCCACTATGTAGAAGTTACAGAGTTTGAAAGACTTTTTTTTTTCCCTTCCAGAGAAAAGCCAGGTTTTAGACAGGGATAAGAAAGGAGAATCAAAATGTTTTAAGTGGCACAATAATACTCTTAGTAGGAACTATGAAATTTTTTAGATCATGTTTTCTCCTCTAAGGATGCATATTTGATCTGTGTCCCTTAAATTTCACCTTGTCCTCATTTTTGAGGCCCCCTATAGATCATATCTTTGCTTTACCCTTCTCAAGCACTGAACACTGTAACTACCAAAACAGGTTTTGTGGGAATTCAAAATTTTTTTTTTTTTTTTTTTTTTTGAGCACATTCTGCAGTGGCTTGTTTTAACCAAGAAAATGACAAATTCAAAATTTCTTTTTCATTACAGTTTTCAATGCCAGATCACAGAAGTCTAGGCAGCTTCAGAACAATGTCCAGCACTTCTGGGAATGCTCATCTACAAAGAACCCCTTCCATTTTCTTTAACGCCTGTCCATTTTCCATCAATACAATTTGATGTCCCTCAAATGTTTCCATTTGTCACCATCAGCCTTTGCACAAAAGGAAGAAAGTTTGGTGCATCCCTGTGGGAGGTGAGACTATCCCATAGGCAGAGATCCCCACGGCCGAGCTTCCAGCACAAACATCTAAACTGGACATCCAAATTCCACACCAGGCCAAGCAAGCTGTCCCTGCTGTTTATCCCCAAAGGAAATTCTGACTCCTGCAGCATTTCCCTCCCAGGGTGTGAGGTGAGGAGGAGAGCAGGGAGAGAGGAGCAGCCTCGAGCATCCTTTGCAGGACCAGGGCCACCGGGTCAGGGCAGGACATGCAGCCACCCTGCAGCACCTGAATGAACCCTGCTCTGCAGACAGCACCGAGCTGGCCCTGGGCAGCTGTGGCTGCAGCCGAGTGTGTGACAGCCAGCTCTGGACCTGGCCGAGCCCTCCCAGGGCAGGGGCTGTCACAGTTGCCTGCTCCCTCTCCCTGGAATGTCAGGCTGTAATCCTGCCCTGCTGTTTGCAGCCTCTGAAGGCAAAGCTTCCTCCCCCCCTCCTGCTCTGCTCTTACCATAGGTGTGTGGCACAGGGTTGGATTTGACCTAAATTTGATTTATTCATTTTTCCAATGCTTTACAGGGTACTTAAGCCCTAGGTCAGCAAAGCACTTAATCACATGCTTAACCTTAAGCACATGCTTAAGTGCTTAATCATGGCCTTGTTGCTATATAAAGCACAAAGCTATGACTCAATTTGAAGCAACTGAGTTGAAAAATTGAGACTTCCCTCCATTCTCACTTGCTTACCTTGATGTACACATATGGGCCAAATTATTCACATTAAAACTGTTTAAATATATTCTAGTCTGAAGTCTAATTTAGGAGTTTACAATACAACCTAAATATTGGGGTCCCTATAGGATTTGTGCCTATTAAGAGAATTACACTCCTGGATGCCAAAAGTGATGCCCTTCCACAATATAATTGTTGCCATATATTAACATTCTCCTAATTCTGATGATTGAACTAATAAAATACAATAATTTTTTTAAAAAGGATTATCTTTAAAGGCAAACTCAAAGTGTGCCATCCACATGTAATACAAAGATATTACTTATAGCAAGATGCACCCATATGCACTCTACATACACATATGCAGTCTCAAGATTGCTATTTTAAAATGTGTACTGCATCCTTATCTAACTTGTCCAGTAGGTGCAATTATGTGTAGAATTTGTTCTACAGTTCAGCAGGAAATTTTCCTTTTGCTCAAACAGTTCAGATTTGCCTCTGCTGTGATTTTCTTCTGACTAAACATCCTCTAAAACATTTTTTGATGCTTCCTAGAATTACTGGCAGTCTGACTACAATATCCTGTTGGATGGATACCATGAAAGCTGCTATCTTTGGTAACTACATCTAAAATGTACAGAATGTCATATAAGGCAGTTTACCAAGGGGAGAGATCCTGGACTTTAAACCAACAATAATTTTCTGTGAACTGGGAATGCTTTTCAACATATTTGCTGTTACACATTACCTTCTTTCCTTCTGTTTAACAGGAACATTATACCACACATACTTGATACCATTATTAATTAGGAATTATTGTGTTCCAAAAGTTTTAGATAGGACTGGTAAAAAGACTTTTGTATTTGTTTTTATTTATAAAATGAAAGGCATTTAGAAAAAAGCTTCAGCCACACTAAGACACAATGGAATTCTCAGCTTCCCTGATGAAATAATCAATTCAGCATGAACATGATAAACCACTTATAAAATATTTTCCACTATTCCATCAAAGGAGCATATTCCTAGCATTCTTTAGAAAACATGCAGAGTCTTTTCTCTATGCTATTTCTACATGACATAATTTGCTCTTCTTCCCCCGACTTGTAAGAAAATAAAATAGTAGAATCTTAAGTAGTCATTCACACTAGAAAATTGTCCCTTTCTGACCTCCTTTCACCAGTTTAAGCACTTGTTTCAGGCTGAAATTAGCAGCACCTCCAAAATTTTGGTAAACTCCATTCCACTGCAAAAGGATGAATGGATACTTTGTCTCCGTAATCAAACAACATAGACTATACAAGAAATAGGGACAAAATGGCCACATCCTGCCTGTTACAGTGAGAAAAATCACATGGCCACCACCTAGCCCTGCACTGCATTTCTTATTTTCAGCTTCATGCTACACCCATGAGTTGGGGCTTCCCAAAAAGGACCATCACTCTTAACTGTCCTTGAATCACTACATCTCATCAGCTTTGGGACTTTTTAAGACAAGCTGTTTGCTAACTGGACACAGTCAGAAGAACTGTATTCAGATGGAGCAGAAATTCATATGAGACTGAATATGAGAACATTATCTTCTGACATGGACTGCTGCTGGGAAGTGGCTGAGGGACAGCCATGAGGCCCCTTTTTGGGCTCTAGCCAGAGTCAAATCCTCAGGTTTCTAGTAGGGGACAAAGCTGGAGGGCTTTTGCTTTCTGCCCTGACATTTTTGATACTCATATTTTACTTTAAAAACAGCCCTGAAAATTATTCTGAACAAACTTGCAGCAGTTTGACTCCTACCTTGCCCAGTCGGAGATACCTGTGATGTGTAATAGTGTTAAATAAAATCTTGCTCTACTCAGGGGCTGGTGAAATCAATGTTTTCCATTACAGGATTGGTGCATGGTTTATTTCCACCCACTGTATTCTCAGCACAGCAATAGCAGGCTCTCAGTAAGGAGATGAACCCAGACCACTTATTAGTCCATGGCTGGAAGCCATCAGCTCCACATTATACAAAATCCCCAATTCATCACTGACTCTCTCCATCCTCACACCTTTCAACTCACACATCTGAGGTAAGTACAAAGTAAAGCAGTGGGAAATCATCACCAAAGTTTCTACACTGACTTTTACTGCATTTCGCTGCCTCCTTTTCATATTTTTTTTTCAAATCTTTAAAAATAAAAAAGAGCTATTTTCTTGTGGAGTTTTTTCCTTCAAAGATAATAGTAGAGGCTTCAACAATATCTCTGCCAAAAAGGAAAACTCCTTGAACCTTGACTTTCTGTCCTACTACACATAATGAGACAACTACTTAAACTGCATTTAAAAAGTGCTGAGTAGATGAACTCAATGCCTAATGATGTTACTCAGCTTGTCGGCAGCTGATTGACACTAAAAGTAATAAATTAGAACAGAAAATGATTTTACAAGATCCCTGGGATGACAGACAGGCTAAGCGTAATATCCTCCATTACCGTTGTCACTAGATTTTATACAGTTCAGATTTGAACAGCCTCGGCAGGAAAGTGGAACAATTTTGTGAGATAGATCTTCAGATGATACAGAGTAGCATAAATCCTCTGAAGTTAAAGAAGCTATCCTGATTTATGCAGACAGGGATCTGGCTCTATATCTTTATACACGCTTCTGCTCAAGTATTGGAATGAAATCATTTGTTTTCCCATGCAAATCTGGGCAGAGAAAAGCAGAAACCCTGTAAGAGAGGAATGCTGAGGGCTGATGTCTTGGCTGTGTTTGTTTCTATCCCCCCCTTCTCCTTTTAAAAGGACAGAAAACAGTATTTAGAGCATGGCATCACTGATTTTGTTGGCTGCCTTCATTTCAGGGAATCCCACTATAAATCCACAGCTCTGCAGAAGCACCTTTTGAATCATTAGCATTCACTGTCAGAATCCTTTGTAATGTCTTAGGATGTGTAAAAGCAAGACAAAAGGCAAGCATGTGGATACTCCACCAAGCTCAAATAGCCATTATGCCATTATTGTTTGAGGTTAATGAAAAGAAAGAACAAAAATTTTTATCTGAGCCCTAGCTATCTGTTAAGTCTAAATGACTGGTCTGGTTTTGGGGTGCTTTTTTTTGTCAACTTCCATTCATAAAACTTTTCTTGAGAAGAAAGCATAGTCTCTTCATGTACAGTTTATTCCCAGTTCAGGGATGACTCTGGATAATTTTAATTCTGTTTCATTCAATGAGCTCTTCTAACGCAATGATTTTCTCCATGGAAGACCTTAACCACAGTGGCCATTTGCAGCTGATGATTTTTTTTTTATATATATAAATAATTTATTAAGCTATTGCAGACTTATACTTTTTGCACTGAGAGAAAGGAAAAAGAGGAGGGGGGAGGATTGCATCTTAAACTCTATTTACAAATTTACCTTGGCAGGCCCTCTTGCTGCCAATAGGAAGCCATGTTGCATATTTAATTTGCTCTTTTGTTACAATGGGGCTTAGGTTAGTTAATTTCAATTTTCGATTTCAAAAGCTATCAAATATGGCTCAGATGAGAAATCAATTTTTCTCAGCTGCCTCTGTTTTTGTCATGGGGAGGTTTCCCATTGGCGAGGGGACAGCCACGTGGCACAGCAAGAGATTAGTTCACTAGACCCCGTGTTTCAGCCACCTCAATTACTGGCTGCCTCTTGTAATTTAGCCTTATAACACCTAATTTCAAGATAGAACTCATATTTAATTCATGAAAGCTTCCACAAGAGTAATTGTGAAATAAATTGCCATAGAAAATATCCATTTGTGACTCGTTTTAATTTTGTATGCTACTAGCACGCTATTTGTTCTACTTGTTTAACACTTTAGCACAAACATATTTTATATTGAACTTTATGGACTGCTAATAGGTTATTATTTTTCACTGTTTCCCCTTCACGGATGCACCACTGAATGTCCCTCTCCTTCATGCAGCTCTGGGTCTGGCAACATTGAAATAGATGCACGAAAACACAGAAACTTGTAATCTCCTAATTATTGACTGGATTGTTATGATCTGTTCATAACTTTAAAAGTAGCAGATAAAATCACAAGTGATGGTTTGTAAATGGTAGTTAGATGACAAGGATCATTTAAAGGGCCAAGGAATAAATACAGCTTAATTTCTCTAATGTTTTAAACAAACCCATTCATTACACATATTGAAGTTGCATGCTAACAGCGGTATATGTATTTTTAATTCTTTAACCAAAATAAATGTTTCCACTGTATACACACCATTTTGTCCTTTTCCTCCCTGTTGCTATGACAACAAGGTGGGTGAGGCCTCCTCAACTGCCAAACTCAGCTGTCATCCCTTCACCCTAAAAGCCTTATAATTGCTTTTATTTGCATACGACAATTAGGCAGGATGGCTCACAGCAAGAAAACCAACCTTTCTCTCCCCCAGTGCACACAACGCCAGCCTGTAATTTATAAAAGATACACGCCATGTGGTGGAGCACTAAAATAGAGTGATGAGTCCTTTCATCTGATTGTAAGCTATTAACAAAAGAAAACATCCCCTTTCAGGCTGTAAAAAATGCCTATCTGGTGTGAACCTGGAGGAAAAAAAAAAAAAAGAGGGTGGGGGGAAATAAAAAAGTTTTGCCACCTCCATGCAAACCCTTCACATTCATTATCGTGTTGAACTCAGGGAAAGAGTTTGAAAGCAAGAGTTGCATTTTGGTGCTTTATGAACAATGGAGTGTCAGCAAAATTGATGATGTGGTAAAAGTGGATGGAGATTTTTGTTCTTGGGTTACGTCACACCCAAAGATGCCAATGTGAGATGATAGTTCCTTGCTGAAAAGTGCTGCAAGGAAAGCATGAGATGGGTCAGGATGTCAGACGAAGACAGTATAATGAGAAACTAGAAGTTCAATACTTTTAACAGTTCTGTTTGTGGAAAATAGATTGTATTGAAAAAAGTACTTAAGGAAAAAAACTTCCCATGCTTAAGGAAAAGCCCCTCTGCTCATATGTCAGGCTGATATTGGGGCCTAAATGTCTGCACAGCTTATTCATATGAAGAGTCAGTGTCCAGGTAAATGTTTTTATTTAAGCTTTTTAATAGCATGTTGCTGGTTTTTAACTTTCATAATTACCAAAGTATCTTTCTCTAAGCAACTCCTCTACAACAGTCTCTCGTCCTATCTACTCTCTTCTGGAAGCTCTTTATGCAATATTTGTGACACCTGAGCTTATTGAGTATCTCAAATCCTCAAAAATCCCAAAAAAGACCCCCCTTTCCCTTGACAGACTCTGCATCTACAGTTCTAATGATAAAAGCACAGTGCAGCTAGATTGATCTAAAAATAAACCAGCTAATACATTACAATGGCATTACAGCACACACATTTTTAAGCCTCTCTGACTTACCTTCCTCACAAGGGCATCCCTGTTGAAACTGGGGGGAGAACTACATAAAGGAGAAAAGCAGAACGGATCCAGCCCAGCTCAAACACAGGACAGACCTGTTGTGTCCCTGCAGACACCTCTGTGACCTGGTATTAATGACGAGGATGAGTCGGGAGCACGGCTTGCAGGTATCACCTTCAACTTTGCCCACCTCACTGCTTCAAACTCCCCTTTAGCACACAAGAGTTACCCAAACCAGTTTTGTTGTGGAAGAGGAGTGCAAGTTTGGAAGGAGAGTGGAAAATAAAAGAGGGGGATGGATGTTCAGACATGGGACACACAGTGCCAAGTCCTCTCCTGCCCTCCCTCCCTCATTAGCTCAGGCAGGTGCTCACAAACTACAGCACACAACTTCGAGCAGCACTTCCCAGCTTTTACCCAACACAGGGAGCAAGAAAAAGTCAACAGAGCACAAATTTCTCAGTACAAAGCCTGAACAAACCAGCAATTTTGACAGCACTCTGAACTGGCAGCAGGTTCAACTCACCCAGCCTTGCCACCGACCCACAGTTGAATCCTGACAAACCCCCATGCACAGGCTTCAGTTTCCGTGGCTGCTCATATGTGATATTGGTACTTTTTTTGAAGTTGTGCAAAGGACATGAAGGTCAATTCAATCAGCAGAGGATTTTTCCTACTGCAATTTACTAATATTTTGTCCATTCTGGCTTTACAAGATCCAAGAAACACATTTCTCCATTAAACAGTACATGCCTTACCCTAACTGGATCTGATCTGTCTTAAATTTCAGATTGTATATTCCTCTTCTAACTCTGTGTTTCTCTAAGCATTTTCCTTACTGTTCTTAGTATCCTGTTTCTACCCCCAGCACTTGAAAGACATCTTGGAGTATCAAGGTAGATTCTCACAAAGTGCAATACGTAATTTTATATTTTAAGTAATTTTTCTAAATGTGTCCTTTCTCATTCCCATCTCCTACTGCTATTACAAGGTCAGTTGAACACATACATTGATTTCAAAAAGAGAATTTCAACCCTATGTTGAACCTTTTTTTTTTTTTTTTTTTTTTTTTTTTTTTTAAATTTTCCATTGGATATTAAATTTTGAAACCAGGATACTGCTGAGTAGATCTTTTTCAATGTCTGAAACCAAATTCTTCTCTGGGATAAGTAAGTGTTGGAGCTGCTAGACCTTTTGTTTTCAGAACTGAAATTGGCCCCCAAGTTTCACAAGAGATAAAAACTTGATTATAAAAATAAGTATAAAAGTATGTAAGGAATATAATGCAGGACTTCCTTAGGATCAGCGGGAAGTATTATTTCCTTCTCCAAAATAGACACTTGCCTTTTACACAAGGAGGCTTGTTTTGAGCATAGTAAGTTTACTGCTTCATGCTCAAGAAACTTAAGAACCTAAATACAGTAAGATTTCTTAAAATACAGAAGCAGGACAAGATGTAAATTTTGTTTTGGGAGGCTTTGCAATTCTAATGTCTTTGCTCTCTGTTTTGGAATGCAGACACTTCTTTAAAGAAAAGCAAACCATAAACAATTAGAAAAAGTTTACAAGATGAAGCTTTCTTAGGATGGTCCAAAGATACACACTTATCATTTACATGGATTTTATGCCATTATTGGCTGTTGCATTCAACAGAAACACAATCCAACAACACTAATGCAGCCCTGTTCATCACATTCACAGAAGAATTAGAGCTTAATATGCTTCTGTCTTAGCCCAAAGCATTTTCTGCCTAGAGGGTAAAGCCTGTATTTTTGCTGAAGTTACTACAGCTTTTCATCAATACAAATGAGAGAGGAATTTTTTCCAAAGTAGATGTAATACATAAAATTCTGTTTTATTCTGAAGAACAGCCTTGTGCTATGGAATAATATCTCATTTTGATACAGTTATTGATGAGATGACTTCTAAGGTACAAGGATCAATGTTACTTTGAAGATCTGCAGTTTGAAACCTTATTTTCCAATATTATCTGAAAAATTAGGTTAACTTTTTTTTTTTGATGGCTCCTAAATGCAAACTCCACCAACTGGATTTTGTACTTGCACCAAGGTACACATCAATATGCACAAGACAGGAGGAAAAAAAAGATAAAAGATGAATTCCAGAAACTGATACCTGGAAATCTAAATAAACTCTTCAGGGAAAAAAAATTGCTAATGTTCCTGCAGATACCAAATCAACAGTTAGTAAGGGAACAAGTAGGAAGTAAATGAGTTTTACTTCCCTATACAAGGAGGCTGAGGTGCTTCTCTGGTTCCCCTTGCCTGGATGGCAGGGACAGGTTTGCCAAGTTTTCCCTGTTTTTTCTATTGAGATAAACAATAAAAAGTTGCTCATTTAGGATATTGTGAAATAGACACAAAGCTGCTACTGAACTTAGAATGCCTTCAGATTTATATCCAAATTATCAAATTATCCAATTTATCAAATATCCAAATTTATTTTGCAGGCAAAAAGACCCAGGTAAATTCATAAGAAAAAATTTGGTATTCCCACAGACAAGAGGTGGGATCAAGCTCTCACTCATGTTTTGATTATCACAACAGAGAAATGCCACTAAGTAATCTTTGATGCAGACATTATACGACAGTTCACTGTACTTTAATCCATCTCCTTCTACCTTTTTTTTTATTTCCAATAGAAGGAACAACGCACACTCGACATGAACTCTAAGATTTAAATGAAGCTTCATGCTTGCTAATATTAGAGAAACATTAATAATAAATTGGGAAGCAGGCAAGTCGAAGATGATTTCTGACTCAGTTTTGTACCTCAGACACTAGAACTTGAACTGCAGAGTTTGACACTGACACTTTTTAGGGAACAAAGTCTCTCTCCTACTACCTCCTCCACCCCCCAATTCAAATCTCATCTGAGAAGTGCTGAAATGAAGCTGTCACTCAGGCCTGCTCAGGGACCTGTCAGCAAAACATTGAGCCTTTTCATTTTGATGGGTCAGCCTGCAATCCCCTTGAAAGAGAAGTCCGTGCCACTGTGGTTTTTCTTTCTGCAGGAATTCTGAATTCTAATGAAACTCCAAATCGCCCAATAAAGGCAGGGGCATGGGGAAGTAATCCAACCCAGATCGGAGTGAAATTTGTATTTTATCTTTTTTTTCTCCCCCAGACCATTATCCTAATAGCATTCAGAGAGCGTTGTAGGTTTTTTTCTCCCCCCACAAGTTCCCCCCCCCCCCTCTTTTTTTTTCTTTTTTTGCAGGGCAGGCGCAAATGGAATGATGTGTCCTTTGTCTTGATGCTACACTGAGATTAGGTAGCAGCTCTCTGAAAATGAAAGGGCATGGCTCAAATTTTCTTGGGTAAATATCCATCCACCTATTGCAGTCTGCATCTCCACTGCTACAAATATCTCTAATGTATGACTGTGCTGAGAGAAAGAGAAAATTTCACATTAGCATTTCTTCCCCAGAAGAAACTGTCTTTCATTAACACTGTACAAAGCTTTTTCTAGACAAGAAGGAAAACTGTACCTTTCCTTTCCCTTCTGTTCTCCTCAACTTTGCTTTCCAGATGAGTTGCTACCTATGACTTGTATCAGGATGGAGGGGAGATGATGCAGAGAAGTGAGAAAATAATTTATATAATATGTTGATGCATTCTCTTTAAAGTGCCTTTATTAACACACGTTTTATGTTTCTAAAATATGTATGAATTCAGTGGCCCATTGAAGTCTGTTTACTTTAACAAGGAGATAATTGTATTTTGCTAACTGGTTAAAAATCAGAATCATTAGAGGAGGAATAGATAGTGTGAAGAGAGACAGAATTTATGACACAGTTAGTGATCGAGCCTGGTGATCTTTATATATTTTTGGAGCTAAGGGTAATCCCGTTGGGTTTTTTTAAAACAGAGTTCTATGTAAGGTGCACAATGATTTCAAGAACAATTAAGACAAACAGATTAAAAAGTCACATAATTTGGAAGTAAAAAAAAAAAAAATATGAGGCACAAAGGTATCGTGTAAAAAATACTAATATAATATCATTAAATAATATTTTTTTGGAACTAGAAAATAAAAAGGCAGATGGAAACCCGGCTAAAAACTTTGAGGCACAAGCTAAGCAATGATGTAAAAGTATCAATTACACAATGTAACACTGCTAATGGCATAATGGTAAGTGTTCCCTAAGTCTCTTCATTGTCTGGTTAACCTGCAAGTACCCATCAGGGATGTTTCGACTGCCACAGCAGCCCTCCCACCCTATAGTTATGTTTGTGTTATTCAATCTTGCGGAATCACCATCTTCAGGCTCTCACCCTCTCTCTGCAAGACATGACCCAAACATCTCATCTCCCTCTGCTCTGCCTGTCCAAAGAGAACCCATTATAACCCCAGGTGCTGAAAACTCCAGGTATTATTATGTAGTACACAGCAAACCAATGCACATAGGTGTGTGTGCTCAGTACACATATCTTCCAGCTATTTTCTTGAGCACTGTGATCGAACTTGGGTGCCAGAAAAAGTATAGCATGTAATTTTCCTTGGTGGTGACCTTCAAAGGTTCTTTTTCCCTCTTGATTGGCACTCACCTCTGTGGGAAATCATTATAATAGACCCCTATTTCTCTACCTGCACTGTCAGGGGCTGCTAAAACTACACTTCCTTTACCCTGCTCTACCTCACTGTTGCACCATAGGCAGCATCTGTGATCACCCAGAGTTCTGCTGCTGTGTTACATCTGGACATCCAGAAAGCATTAAAACAGTGATAGACACTGTTTCCTTCCTTCCTTCAGGACATTAATAGCACTTTCTCTGTTCTGTATTAAATCCTCTTCCTTCATCCTCCTGCTCAGCAGGTGAAGGACAGAGACGACTTGGATAGGGCAAAGGTACTTAACTTTTGTCTTGGTTACACACATTTTATTTTAAAGATGTATGTCTAATGTGTGCAGTAAACAATCTCACATGCAGTTTGAAATTGGCATATGTATGTTTATAAACCTAATTGCTCAAGCAGATATAAATATATATATGTATATATATATGTGTACATAAGGGACACATATATAATGTTTTTTTTAAATGCCTAAATGGTTGTAAATCTCCCATTCAGTAGGTGCTGCACTTTTTAAAATGCAGGTGTCCCAAAGACAGCCTTTGGTGTCATCATGGCTATTTTCATGTATTTTGTGTATTTTACCTTTTCAGGATGTTCAATGTCTCACAAAGCAAATGTTAGCTCTCATTTGTTGTCTAGCACTTGATGATGGCTGACTGCAAAAATTTAATAATGAAGATTCTCCTTTCAGAGCATCAGCAACAGTTTGTATTTGCATAACAAATAACTGAAGAATCTACCTTTGGAGACTTAACACTGGCTACAATGTTCAGTATAGAAGAGGACATTGGTTTGATGCTGTTTGGTAGTGCTCAGGCTTGAGTCTTCTGAGCCAAAAAGGAAAACATATCCTTTACTCATTTGAGATACTGATCCAATACCAAAGACAAGCAAATATTCTGGATGAAACTGAGCTGAATTAAGTTGTTTTACTCAAAAATCCACCTAATTGCCACCTTCCTTTCACTGGTCCAGGTTGAATTCATACCTTGTGTAATTTCACTTACTTCAGCCAAATTCCCTCTGCTTCAAGCTGAACGTGTGGAGAAATCGGAACAGAGCACAGCCGCATCCTCTGGTAAGGGTGATACTCATCCTGTCTTAATGGGAGCCTGGGAATCATTTCCAGGAGGTGAGGCTGCCAATGCAGACACCCACAGTCTACATCTTCCCATATTCTTTCTGTTCCAGCTCAACAGAAGTTGTCACAGTCCAGCTTTTCCTTAAAAGCTTGCAACCAGCCAGTTCCATATGCATCATCTCTTCCTGACTCAAACAGGCAGCCTGACCTCAGTTATTAGCAATCACAGAGCTTCTGTGGAGTGTTATACCCTGAATCAGAAGATAGCAGTTTTTGTGATCAGAAACATCAGGGTCTTCCTCTTTCCTCTGACCCCAGAAGGTATGGGATGTGGAAAGGTTATGGATGCAGTTTAATGGAAGCTACCAGAAATTTTAAAATATTACCTACTTATGTATCAAAAACTCACTTCATAAATTTAGCACCCTTTCCTTCTCACCTTTCTCATGTTAACGACAAAATAACTTAAACTCTCAAAGTTGTCCAACAGCTTGCAGACCAAATACATCCCAAAAAAAAAAACAAATCAAAAAAAAAAGCCCAAACCAAAACCCCACTGTGTACACTGCCTGAATGTGACCAGCTACTCACAACACAACTGTTTCCTTCACCTTTACTCACACTGAGTAGCACTTACCCTAATGAGACCCCATGGAAAAGTCAATCTCCATGTGAGACTTGAAGGATCAGAGTACAAGTAGCAAAATATATTTAAATGGGCTAAGTTAATCTTCAGGTTAATTAATGCCATTCTAGGTTTATTCTGGCAATATTTCATTCTAGTTCATCCTAGTACTATTCTATTTCCCCTAAGAACCTTAATATTTTTGGGTTATTTTTATTACAAAATTTCAGTCTCCCTGTGGCCTGGTATTAATTACTTTGATAGAGTTAAGGCTTAATTTACACCAGTGGCTACTTCTTGTGAGCATAAACACTAGAACATTTGATAAAATTAAAACTGTCATTGCCTTGTGAGCTGGTAAGATTTAACAAGTACAAACAATATTGCCAAAGAGAATTAAAGCCTTTTTTTTTTCTGTTTCATTTAATGAAGTGATGCCTTTATCTGTAGGTTCTTACTTATTTTTCTTTTACTTTTAGTGGATTTTTATCTGCAACTACAGACCCTTCCAAGTGTTAAAAACCACAAGGATAAACCCAGGAAGCACTCCAGATACATCTCCAGTAGCATAAGACCTGTTCCACCCACCCCAATCCCCTTATAATTGGTTTTGATGTTCAATATAAGGGATAAATGAGTGCCCCTCTCCTGCTTGCTCACAGTATGCCACAAAACCCTGAAAGGGTTAATTGGCATTTTAAGAAAAGGTAATTGTAAAGCATATCTGCTGGGGTTATCCCCAGAATTGGGGGGGTGGTGCATAGGTCTCCCACCCACTGGAGCATCTCACATCTTGAAGAGCATGCTGAAGACAAAAGCAGTCCTACTGCTGTTTCTTGATTTTCACTTTCAGCTCTAACTGCTAACCCCCAACGTGCTCTTTTGAGTTTACTATATCAAGCTAGTACTTACAGAGGAGTATATGTACTGTGTCTTGACTGTAAAATTATACTGACATTGTAAGCATAAATATAAATCTCTGTGTGTGTGTTTGAATCATACATAATTTACTGCTGGATTTATTCATTGCAGAGGAGCACACTGACTGGAGTGGGTGCTCTAAGAAAAATTGGATGGAGAGACTGGCTGTACTTTTATATTTTTTAAATAAACCAAATATTTCACTGAATAAAATATATAACCTGACATATAAAAAGAAATGTGGTTTTAAGTAAGTGAGAAGTCGAACTGAATCGGAGCAAGGTCATGGGTGGTCATTTTCTTACTATATCAAACTCTCTGCCACTTGTTTGTAGATGCTTGTAACATTTTTATGCCCTGAAAATATATATTTCATTTCCACTTTTGCAAATTGGAACTTTTTCCAGGATGTTCTTCTAATGCATTCCAGTGAGTAAAGAAAAGTCAAATACATTTGAGCACAAAGGAAACAATTCCAGCTTTGGGCTGACAAATACCCGAGAGTTAACACCAATTTGGGGGTTTTATTCAAGCAATGTTTTTCTGGGTACAGGAGTTGATTTCCATATTACTTTTCTTTGGAGCTTGGCTTTGGGTATTCAGTTTACAAGAGGCAGAATTCCTGTGTGTGTTTTTTTTTATAGTGTCACCCGTCACAGTGTAAAATAAGGGATGGCTTCACCCCTTTAGATTCATCAAACTCTAGGATCAGCAATCCTGCCCCTCCTGCCCTGTTCCTGTTCAGATTATGCCCAAAAGGTGCAAACTATAAAAATGCTCAGTGTGAGGAGGGTGGCAGAATGTGATCCCATGCATTTTCTACTCATGTTTTGGATTAAATTCACCACCTTGAAGATAAATTTCTATGAAATCCATGGAACCATTTGTGTCAGTATATGGAAGGAAAGAAAGGTTGCATACTTATTCATTAGTATCTTAAATCTTTATCATGAGTTTCATTTTAAAAATCCCCAAAACTATTCCAGCCCTCTCTTCTAATCTCTATCCTGTATCTTTCTTCTTTCTGAAACTGTCCCACCTCTCAGCAATAACTCTAATTTAAAGGAAGTACCACAGCTGGTTTATTTCTCAAAAATTAGCTGTGCTGCTGATTGCATTGTATCACATCCTGCAACAACTTTTTTTCCTAGACCAACATTAGTATTTAAAAGGAAGTTTGTGCCTCTATAGTTTTGAGGAGCAGCTGAGGGAGCTGGGGTGGCTTAACCTAGAGAAAAGGAGGGTCAATTGTAGAGGTTCCCACTCTCTACATCTCCCTGAAATGTGGGTCAGGCTCTGATCCCACATAACAAGCGACAGGATGAGAGGAAATGACTTCAAGTTGGGCTGGGAGAGGTTTAGGTTAGATATTAGGAAAAATATCTTCATCAGGAGAGTGGTGAAGCACTGGCACAGGCTGCCCTGGGCAGTGGTGGAGTCAGAATCCCCAGAAGTATTTAACAGATGTGTAGATATGGCACTTCAGGCCATGGTTTAGTGGTGGGCTTAGCAGTGCTGGTTAACAATCAGTGATCTTAGAGGTCTGTTCCAGCCTAAACAAATCTATGATTCTACAACTCTAAGTACAAATTAGCTGCATGCACCTTCAGTAGATATTCCCTCCAATATACGTCTTTAATGGGTGTTCACTCAAGAGTCCCAGTGAAATTCTTGTCATTGTTGAGCTCGTCTCTTAGATCCTTTCCTATTTGCTTTCTGCATTTTCACTTCTTCGTGAAGATGCTTAATGCAGTATAATTGAAACAATTTTATTGTCTCCAGCCATCCACTCTACTGTTTCAGTGGCAGAAAATACTGGTCAATTTGACAAGTTAATATGACTTTAGTGGTCATTTGAACTCCTTTAAGCCACCGGGTGCTAAAATTACTTGTCAGATTCCTACACCTGCAAACTGAATGTAACTTGTCCATGAGAAAAGGAGGGGAAAATTATTTTCTGCCAAAAACCTTTCCTGAAAGTAGTAATTGCAATTTTTACTAATTGATAGGGCATTGACCCTTCCTACAGCATTTCTGAACCACCTGAGAGCAATATTTGATAATCCTACCTGGAACTCCTGATGATACCTTCAAACTACCTTCTATCATTCACATTGGGCTGGATCACTTAAAGACAGAGCAGGTTACACAGCCATTTCAACTCTTCCTTTGGTACAGATAATTTTTGGTAATCTAATTTATCTATTAATTGAATGCCTATTGTTCGACATCTAGTTCAAGTTTACACTTGAGCTCACTGTTCTGACCATTAAACTCCATGTAGATATGTGCAGTTAATATTGGATCAACTGCCAAAAGAAAGAAAACATTTCTCCCTCCCACCCCACCTCTATTAGCACGCCTAATTTGCTTCACACTCAATAGCAGAACGTACAATCAAACCAAAAGGTCAAGTTTGGAGTTTGGATTGGGTTTTTTTAGTTTTGTTTCTGGGTATTTCAACACCACCGGCGATACCTTTTCATAATCTCTCAAACTACCACACAAACGAATTATCAGGTAACTACAGGAATTACATGAAGGACTTGATCCCATATCCCTAGAATTCAATGGCATTCCAATTAAATCAGCTAGACTGCATCATACTTTTACCTTAGCTCTGGTTTGTTTTAGGTTATGTGTTACTCTCTATAGATTGGACCACACACTCTCCTAACATCAATAATGGTTTCCATTGAGTCACAACCACCAGAGAGGTACCACCGTGAGCTCCTGCCAAGACATCACCCTGGAAAGTTTCTCACAAATCAATGGGAGCTTTACAGACTGGTTTTCTGCCTTTCAGGAATAAACATGTAAGTGTCACTGCCTGGACACTTCTGCCCCAAGACTAATTCATCAATATACTGAGAAATTCCATTCTGGTCCATCCTACTTGCAGTCTTTCCCTTCAGCTTCTTGCATTTCAATTCCTTTTCTTTAAGAACACTCTTCAGTGGGACAGCACAGGTACTGGTAACCTAACACAGGTTTCTTTGTGTCATTTGCACTATGGTACAAGTTACTTTTCAAAGCACATGAACTTGCTAATTTTAATGGGATGGACATAACAAAGCATCCCATTTGGGAAACTTCCCACCTTAGTGTCCTTAAATATAAACTTCAAGAACGCATTTAGTAACAGTATAATCTTGTTATAGGGATAATACTCCCTTTTTTTAAAAACAGCGATTAGCAGACTCCCCTAAATAACAGCAGCAATTTTTCCTTACAATGTCAACACAATTACTGCTCTGGAAAAAGGCTAGATGTCAGAAAAGGTAAGCTAGCTGCTCCTCCTAAAAAACACACATTGAAATTCTTCTGCTAGTGTGGTTTCCTACAGATTTCTGTCCTTTAGCCCTTGCTCCTCTACCTCCTCACCATACGCTCCGTGCAGGAAGCACGAGGAGATGCTGCAGCCCGCCAGCTGTTCCCAAAGCCAGCGTGGAAGGGTTGAGTCCTGCCCACCTTCCCCACAGTGGGGGCAGTCCTTTGGCTTTCTCTCCTCCACCGATTTTAACCAAACTTATAAGAACTTAATTATCTCCGACATTTCTGCCCTTCTGTCAAATTCAGTCGAGAAAAGCAACCGCACTAGGAGGGGACTGACAGGTAAAGCAAATGATTATGTAAAACCTCATTTTTGTACATCTGCAGCCTAAAGGATGCCATAAAAATCTATGGAGTGTCTGAAGCCCTAGAAATACTGTGAGCTACATGATCTGAGTTAATGCTTCATTTGTATACGGGTGTGTATTTAAAGATAATTAATATTAGCTGTGACTTTTGAGACTGGTAATACCACAGCCTCCCTTTGTAGTGCCTACAGTATTGTAAATGCAAATAATTTTTAGTTCAGTTTTGCATTTTTTGTTGTAGACAGACTGAGTTTCTTTGGTATTTAACTGCCTAACCATGACTCAGGATAGGCACACACATTAATTACAACTAGGATTTGCAGGTGTAACAAAATCAAAGTGCCTTTTTTTTTTTTAAATTAACCCTCAGGCAAATCTTGAACAGAAGTACTTGAGATGCAGAGGCCCAGATTTATTTTTTAAAGCTTTGACCAAAAGATTTCTCTTAGTTGAACTAAGGTAGTGTATGTAATATTAACACAAGCTCACACTGCTGTGAACACTTACTGTATAGTATTGGATGGGAGGAGATATACTGTGATATTAAAAAAAACATTATTTCGAGGTAGGCATGCCAAAAGCAGTTCTGTGGAACAGAAGGTGGCCTAATTATTAAAAGAAATGGCTTCCATCTCTGTGATGGTCTGACTGTTTGTGGATAAAATCCTACAACTGTGAAAGGCCTCATGCACTGCAAAAAAAAAAAAAAAATAGAGAGAGAGAAAAAAAAAATCAAAGTATTCAGCAGCCATACATCAGAGAGACTATACAAGAAGGGTATCGTATTTTTAGAGACCCCAGAATTCCTGAGCAAAGTAGTAGTTAGTACCAGGTCTACATCAAAAGAGAACAACATTCTGTGTCATCACTGGCCTCCTCTGTGATGTTTTGCCCTCAGCTTCATAATACTCAAAAAGTCATGGTTGAAAAAGACAGACTGTCCCTTTAAAATTAGATCATCCCTTTTATTAATATGCAGAATGAGTTGTCAATTGACCAAGCAACAAATGTACATCCTCATATCCTCATTTTCACTTCTATCTATGAATATTTTAAAACCCTAATGTGTGCTTGGCCATTTGGGTTTTAAGCAAAGACTTATCACAGTGTAAAACCCCTCATTTTTATCCCTTAGCTGAGGGCTTCTTTTTCCCTTTTCCAGGGTGTCATTAAAAATCTGATGCCAAGAGCTGGGACTTGGCAGGGTTTGCGATATAATTTGCAATCTGCAGTGTTTGCTGGCTAGCCCCCACCTGCCCCCCTCTTTTTTTTTTTTTTCCTTTTTTTTTTTCCCTTTTTTTTTTTAACCAGCCTGCCTGCTAGAGTCAATAGGGGGCATCCCTCATCTGTCTAAAAGAAAAATAGCAGCATACTAATTAGAATTCTATTTGCCAGAAGCCTCGGAGTTGCTGTGCTTATAGATTTCAAGCTTCTTTTGTTTGAATTAAATTGCCAACTTTTCCCCCCCCCCCCTCCTCCCTTCCCTTCTTTGCACTAGGCATGAGAGAGAGCGGGTGCCTTATTTGATTGAAAGAGGGGTAGGGGGATGGGGAAAAGGAAAGCCTTAGCTATGGAAATGCTGAGGAAATGTCAGGGTTGTGTTTAAAAATGCCTGGTATGCTTTTCAATGCCTGACTCCTGTCTTTCTCGCAGGGTTGTGGAGGGAAGGAAAGGGGGCCTGGCATTAAGCACAGGCACTCTGCCCCTTCTCCCTGACACTGAAATTCTGGGGGAGAGCCTGACATGCTTTTCCCCAGCTCAAAGCCAGATGGTTCAAGCTTGGATAAAACCTTGGGATGAGATCACAAAGCTTGTTCATAACAGAACACACAACATCTCTGTTTTTCTGTTAATACCTCCTTTTGTACACGTTGTGTGGGGTGAGGGAGGGGCCAGGGCATATGTCATAAATCCAAAGGAAAATGTCATATTTAACATTAATTTGTTTTCATAACCCCGTGAAAGAATTCAAGCTCGCCCCATTAAAATGTCATAATTAACCGCCGAGAAGTTTTATTACAAATAATTCTTTAATTTCACGAACAACTAACCGAAAGGCACAAAGTTTTTCACTGCCCTTAAGCATTTGAACATACACATCTTTTTTTTTTCTTTTTTTTTTTTTTTTTAAACGTGCAAAGAAGAGTTTCACGGCGCTTCAAGCACTGCCACATTTATGCAACTTCCTAAGTTTAGGTGATTAAAGAATATGAAGCCTGAGCTCGGTTTCCATCGCCGGGAATTCTGCCCATGCACAATACAGCCATTGACTCCAGCCATTGACAGTCAAGTCTCATGCACTGATTCACGACCGGGGATAAGCGAATCGTGGGGACAGAATAATGCACTCGATGATCTTCATATTCCTCATAACAACGGAATGCTCGCCAAGGAATAAGAATTCCTTTCAAACGCATTAATCAGTCAAATTTACTTGACATTTTCAAGGATTTGCTTTCTCCTTACGAATTCTTAGCAGAGCTCACCTAGAGCTGCAATGGGCGCTCTCGGATGGCACTGCTGCTGTTCCCTACCCAGACAATGTTATATTCCTTACTTGACTTCTGGCACAAATACTGCATTAATGCTTGAAAAAAGACATATTTAGAATTTTTGTACGTATCAGCTTAAGGCTTCCTTTCCTTGCTATTCACTCACCCCAATGCAATTTTTTTTCACAAACGTCCACAAAACAGTAACGTTATTTTAGACAGGAGGATAAACATGGGAAAAGGAAATTAAGGCTAATTTCCAAGTTGGGTTTTTTGTCTGACAAGTACTTAAAATTAGTAATTTATAATGTAAACTACTTCTCTTCCTTAAAAATTTGACCCTCAAATTTGGTTTAAAAATAATACTGAGATATGCCATCATGTTTGATATAAATACTGGTCTGTTTTTTTTTTTTTCTTTTCAATTGGGAAATCTTTAGGAATAAATCATGCTGTAGTTTTTTGATGGAATTCAGGACCGTGCCTGAAATACTAGGTTTTCCTTTAAAAAAGAATCATACAAACTTTATCATGGTATATTTGATTTTGGCTTAGTAGATGCCACGATTATTTTTGCACACTCCTTCAAAATAAATTTCCTGAAAAAATCCCACAGAACTGAAGTACTAGCTAACCATTGCGTTTTTATGTATTCATTAAAGATAAGATCTTAAAGGAAAGAGGGAAAATACGGACATTAGTTACTCTTACAAATACTCCTCGATGCTATTATATTTTAATTAGCACAGTTTGCAGGCTGTAACCTTTCCTAGGCCTACATGATGCATGAATATTTTATTTGCATTACTATAAAGTAAAAATAATTTGATTATCATTCGTACTATTTACGATTACATGTTTCTAGACACGCACATAGTCTCTATTCATAGAGGACTTTAACATTCTTAAATAGCATAGAGTGCTGACAAGCAAAGTATTGATGTTTACAGTATCATGCAAACCCCGAAGCCAACCATGCTCACATCCCTTTGAATTACTTTTCCAATTCGAAGCCTCTAAGAACCCAGTCCTCCTTTATCTCTTCTCGTTATAAAAAGTGGCAGGAGGCAGAGTGGCAGAATGACCCACAAGATGGCACCTGTCACCAGTGGGATTTCTTCTGCCTTCTGCAGGCCAAATTTTGTTTGAACTCACTATGGCCTCTGTCATATCCTCATTTTCCCTTCCACTCTTGCCTCTCCTCCTTAATCGCCTTCGTGCAGGCTCAGGCTCTGTTTACCCAGCTTCCGAAACCATTTTTCTGCAAGAAGCCAAAGTAAAACTTTATTGAAAGAGGGGCTCAGGATTAAGAGGCAAAGCCTGGCGAGGAGGAAGCCGACCACAGCACCTGCCGCCTTCCCCTAAAGACAGTTCCTGCTATCCACCATTACCAGGCTCATTCTTATAGATGTGCATCTGAAATACATGATTACTTTAGGTCTCAAAGGTGAGGGAGCTGATTAGCTCTCTAATGAAGCCTTTTGTTATTACTTACAGACAAAGTACATCACACAGATGGAACGTACCAGAAGACCGCTTCCTTATGTCGGGCTGGACATATTTTAACTGGTAAGATCATCCAGAGCAATGAGGTGAAGCGGTTGCTATAAGTACAGAATCAGTGGAATTTTTTAAAACCAGATTAAATGTAGTGACAGAAAACAGCAAACAACCACCGTAAGACCCTTATGCCTAAAGCCCCAAAGATGAAACTGGTAATTCATCGGCTGCATGAGTCATTCTGTACTTTGTCCAAAATTACATGGGGCAGCATTAACTATCTGCTTAATTATAGAGTTATAGTTGCCTATTAACAGAGCTATGGCCAGTCCATAAAGATTATGCTGATGGACATCCCTTTTCTCTTTGACAACAGAAAGGGCCAAACCAAAACGCTCTTACAGAAACACAACACACAGAGAAAACCCCTCAAGCTGGAGGTCATTGCATCACTTCATTTCACCAACTGGAACAGAGAATTGTTCTTCCACAGAAAATTACACAGCAGATCACAGGGACCTACACAGAGCCTGGAGCAGTAAGCAGCTCTTCCTTTGGGGAATGCCACACTGGTGGTTGGTTTCCTCCTTTAATGACTTCGCCACTTGGAATGGGAAAATATCTTACAACCCGTTCCTCATCATCCTCATTCCTCCTTTTATCAACTTCAAAAATGCACCTAATTATCCCAAAGCATAAACAGGGTCTGTGAGTAGCCACCAGCAAGGGCAGGAAGGGTTCACAGTTTTCCTTTTGCTAATGAAAGATGGCACAAGCCTTGAGTCTTACCTAGGGAAACATCTGAAGTCATTAAGAATCTCAGTTTCATCAAACCTAGTGAAGAGAGTCTTGTCTACATTTAGACAAGACAAATATACCTCTCTACTAAATATATCTTTATACTAAGACAAAATTATTTAAAACAGTGCAGCTACATGTAGACAGTGGTTAATCATAGTGTTAAAAATAAATACTGCTATTATGAAAACTTTAAAATATTAATATCACCCCAATGATTAAGGGTATCCTTTCAATAACTGTCTACGATTATCACAGAGAGCAGATTGCATTTCTGTAGCCCATAAGTTGCTCTTGCTACAAACACCAGAAATAATTCTCACCTCTCAAGACAAACAATCAGGCCACAAATGCACGTTTTACTGAAATTCATCAAAACCTGGGTATCAATACAGTTCCCAAAATGCCACTTTCGTTTCACTGTCTCCTCCAT
Organism: Certhia americana; assembly: GCA_018697195.1. NCBI lineage: Eukaryota > Metazoa > Chordata > Aves > Passeriformes > Certhiidae > Certhia > Certhia americana. The sequence continues at coordinate 3,458,870 of CM031866.1, forward strand.
AAGCAAGAGAGGGAATAATCTCAGGGTGTTTACAGAAAAACAAGAGAAAAAAACCAAAACAAAACCAAAAAGACCCCCAAAACATCAATAATCTCTATTTGAATTGGAAATGTAAATGTGGATTAATAAAACTGAAGTGAGTTTATGACCCCTGCCAATTTACCTTGAGTTTCTGGGGAGGGGGGATTTGTTTTGACCTTTTTGATTTTTCATTTTTGAAGTGACTTTTATTTCAGGCTTTTTCTGGTAAATTATGAAATCAAGCAAGTCCAACCCAGAATGAACCATTTTGATCAATCTGAAAGGCAGCTTTTTTTGAGACTTTTCTTCTGCCAAGAATTTGAAAATGTCACATTTCATTCCAGGATGAACAGAAGCCAGATTTCGAACTCTCCAAATCCTTTGCGAAACAAAATTTCTGTCTCTTTCACAGCTCCAAAATTAATTTTTCCATCAAAGGCTGAAGGGTGGCTTAAGATAGTGGTCAGCAATTAGAGATAACACGTGGGTGGATTTTAATAGCATTAGCGTGGTGTGGGGGCAAGGGTGGGATGGTGAAGTCAGAGCATCTTGAGGGAAGACTGGAGCACCAGCACTCCCAGTTCCTGGCTCCCAGTGAATCCCAAGCTCAGGAGAGCCGGGCTCCAGTGCCTCTCCTCAAAGCAAGATATAGACGTCGGAGCGAACGCCAGCATTTCCTAGCTCCCACTGAGTTTCTATCAATATTCTTAAACTTTAAAAAAGAAAAATACAATCTGTTGTAACAGCCCTAGAAGACTGCTGACTACTGCTACAAGAAACTCTCTACAACTGGAACCTATAGAGGGATATAAATCCAAGGGCTGACCTGTAGCTTTTCACCCAGCCAAGGAAGCTATTAAATTCTTGCTGATTTAAGTTACTCTCCAGTAATGCACCATTTCTTGAGAAGGAAATAAAAAAAAAAAAAATCTCCCAATGTCCCTTCAAGGGGCAATTACCTAAGGATTGTGATTTTTGCCTCAGAACTATTTAGGAAAACTTGGAAGTCGTGAGGCCAGGTCTGCAGTGGCATCAAGGCATCACACTTGTTCTTGTGGCTCTGCACAGGAACATCTCACCCTGCCACATACCTCTGGAATTATTCTGGCATAGGCAACAGCACTGCTCAGGTGACAATATTCTCATAAAGGTCACACAACCACCAAGTCAGGCATGTAAAAGCCATGGGTGCTGTTTTTTACTGGATGTATTCCACAGACATCCAAGCAGGCCCAAACATCATCCTTTCCCCACAATCTCCCAGCGTGGGAGGTTCTCCTTGCCATCCACACCACGGGTTCTGGGGCCTGCAGAGGGCACAGAGCTCCCTGATGGGCTTTGCACAAGTTGCCTGTACTTTACACTAAAACAAGATAAATTCTTTGCATGTCAAGGACAGATATCATTCATGCTTTTTTTATCACTGTTGTTTCACAGCTATTGCTTCTGCCACTTTTAACTTCCATCCTGCTCCCTGGGAGTCATATTTAAGGTCAACCCATACACATTAGTCCTGCCCAGAGTAAAAATTTCCCCCTTACATTGAAAATGACAGGCCTGTAAAACAATACATGAATAAAAAAAAGCCATTCATTATTTATAAAAAAGCAGAATGGCAGGGTTGTCTTTTCTTGCATTACACAAATCCAGAATGAAAACTCTAACCTGTATATTATTATAAAGGCTCCATCCCCTGTAATATCTCTTTGTTTTTGTAATTATTTTAGGCTGTCTACTCAGGAGGAATAAAAAGAGCTTATATTTTCCCAGCACTCTGATGAAATAACTTTGAAATCATGCCTTGTAGTTTTCTTTGGTATAATTAATCTCAAGATGTCACTCCCCCCACCCGCTATGATAGTCTCATTGGAGTGGGTTGTGGGGGGACAGTCAGGAGAAGGATATTTTGGTTTTTTGGTTTTCAGCCCAGTTAACCACTCTTTCTCCACAACTAGATCATAAAAATCAAACAAAACCTGCAAGAGATAATCCCCCACCGATAAATTTATCAAGAGTGAATTTTCTGCAGGCTTGCTAAACTGTCATAAAGGGGAGGAGGTAGAGATCAAATATACTGTTGAGTAAGGAAACAGAGAGCACAAACTTTGTCCTCAGCTCGGGGACAATGATGCTCCAAGATTAACCCACCCTCTCAATTAACACCTCACATGAAAATCCCAGCAAGGTCATGGGATCTGTGCTGCAACTCGGTCAATCAGCATTGCCTGCCTCCATACAAACCAAGATCGAATGCAGAATTAACACTGGTCCCCCAAGCCCTCGCTCACAGACTCACGTCAGATTAAGCCCTTGCATGGAGGAGATATGAAAAGCATTTCTAATTAGGGTCTGAGGTTACTGGTTAAAATGCAGTCGAGCAGTCTACCAACCATTCTTCTCCCTCTTTTTTTTTTATAATTTTAATTAAACTCAGATACTATTTAATTCCTACCTGCATATATTTAGTACTACTTGAATGCAAACCTGATAAAGAATACTCCTGATCCCCACTTAGCTGCCACAAGCACTTATTAAAAGGAGGGTGACTGTCTTCAAGATCTTCCATGGGTCCCTTTGCAATAATTACTTTTTCTATCAAATGAAAAGCATAATATTTTCCTGTAAATAGATTTTTTTTCCTTGTGAAACCTTGACTTCCCTACTCTTGTGACGAAATTATAATTATAACCCCACTGTAGTGGTTAGTTACTGTCATTCCAGCCCATGAGGAGACGTTTTTCTGTATATGCCCTGCTCTTCTTATTCCATTACTCATAGGATTCTTCAGACATACACTTGAGGACATTTTGCGCCCCTTTACTGTCACAGAAGCACTGCTGTACACCCTGTGTTTTGAGGAATGGGAGAGAGGGGATTTAGCACCAGTTGGATCCTGTTAAATTATTTGTAATTCTAGGCCACTCCACAACATTTCTGCCATTGTGTGATTAGCAATCTAGATCTCTCCATAACAATTTTTAATATCTACCATGACCCTGGAAGCCTGAGTGCTACATCTACAGCATACTAAAGCCTTGTGACTCCAAATTATAGCCCTGAATAATTCAGGAATTGTAACGGTAGCTCAGTACTTATTAAAGCACTGGGAAAACTTTGGGATTCTCATATCTACAGGCTCTTCATTATTATTCTGATTATAAAGATGTTTTAATATATGCTGTTGCTATTCTTACACGCTACCACAATACCATTTGTGAGGAATCCATAAGTGATTCAACTCCTGTATTAAGCAGCTACACCTCAGAGTATCAAGGGATGCAGTAAAATGAAGTTTCGTTTCTTTTCTGGGAAGATGGGAATTATCTAATAATCTATACATTAAATTTTAAAATCCCAAATTATGCCTTAGACATCATAACAAAAATCTGATACCAAACGTATTTAAGCAAAACAAAATCACGTACGGACAGAACAACTCAGGTTTTTCCCTGATAGACTCAATACCACAAATAGGGACAAAATTAAGTCTAAATAGTTTAATAACATATTAAACACATTCTGTCTTCTGTGCTAATCCAAAATAAGCGGCTCTAATAAGCCTCAGTGACAAGGAGGATCTAATGAAGAGCTGAATTTTTCATAGAGGTTTTATTAGGTTCATCAGCTTCCTCCAAAGTCCAGGCCTTCAGTCATGACAGCTCTGAAATCTGGAAGAGATTATCTTCAATTTACTGAGAATAAACATCTCATTTCCACAAGGAAAATTCCATTTGATGACAAAATTTGTCTGTGTCCTAAATTTTGAAACCCTGCCACTGGATGTCATACTTGAGTAGCACTGGGTAGATGTAAAAATTATTAAGAGTCTCAAAAATATGAAAAAATCCATGAGGCATTTTCAGTGTGAGAGTAACATATAGCGCAGAAGCATCCAAAATAGCATTTTGACAAGTTTTATTAATTTTCCCAAGCTGTTGAAAAAACTTCATTACTTTCTGGACAGTCAGGCACCCAGACTTTCGTACTGACTGTCCTCATCTGACTGCCTCACACTGACTATGATTTAGCTAATGGTTTACCAGAGGAGATATCCCACACTATTAAAAGGAGTCCTCTAAATTAATTTATAACTCAGAGCATCCTCTTCCCAAAACCTTGTGAAATATCAGATGTGTTGAGAGGGAAAGTAGCTTTAGCCTGTCTCACTAAATAAAGCCAGTAAAGTGGGTCAAACCAAAAACTGAAATCTTAGTGTGATCACTGCTTACGTTCTCGGGTTTAAAACAGGTGATAAGGTTTTATTTACAACCATACTCATAATATGTGGCATGAAGCAGATGATAAGGTTTTATTATTGTTGCTTACTTCTGAAAGAAATTACTTTCCATGTGTGTAAAGCTGTACAACAGAGGAGCTTTAGGCTGAGTAGGAAATCTGACTTTCCAGGTAAAGGGGGGCAAAAAGTTCCACCATGTTACACCATTAATGGGTGGGAGGTGAAAACTGGCTGCCTGAAACCCCTTCATGGAAAAAAAAAGACACTGGACTTTCCTGTGTGGGTGCCTCAGTGCTCTGCAGCACAGCAAGAAAGGGGTAGTGTTCCCCTAAATTGTGCTCAGTCACCAGAATTCTGACCTGAAATCAGTGTTAGGATGCACAAACAGGTTGGAAAACAGCTCTGGCATCTTTGGGTTTTCCTTCATTCCAGCTTAGGAATAAGCAAATGAAAATGCCTGGTCTGTAAGTGACACTGCCACTCTTCCCTACAACACCAGAGGAAGCTTCTCAACATTGATGGCAATTGTAGAGAACTCATTTTTCCATCCAAAACAATTTCATATTTAGGAAACATCTTCCCCTATCCTCCATAGATATAAACTGGTTTGGTGGTCGGGTGCTGGTGTTTTGGTTGGGTATTTTTTACTTTTTTTAAAACTAAAGTTTAGTAACTTCATTACTTAATTATCTTTTAAGCTTCAGAAGGTGTGGAGGTGTTTTGGAATAAAAGTACATTAAAGGTTCTTCAAGAATTTACAAAAAAACTGACTGGAAACTATTTATTTTTATACTGTTTAAATGCAAAAAATCTTGCAAAAACACCTTTAAAAAGAGGAAAAACAAATTCTGGTCCATTCTCACAGTGAAATCATCGCCAATGATTTTCTGTTCCTGAAAGATACCACAAAATCCACTGAATGTTACAAAGCAAGGCAATAGGAGCAGACAGCACAACCAGCAACCTAGAGAACTCCTCAAAATCCTCCAGGATTAAGGATACAGGCATCAGAGTGGGATCTGTTTTAGTTCTAGAGCATTTACTTTTAGAGTAAGTATGTCCTGATCTGAAACAGATGGAAACAGTAACTTACTACAGGAAAATGATGACACTATTTTCAAATAATGGCGACAAACTTAAACCTGCAAAACTCTATTACAGACAGGCAAAGAGTAAATTGGCAATTAATCATGACAGAAACAATCCAAAAAAAAAAAACCCTCCTGACAAAAGATTTTGCAAACTTAAATGCACCATCACTTTTAATAAGATGTGCTTTGTCACTATTATCTATCCTCAAATTACATCTTCCCCTTGCTCATACTAATTCAGTTTAGCATGCAAAAGCACTGCTTGCCCCTATGGGTATTAGAAGAGCTCCTGTCTAGGTTACCAGAAAAAAACCTTGTAGTTAAAAGAGAAAAAAACTTCAGAACACGTTGTTCTTTTCCAAAGCTCGTCTCTCCCATTCAGCTAACTAGTACTCTTTTCATTTTCATTCAGGTAAAAATAACCATTAAATATCACCTAAGTATCACTTAAATTCTATTTTGGGGATTTATGACTAGGATTAGCTTTGTGTCACCTTTGTGTCACCTCTTAGTGCAGAGTTGAATGACAGAAATTCATTTAACCACAGTTTGAATCCCATTTCTTCCCTACCTCTGGATTCATGTACATTTTTCTTTCTAACACATATTGATCTCAGAAACCCAAAGTCACTTTTTAACACTTTATTAAACACAATATATACAAAGTAACATATTGAAAGTATAATAATGAGGCCATTGGTAATACAATAATGATAGTCAAAGCTCTATCAAATATGTAATAAATATTTTAATTACATACCTCATATATCTGCGCCCCACTGTGAAAAATAACCAGGCCTAGCAATTTTCATGGACAATGACAAGATTACTATTACTAATGGTCTGAGGTACAAGTGTTTATTTTTAACATTATTAACGGTACTAATTATGATGAATACGATTATTTAGAGTCATTATGTGGTAGAAGAGTTTGATGATTCACTCAGGTGCCTAGAATTTAACATTCTCCATCTACCATCTATGGAAATTAATGACATAGCTTAACTCTGTTGTTATCGTACTCACTGCCAAGAAAATTGCTTTTAAAGAAGAAAAAAGCAGAAGATCACCCAAGTGTGCTGCCCATTTCTTTATTACCCTGCAAATGTTCGTGTTTGCAAATCAGTAAGAAAGCCTGATAATAAGATGCTTCACACTGGAAAAAATGAGACAGTGACTTTTACAGATGAAGGGACAAGTACCACAAGCCTTCTATACAGAAGTATTATTTTCATTATTGTAGGGCTTGGAATTGAAGCCCTTGGGCTAGGTACCAGATATCCAAAAAGTCTTATATAGGCATGACAGACAAAGGAATATTTTGCAAAGCCCATTTCACAGATGGAAGCTTACACCACAAAAATCAGGCCTAAGACCATCTAGTTTATATCACTCAGAGCATCTTCATGGCCTCTCACCTGTCAACAGGGCACGCTTCACCTCCTGCACAGTCTGTCCTCCTCAGCATCTTCACAGCTATTTCATACATGGTGACATGGCTGATGGATTTGGGCAGACAAGGTGCCACACGAGCTCAAGGACACGCTGCAGCTGTGCTTGCAGCCTCACAGGTAGGAAAAAACTCATTTGGTGAGCAGCCTTGGGCTTGCTGTTGGCAGAGAGTGCTGACAGAGGCACAAATGCTGTGGCAGAGACAGGCACACAACACACATCTCCTAAAACCAGGGATGCAGGCTCGGCATGAGGTCACCACCAGCTCACTGTCACGGGAACCAGTGTTACCCACCCCTGTGGCACGGTCACACAGGGCTCAACCAAACACTGTCTCCTTGAGGAAAACACAGATATCATTTTGCCATTGGTTTTGAAGCGAGTCCATGCTTAACCCTTTGCAGACCTCAGCCAAACATGTCCCTCAGATCCCAGGGATTGCTGAGGCTTCACAAGCCCAGGGACAACAAACAACTGCCACCTCTGCAGCGCAATTCCTCGCAGCACGCAGGAGAGAGAGGGCAGAATCATTAACTAGTTAAATCTGATAAATACAGACTCTCAGCAAAAGGAGGAAGAAAATGGACCATTCTCACTTTGTAATGCATTTCCATCGGTGACTGGCACGCTATTAGGATCGGGATCAAAGGGGGTGGGATGCTGGTGTCTGTGGATTTGGGCCTTTCACACTGTCTGATTGATGGAACTGAAAGGCTTCTGCTTGTAAAGCAGTCACCCCAAACAGCTGTCTCCTGCTCCTGTCCTCCTCTCCATTGCAGCATATGCAGTTCAGATTTCATTTACCAGCCCCTTTGAATAGCAAAGCTCTCACCGTGGAAGTAAAGCCTTGCCTCAGAGAGGATGCCTGGCAATTTGCATGCACAGTACTGCTAAAAGCATTGTGTGGCATTAGTTGCCAAAGGACATGCAGCAATGTGTATCTCCTATCTCCCCTACTTTTCTGGTTCCTTAAATTATCAGTGTTTTACTTCCCTTTCATGTTCAAAGCATAGCAAATTTATTTGATATATTCTGAATGCTGGAGCATGCCAATGACATCAATCAAACTACAGAACACTGGGAAAGCTGCTATAGAGTAATCAGAATTGGCCATAAGCTATAAATATCTACTGTCTCATGATTCTCTTGGCTGCTATGCAAACTTTGATCATTAGCACTGATCAAAGATCATGAGGGATAAAATGGTATTATGATATAATGGCATGTATGCTACAGCTGATACTAAGGGCTATAGATGACCTATGCTTGACTATACAGTCTTTCTGTACACAGCAGAAAGATTCATTAGAATGGCAGATCTCTTTTTGCAGTACCTTAGAGGATATGTAACAGAAAATCAGAGAGCAATCACAATTGGCATAACTATTCATCACCAGCCTGAGTGGCCTGTGTTTGTATTCTCTGCAACACAGCTCCTTACAACACTGCACAGGTGACTCTCAGACAACATCTAATTGTGCCTGAGAGGTCACCAAACACAGCTAATGACTTTTTATTGTTTTATTGTGCTTAGATGGATTGGATGTTTCCTTTCTAATAGCAGGACATACTCAGTGTTTCACAGGTAGGTCTTGTATGGTAAAGTTACACAAGTTTGGCTTCAGATTTTAATCGAATCATTACTCGTGTGAGTATGGTGTCTTGTTAAACAGAGATTTTATTCATTTATTAAACATCTCCCAATGCCCAAAATAAGAAAGAGAATATGGGGTCTCCTCCCCTGCCTACCAGCACTTTGTTCTGTACTCTGAGTCAGGTATTTAAATACCTTAACCAGAGTTTCAAAGCTTTCAGATAAACCAAAGCAGTATCCAACCTCACAGCTGTCAATTAAAATGATATAGAACTGCTTTTCACAAAAGAAATGAAATGAATATAGCTTTACTCATTAACTTACGAGTATTCTCACAGAAAATCCACCAGGAAAGAACTGGAACTGTTTAAAGTTCTCTTAATCATCTACTTTTTCTATGAAAATTAGAATATCTGTCCTTGAAATTTAAGAGTTAGCTTACACAGTTGGGGACAAGAATGTCATATGACTCACATGGCCACATGTATTTCAGAGCTCTTATCAGTAAAATCTACATAGATAACTTGCACAGTTCAAATTAAAAGTCTTGGACATGTGCACAGGTCAAATTGCACCTCAACAACAAATCAAAGTGCATCCTTCAAATGGAAAGCAACATTTTTTCAGATGTGTGATTATTCAGCATGCAGGTCTCATTCTGCTTTGCCAATACCACAAGCTTTCTTGAGCCCGTAGCTCAAATATTTCCAAAAAAATAACAAAATATATTACAATTTTCCCCACTTTACACAGCAGGAAAAAAAAAAGAAATAAAAAACAGGCAGAGAAGAAAGAGGTGATCTGCCCAAAGTCTTAGAGCAAAGCTGAAAAACCACCACTAGCATGGATCCCACCTCTCCTGAGTCCAACCCAAGTAATTTAAGCAGAAGATCCTTCTTCAGCTGAATTGGAGAAGGGAAGTCAACCAGTAGATGAACACATTCTCATTAATTGGTTCTGCGCAAACCATGTTCTCCCAGCCCCCTCAGACTTGCTTGAATTAACAGAAAAAAAAAAAAAAAATCATTCATACAAGTTCTTTTGGTGACATATGTAAAACACTTGATTCATATACAGGCTTTGCACGCCTGGTCAGAACAAATTGTCCTCAAGAGCAACACAGTTAAATTGAGTGGAACTGGCCTCCACCAACTTCCAAGGTACAGAATAGATATTATAAACTTGTCTTACTTGGCACCAATTTGACAACCTCAGTTTGAGAGAACAGAGAGTGAAAATGAGTTTTAAGCATTCAGCTACAAAGAAGTACAACATTCATTATGTACAGTCCTTTAACAGATTGCCCAGATTGTGGACGCCTTCAGCAGACTTAAAATTTAATCTCCCTGGTGCAGTTTTAGTCACTACATGCACCACTAATATATAGCTACTACAACAACATAGATTACTGTTTAATCCTGAGTTTTTCTTGTGTTGTCCATGTTGCTTGGCACATAAAACCCACTCTAGTCCTTGATCTACAAGGCAAGAGGCCAAATTCCATTCCATGTAACTGAACTTGAGAAAAAGAGCTGAGGATCAGTACTTTTCCCAAAACTGCCCAACAGTGGAGTATCAGCCACTTTGAACCTGTCCTGGACTCTCATATGAGGTCTCACTAGCATCCATCAAGTCTGCCTTGGTTAAAAATTCTGTGTGTTCTGTGTGATTGAGAACCACGGGGCACTCACGCCACACAAGAGTGAATTCAGCACTACAGCTGAATCCCTACAGATACAACCCAAAATGGTTCAGTGTGCCATTTCTGATTTACATCTCTGTAAAGGAGAAAAAAACCTGTCTCCTGGGGAAGCATCTTTCTGTGACTTTGATTCTTAAGAGTTTGTTCTTTCCCCATTTTGGGAGGAGGAGACTATTTCATGTGGTTTCTTCTCCCTCTGCTTATTACTGATTCTCTTATCTTGCCTAAAATTACAAAATAAGAGAAAAGTCAGAAGCGTAATTTGACTTTTTCTTTAGGTCATTCTCAGGGTCACTCTGGCTGCAGTCTGATAAAATAAACAGCATAAACCAAGAGGAAACCTGAATTAGAGTCTACTCCAGTGCCTACCAAAGTCAATATATGTCTGCACTGGTTGAACTGGGCATTTGATCAGGTTCAGGAGGGAATAGTTTGGCACTCAAAAGCACTTTACCTTATTTTTTTCTAATTGCCATTATCTCAATCTCTTCAGCATAGTCCAGTTTTGGGCTTACACTACATGCAAAGTCCCACTGTCTTGTCAGAGACAATAACCATGATGCTGCTGCAGTGCCTTGATTACATCCTGTGCTGCAGGATGTAATCTACTTTTATCTACTGCACTGGCTCCTGTGCTGAAGACATGAGCATTTCCCACTGAGTTGTTGGTGTGATTTTCTTTTAAAGCCTTTCCTACCACCATCACTGTAAGCCTAATGCTGCATTCATAAAAACAAAAAAAAATTAGTCCTTGTGTTTGAATGGCAGATAATTCAAGTAATTTCTTTTATGTATTTCAAGTACACTTAACTTTGCAAAGTAAGTTCCAGTTTCCCAATTCAGATGGTCCACAGGATGAATATATTCTTTTGAAACATACTTTTTCATCCAGTCATGCACTGAAACCATGTGTTTATTGTTGCACACATATACCTGCATGTACCAAAAGACACAGAGCATTTCAAAGGCACTTGTGGGAGTTTGGATCTGAATTCTGCCACCTTGTCCATAGTCAGAGGATGGGATTATCCACAAGGATTCTAAAATCCCAACTTCCTTAATAAATTTTCCATCTAAAACTTGACTGGATGCACTAATGGAGAAGAGAACCAAGTGATAACAGCTGTGATAAAAAGCTTCTTACATTTGAAGCCTGCAAAGGGGAAACCTGCGTCAACTTATTTTTCTAAGCAAAAGATCTGTGGTAAACCTGGAAGTATGGTGTAAACCTAATTACATCAGGTTTTCTCAAGCAATCATTTTAAATTGCTTTGAAGAGAAACTCCCATCAATGAAAACATCCAGGAGTCATCTTTTAAGTTTGAAATTTGTCTTTTCATCTGCCAAACAGGAAAAATGATTGATTGCATTTTCACAAATTTGATCCCTCATTTTTAAACCAGACACAGGCTTGTGAAAATGTTTCTGAGGTAAGGCACAGTTTCACTATTCTGTTTCTTTTCCAAAAATATATCTGCAATGAATATTCTGACTGTTCCACTCGCCTCTTTTGTGGGCCACATTACGGCAGTCTTTTCCAAATGTTTCTCTTTTACTTTTCCCCAAATTAGTTCTGTGTAATTGTAGAATTTTACCCTGTGTAGAGCAAATGTAGAGTCATATTTTACTAATAGCTTTGCACTTCTCCATAGATTTTCATGAGGTTAACAGCCTTCTGCCTCTCCCTTTGCTAACTAGGGATTAAAAACACTACTCCAATTATCCTCACCATTCTAAGTCCCAAAACATCCCAGAAATTATCAATGCTCACCTTTTGATCACATTATATTTTCCACATCTGCCTAAATATTAAAACCACGCTCATCACCAGAAAATCATTGAATGGTTTGGGTTGGAAGGAACCTTAAAGCTCATCTGATTCCACCTTCCACTATCCCAGGTTACTCCAAGCCCTGTCCAACCTGGCCTTGGACACTTCCAGGGATCCAGGAGCAGCCACAGCTGCTCTGGGCAACCTCTGCCAGGGACTCACTAACCTCACAAGGAAGAATTTCTTCATAACATCCAATCTAACCCTACCCTTTTTAATTTTAAAGCCATTCCCCACTATCCTGCCACTCCCTGCCCTTGTCAGAAGTCCCTCCTCAGCTCTCCTGTAGCCCCTTTAGGCAATGAAAGCTGTTCTAATGATCATGAGATGTGGTTTTTCCAAACCCAAAGCAGCTTTTGTAATAACTCTAGCCCTTGATACTTAAGTACATTAAAATTGCCCTTCTTCCCTGTCCTAATTATTAGCCTTCACATGAACTGCTTGGAATGATCTCTTGCAATCATGCTCATGACTGCACACCTGTACAGAAAGTATCAAGTACTGAGACAAAATAATTTTTCTGAAAATAAAATATAATGACTATGGCAGAGAAGAAGACATTTAATTCTTCTTCCTTGAAGAAGAAAAACCTTGGCAGTAGGATTTTGAAAATCAACTCTACAGTCAGCTTTTTTTTTCCCCATTTTTTTGACAATTCATGACGAAGTTAAGCAGCATTAATGTATTGCATTTATTTCAGATAGATCAAAGAAAGAAAACCTATCACCAAGAAAAGTTTTCACACACTCTCTTGCTTTTCTAGAGGGCTTTTTAATAGAAATTGTTGTCACTTAGCTCATGGCTTACCTTGATTGAACAGGAAAGCAGCATCAGGTCATGCAACAATGGTCATGCATGACCTTGGGATTTCTGAACATGCTCCTCACACCTTTGCAGCAAGCCTCACCTGAAATTCCTTATCAGCACCCAAGTCACTGCTCTTCATTAAAATCAGAGAGGGATAATGAAGACAACTAAGCATCTGTTTGAATGCTTATTGAAACCTTGGTATTTACCTAGACTATGTTCCTACTTATCTTCTACCAGCCAATATTAGAAGTTATTATCAGTTTGAAATATTTTACAAGTCCTTAAAACACTCACTTCAGGGCAAGGGTGCTGGTCTTATGCTGGGCAGCAAACATACTGAAAATAAGCCTTGGCAAACAGTTTTGACAGATATTTTGGGCTTCAAGTTTTGTTGATAATGCACAGACACAATCAGTACTACATGATATTTTTATTAAAACTAATTGTGCATTAAAAACTGGTTGATGGCTCTCAACATGTTAATAGGGAATCAGTCAAAAAACAGCCATTTCTGTGAAGATGTGCCTTACACAGCTTGTCTTGATCTACTACTGCAGTGTACACATCAACAAACCAGAAGGAAATAGAATGGGGATATGCTCACAAATTTTCAAAGTAGGTAAGAACATGCTGGATCACCAGCTGTGACCAAAATTTGCTTGTAATGCTTTGCTGTATAAACAGGGATAAGAAAATAAGGAGGGAGAACAAGCAATATATGCAGCTGTGATATTTAGTCATTAACAAATTACTTGACATAGAAAGCTAAGATTGTTTCCCCTGAATTTTTAAAAGACATAGTCAAAGTTTGGAAAAGCTGCTGTGTAGGAAGAGATCTAACATGCTCTCAATCTAAATAGACTATACACAAAACTTAAAAGAGTTAGCCTGAGTTTGGGGTAGAAACATTATATATCTGATGAGCAAGATGCTTTTCTGTTCTCTGAAGAGAGTCCAGATCCTTACAGGTACATCACATCCTGCAGAATGAACATGTCTACAGCCTCCAGAGGACAGAGTGTGAGACAGGAGCTGTGACAGGAGGTAGGATGAACCTTACTCTCAATTTTCTCCCACAGCTCCACCACAGGAGGGGACAAAGCTCATGTTCAGATTTAGTTGCAGGCCTGACCAAATTCAATATATATGCTGGAGTAAAGAATTCTGACTGAAGAAGTAATGCTCTGGGTAAAATTCACTTCACTGAATTTAGCTTCCCAAAAGAGCCACTCATGTTTGCCTTGAGGATTGTTTTAGGGGAAGCTGTTCGTCATGCCAATATAACTCCCTTCACATAAAAGCACAGTTCTGTGCTGGATACTAACAATCTATATAAAGTGATGTTATTACCAGAGTCACTATGTATATGTTGGCAATTACATATATTTTTCTTCTTTCCACTGTATAAATTTCCTTTCCCTAATAAAGTGTGCAAGGTTTCCCAAAGAGTTTAATAACCCAGACTCACTGAAGTGTAGCTGTTAAAATAAGCTAAACTGGTTTAACTTCTGAGCTGTCAGACCTAATTTCAAATGATGAGATGTGACCACTGTTTTCACGTGAATTGCTAAAATTAGGTCATTTCCAAACATATGCAATAAATACAAGGAAGAATGTCAAAGTTCAGGGGTTTTCTGTTGTGAACTTGTTTTCCTAAATTAAATAAGTGGCCAAGAAAAAGCCATTAATTTATTAAAATAATCTAAAACTGTTAAAACTGTTAACATACTAATAAGCCGTGAAAAGTAGTGTTCCTGCAATCTAAAAAAGTCAATTTTCAAAAGGTATTTCAACTTTTTTTTTAAGCTATCTGGTTCAATCTTTTTTTTTTTCCTTCAGGCAGTGAAAGCAAATGCATATGGCACGAAAATCTGTTAAAACATAGTACTTTACACCTTTGTTTGTACCTGCTCCAAATATATTTGTCTATAAATTAACTGCACATGGTGGTTTTCACATTGGCTTATTTTATCCATGTGTTCAAGAAATTTAATACATCACTTGTGTTCCCTCAATTACAGCTCAAGTCATCAGACAAAAAGAGGAGGAGCATAAAGCTACGTATTTTCGCATTTTTATATGCAATTTATGCCCAAGGCATCAACCATATGTAAAAAAGGTGAGAATGTAACCCTGTATTTCTACTGCATCTCAAGAGCTGAACGCTCTTCCAATACCAATGTCTGAAACAAATGGTGGATGCCCCATCCCTGGAAGTGTCCAAGGACAGGCTGGACAGGGCTTGGAGCAAACTAGTCTGGTGGAAGGTGTCCCTGCCCACAGCAGGGAGTGGGAAGGGATGACCTTTAAGGTCCCTTCCAACCCAAACCATCCTGATTCCTTGATTTTACAGACAGAGGAATGTTTAGTGGCAGTGGACTGCAGGCAGATCATCCAGTAGGACCCACCCAGGAATCCCACAGTGTCCATCCCAACGCCAACCATTCCTTTATGCTCTCCAGTAGCAACCAGCACTCGTGTCAGCAGCTAAACACTCTTCCTGGGAGTTTTTCTGAAGGAAATCCACAGATCCCAGGTATTTCCTGCATGCTCTAAAGACACCCCAGGCCTGCCTCCTGCTCCTGTGAGCCAGGGTCCCTGTTTCAGCAAGGCTGTATCACAGAACGCCCCAGGCTCTCCGCCAACTCCCTCGGCACACGCTTCCATGCAAAGCGGGATGGATGTTTGTTCCATGTGGGCTGGGTCACCTCACCCCTCTCTTAATTTTAGCGCATGTGAAATTTGCCATATGGGCAGCTCTGAAGAGTGAAGTCCTTCACTTTCTTGCAGGAGTAGTAGAGCACAATCTTTTCCATTACTGTTACCTTAATGCATCTCATCCCTTGACATAACCTTTCAGGAAAACTGAGCTGGATCACCAAGCCTAGGAGTTCCCAGCTCCTGCAGACCACACGTTCCTTTTCACAGGCTAATCAACCCCCAGCAAGAACTGTCTGGCTTGAGAGTTCACCTTCTCTGTTCCCATCACTGCTCCTATTCTCAGGTTGCTTTGAGATTCACTCTTGGAACAGTTCAAAGATTTGTTCTCACTTCCACCCTTAATTTAGCACCGTGCTATTGCACCAATAATATTCTTGGTGTTATGGGCAGACAAGAGAATTAAGATTCTTCTTTCCAGTCCCTCCTTGCAGTGGAAGCCTCAACTTTCAGGTACAGCAAGTCCATCTTTCTTGGTAGTTAGGCTGTGACCAGAAATCTCATTTCATATCACCCTTGCTATTAAATCAGCCTGCTCTGGATTCAGACAGGAAGTTGAGACTAGAACTCTCCACTGCTTCACCTAATGCAATAGCATACTTATTTAAAGAGGTTACATGTGGAAAAGGTTAATGCCACAACCCTGCAAAAATTTGCCTAGATGTCTAATTTCAGGCATATAAATAATTCCATTAAATTCGAATTACTCAAACCCACTGAATTCAATGTGCCTATGCCCATGACTAAATTATAAGGCACAGGATTGTGGATGTAGAGATCGTTATCCATGACCCAATTTGGTGGGTTCTCACATAAATCAGATAAGCAAATCCCTTTTGCTCATGTTTGCACACTGCAGAATCCTTGCAATCCTGGATGTCTTAAGAGATGTAAACAGGGAAAGGCAGCCAAGTATCACAGGCACTAAGGTGAATTTTCAACCATGGCCTCAACTGTTTAGTTGGGTCACTTTTAAAGAAAAAAAAAATACGATATAAGCAAAATTCAGCACAGTTTCTTGGCGCTACTTACATGAAAAGATCCATGTTCCAAATTTTAACTAAGCACTGCCTAGAGGGTGGAAATACTGTCTTCAGGAGCTTTCTTTAGTATTCTCTTCAAAGCTTAATTACATTACAGGAAATATTTGGCTAAGGTGTGGCTATTCATCATAGTATCTCTATTACCAGCATCATCAGCGAGGTTTCTGTCAATTTTTCATTTTAACCTGGCTTTTACTTTCATAATATAATTATATCCCCTCATTTCATTTATGTTATAAAAATAAATTACATCTCTTAATTTTCTTTTACTAAAAGAAAAGCTTTTCCTTTAAAAAAACTATGTGGTAGTGTGCAACTTATTTAGAGCTTACGATCAGCAATTTCTCTAAAGAGGAAGATTTCAGGAAAAAAGTGACTCTAAAAGTAATTTCAGTAGCAAAGTAGATTAAATATCCACCATATTAGTCACAGAGTATTAGATGGAATTGGATTGACTGGGAAGAGGTCAAAGAGTTGCTGAAGGTTTTAGCCCACCAGAAGAGCAATAAAATTCAACCATACTTAAAATCATTATCTTTAAACCCTTTGATATTAGATCCAAACCTCCAGCGCTCATGGAAGGGACCTCCAAGTACCATGCCAGGCCAAAAGGAAACTCTCTAAGACATCTACATTTCATGGAAACCTTTCAGTGAAGTATAAGAGTGACAGCAGAAAGAACCTGTACACGCAAGAAAGATTGAGCAACAAATAGAGGGGAAAGGAAAATGCAGCCATTGAGGAAAGTTAATTTATAAAATAGCAAGATATTCACTTTAACAAGTACTAGTGGGACCCAGGGGATGTTTTTTAGGTGGCAAAAACAACACCCACCAGTTCCTGCATAGTTGTTGCACTTTAATTCCTTGCTCCCACTACCAGGGCTCATTTGTCCCTTCCTTTTCTGGTGATGACAAGGCACATTCCCCCTCACAAAGGACATGTTTGCTGAGCAAGTATGGCACCAAAACGAGACAGCCAGGGATCTGAGTTGCATGACACCATAAAGAAAAAACGCCATGTGCTGACAGCAAGGCAAGGAGGGAATCTAAAAACACAAAAGTCATCTTACACAGCAACAATCCGAAAGAAAGAGAAAAAGGCAGAGGAGTAATTAAAAACCCTGAAGACAGTGATGGGTCTCGAGTTTTTGCACTGACTCCCTATTTAATAGAAAGGATGGTTTCCACCCGAGAGAAGAGAGATAAAAGAAAGACTTTGCTGTAACTAATAACCAACTGACATATTTCTGTTGGTTTTGTACATTTCTTCACTCATTTTGAAAATGACAAGTATAATTAAAGTTGTTAAATACATCGAGAGACTTGTCAGTCAACTAAAATATCAACTCTTATAAATTCTCCACAATAAGCACTGCACACAGCACAATGCAGAAGAAATTAATCTCTCACCAGAAAGATTTAGTCATTTGATGATCCTTTAAAAAAATAAGATCCCAGATTTTCTATTTCCTGGGGCAAAATGAACTTTTCTTCATGTGTTTGTGGATATAAAATGCATGTTTTTAATTCAACTTAACTTCCTCAGTACAGCAAAATTAAAATCTCAAGAATTGTGGTGCCTATTCTGAAATATTTGGGGGGTTAACTTTAACGGACATCCTACAGGGGAGCACATTATTTTGCACAAGTGTATTTCTTTCACAAAGGGTAAAATGAAAAAGAGGACGTTCCAGAAAGGTGCCTTCTAGGGACAAGTTTCAGTGGAAAAGGCTCATGGCTGTTCTCTGCCACAAGGCTCATACATGATCCAGGTGATAATTAAATTTTGTGTTAGCTGTGTATGTGCAGATGATTTTAACCCCAACACAGAAAATCCTCTTACAGCTGTAGCTTTGCAAGCCATTCAGAAAGAAGCCAAACCCTCAAAGTGTGATTTCAGCACTCAGCTAATCCATGTGTGCTAACAGGTATGACATGATCTAAAAGGGTAACAGCTGGTCAGGAGAGAAGAGCCCATGGAAACTTCTGAAAAAGTGCTGAAGGAAATAAACTACCCAGGAAAATGTGCTTTTTCCGTATTTGGTAAGAAACAGTGCCTCAAAGCAGTCACCATCATCTTATCACATTCTGATGCAACAGTGGAGTAAGTTCACGTAAATTCACAAGCAGCTTGTGCAAGGGCTGGAACACTGTTTCAGCCTTACTGCTGTGCACAGCATGGACTCCACAGATTTTACATTCTCTGTAACATGTGTGGGAATGTCCCAGTGTTCTAACCCGGGGGGAAATGGGAGCTGGGCACAGCTCTGGGCTCACATGGCTGCAGGGGGCAGTGCCAGGCCAGGAGGGCAGCAGGTCCTGTCCTCCCCTCCTGAGTGTCCCCGTGGGGACAAATCCTCAGAGAGGTGGGGGAAAAACAGGTCCCCGGGACAAACCCAAACTCTTCAGGGAAGCAAAACCCACAGGAACATTAAGTATGTTTAACATAATTCATGGAAAAGCATTCAAAAGCTCATTCAAGTTTACAGCAATAGCTGTAGTTGCTGTATAAATATAATCTGAGAGGAGAAACAAACAAACAAACAAACACAAACAACAAAAAGCCAAACAAACAACAACAACAACAAAAAAAGACCTAAAACCCCAAACCAAACACCTCAGGAAGATTTTGCTTGGCCATTAAGACACATGTTCAAGAGCAAACTCTGTGTGCGACAGGAGAAAAACTTTTACCTTGTCAAAACCTTCACAGTAAGTGATTCCCCTTGCAGACTGAATTCCTTCTAGTATAATAACTATGAACTTACTCTGGAGACTGGAATTGATGCTGTCTAAATTAGCACAACTGGTGCTATACCTGGGTTCTCATGCTATAAATGAAGCAGCCCTGATTATAAAGTATTAATTTTAATTCTTTCTTGAAATCATCCCTTTTCTTTCCCTCTCATTTTTAAAGGCTGATTTATGCTCTGGAATTTTAGCACCCTGACTAGTCATAGTAAAATTTTTGTTGTAGGGTTTCAAAGTTGATCAGATGGAAGCCAGACCAGCCTCTCCCCTCTTTCCAGTGGAAGGTCAATCCTCAAAGCAGCCCAGGCTCTGTTGTTGTTTAAACCTTGACAACATTGCTGTCATTGTCAGAAATAAGTGAAGGTTTACACACAGGGAATACCTGAACACTTGGAGCTGGATTGGGATCTCCTGTACAGAACAGATTAATGATGAAGTTCACAAATATGCTTTATAAAGCAAGACAGTTTCTTTTGTACTTCATAAAAGTAAATCTAGAGACATTATAAAATTTCTTTTCCCTGATGGAACTTATTGCTTTAAACCATTTTGATGAGTAGGCACCAGTGTTGTAGTAGACTAAAATGTGTACTCACAAATATTCTCTGAGAACGCTCTTAAAATATCTCCAAGAATTTTATGTGCTAGGTAGAATACACTATCATATCAAAGTAATTCCTGTGTTTCAAAATTTAAATCAGAGCTGGAAGAATGAGGCTGGGGTGATCAATTTCTTTTCAGGGATAGTGACTGAAAGAATAGTTGACATTTCATAGGTTTTTTAGTGCCTAAAACAGTGTGTTTTCAATCTCTGAAGGCTTATTTTTCTTTCTAAAGATGGCGTGGGGCCTGGGGGACCCACTTAAAGTTTCTTGCCATACTTGGCCAAGAAACACAAAGTGTTGGTGAAGTATAAACACAGAGCCCTTTTTCTTTGACCCATTCTGCAGTGTGATGGGATAGTGTTGTTAGTTTATGTGAGAGAAAATAGCATAGGCTTTCTGAAAAAAAAAAAAAAAAAGTGGAATTGGATTAAGGCCTTTGTGCAAGCCTCAATGCTGAGGGGAATTAGCAATAGTTGTAGGCACTTAAAGGAGCTCTCATGCTGAAGCTTATCCCAGATTTTACACAATAAACATTTGAATATCAACAGTGTTTTGCAACTTGCAGCACTAATGTATAAACTTCTTCCTTTTGAAACTCCCAAATCCCTCCAAACGCTTGCAATACCCTCTACATAAACATGTAGGGCCTATAGTGGAAAACACCCAGTCAGGGATGTAAGTCTGATTTTTTTATTTCTTTCTTTTTCATCCCTGGAATCTAAAATGAGATCTAGTACCATTAGCTGGTTTAAGCACTTCAGAAGTTCTGTATTTTAACCAACTTTTTCCCCTCCAGCCTTACTTTCCATTTAAAAGACAAAGATGTCAATGAAACATGAGCTTGACTTGGGTATCCTAATATTACATATTTCATGCTACAATAAAAAGGCACTACAAAACCTTTGAAGTGATTCATTAAAATACAGATCTATCCCTCTTATCAGTATGTTCATAGCATTTTTTTAGCTCTGTTAACGAGCTTAAACCACACTAAAACACGAACATGTGGGGCAAGGATTCAATTCCCTCCCTTTAAACTCATCTGCAGGTGAGCAGGACTCAGAACAATGAGGAAAAGCTGGACTTCTTGCTGCTAGAGCTCTCCTAACATCCATGGGGCTGCTGTCATTGGCTTAAAGTCAAGCTTGGCAGTTAATGACAGACTGAGAGCTTATAACATTACGTGTATAAATCCACACTCATAGAGTTGGGGGAAAAAAAAAATCTTCAGATAGTGATCAGCCAGATTTGCAGTTGACATGGCATTCCTGCTGGCTTTTCTAGATGCCACTTAATTTTGGTATCCTGTTTAAAGGATGACAGCTGATTCAGGAACAAATTACTTCCACGCTTTTGGTGTGAGCCTGAAGTAAATCTTCTCAATACAGTATTTAATTATAAAAGGCTTCCCTCCCCAATTCCCTTTTTAACTCCTGTTAGGTAGGTATGCATGTAATCAATTTTACATCTTTGTATCTGTAGCTGTCCACTAAAAGATGGAACAAAGAAATAAGCCCATGGTGAAATAGCAGGGTGGGAAAAACTTGGAGATCATTTTTTGTTACAGTGTTTGTTTTGTGCTTGAAAGGACTGCGATAAGAAACTCATTGCATTAAGAAAAAATGAAGACATTACTGCCCTGTCCAGCTCTGAAGCATGTTGAAGCAGTTTGCCTATTGAATTTGATACAATGATGTATAGATGAATAAAGTTATCTCTAGTATTGAATGGGACGGTGTCAGTGGGAGGGTAAAAAGGGAGGAACTTGGAATCTGAAAAGAATACTTTTCCCCCCCTCTTTTTAAGAACTTGAAGGTCAGGGTCCAGCTGCCGTAAAAGGCTAGAGGACAAACAAAATGCTGCACAGGCCTAAATAAAGACAACTATAGACACATAGCAGAGGTTTCCTGCTTCAAGTAGCTATTATATTAACCTACACTTTAGGCAAAGAGCATTTTAGGTTTCACACTGATGAAAACATAGGATGAGCAGAAGCATCAATAAAAGTTGCACCTCTAATGAAACAGATGAAACATGCCAGCAAAGGTAGGAAACAATTTTTTAAAAAAGGAAATTATACTGATTCTACTTTTCTTGAAACTAATTGTTTTGATTGAGATAAGGCAGTAAACTTGCTTTTCTCTTCTTTACATCCAGCCAGGAACAATTCTAACAGATCTATTGCCTAGGTCCTTGCAAGGCCTATATCATAAACAGCAAGAAATACAGAGTCTTGAAATTTGAGGTAGCATATGAAAAAAATATACTTGAACTCATTGTTCATTCATCCATGTTTATAAAACTGTTAATATTCTGCTAAGCTGGCATTCACATTTTGGTCTGGGAAATAAGGGTAAGAATCTTCAGTGAAGTAGTCAGAAGGGTTAATATCCCTGATGAGAGGGGAAAACTGCATTAAAACATCAAGTTGAGCTGCATTTTGTCATTCATGCTCAGTGCTGCTTTTGTTGTCTTGTAATTACTCTAAATTTAAATGTCTCCCCATAAGATGAAAGAATGGGTAGTATCTTTTTTTTTTTTTTTTTAAGAATAAAAACTACTAGCCTGTGCAGTTCAGCAGGGGGGAGGAGGGGGCTGGATACCTTAGACCGAGTTTGCTTGGCTTTTTTTAAAACAAAAAAGAAACAGTGGAGTTAGAATAGCCTCATGATGTCAGGTTTTTAATACACATAGGAATAAATTTAGTCGCTTCAGATGACCATTATAAAAACCAACCCAAATCACCAAATTACTGTTTTTTCAACACTGGTTGGTTTAAATTGTTTGGGGGTTTCTGCTGCTTGTATTTTATATCAGTGACAAAGTTCTAAAAAATTGTTCAAATTAATTTAACTGATTGCTTTAGCATATACATTTTGCAATAAAGAGATCTACTGATGCCACATAATCAAATAAGCCCTTTCCAAGTTAACTTCTAGACTAGATATTTAATTATGTAAGTTGGCAGAAAGTCAAAGGCAGAAACTAAAAAATTTTCAGTTAAAAAAAATTTTCACCTCCTAGCAAAAATGCTTTAAGAAATAAAAGCTGGAAATGAAGGTTGAAGTATAACATGAAAAGAAAGAAAGATGCAACAGTTAAGCCTTAAAACCACTGTTTCCAGGCTAATGTGTGTTGTAGATCATTAGCCGAATGCATTGTCTAATGGGCATAAATGAGAGCCTTCGTTTTGAAGTTCCTCTTTCATCTGCAGTCAAACTTTGAGTTTGATCCAATCTATAAAGATAAATCTAGGGATTAATCTGGAGGTTTAAATGGTTTAGCCAAAGGTTGGTCCAGCTTTATAATAATGACAGCTGATTTGTGTTACTTTCCACTGAGATTTCTTTTTTTTTTTTTGGATGACCCCCCTACATATTGCATCTTGCAATTAGGCTGTTGACAACTCTATTATGCTGACAGCAGAGGTAGAGCTACGTGGGGAATTATGCAGCATGTTGTGCTGTAAATGTTACTCACAGATGTCTTAAGAGACCGCAGCTTGTCCCATGTGCTCCTATCTGTGCTGCAGCACATCTCGAGTTGCAGTTGTTCCAGTCAGAATTGGTGGCATGCTGAGCCTAATGCAACTCTTACCAACAACTTTCCGAGATTAGGAGCCTGTCAGGATGATGTCAATGGAGGTTTAAGAAGTGCTTTCTGAAGTTGTTCTGAGTTAATAATTAATGGGTTGATTATTTTACTCCCTTTGATTGTTCTTTTATATTTGGATGCAGCTGGCTGGAAATAACCACAAAGGAAAACTGATTTTATTTGCCATTAATTTTGACTTTACTTAGCAAATTATCCCGTGTCCCACCATCACATCTTTGCTAATCTGGCTGTGCTATAATGTGAAGATGAAATCTTTGATTAACAGAACAGATTAATCAGTTTCTAGAGTGTTTTAGGGTAAGAAGCATGCACATACATCTCCTCCCAAGTAGTTTTCCAGTGCATGCTTAGATATGTGTTAAGTGCTGAAAGCTGTCGAGCAATCAAAATGTTTTTGATGTAAGCTGCATCTTCCTCTTGTAGAAATAAGTGTTTTGCCAACTAAAGCAGAAGCGTTTTGTCTGCACAAGGTGAAGAATTGGCAGTGCATACTGGAAAATACAAGTTTATGTCTCAAACCTTGTATTTTGCACTCAAAAATTCAGCTTTACAAGTGAAACTAATCCAAGCTAATTTCCAGTATTACTTTTTTGCTATGATAATGCCCACAGACGCTAAATGCTTCCTAGATATATGCCAAGACTATGCCCTACCTTAAATAATTGCTATTTTACATTGATTTATTTTCCAGTACTTGAAATATGTGCATATGTATCCTACCTACGCATTCCAACTCTGGCACAAGAGAAAATTCACACATATATGACCTTACTTTCCTTACAAGGAAAAATACTGGAAGATTCAGCCCTTTATGCGATCTCTGTACTGCCACAAAAATATAGTTAATTTACTTTGCAAAATACTTTTGTCAGACTAACCTAGTCCATTAAAATTACTCCATAAAATAAATTAGGGTAACTGAACCAGAAGGAGAAAAAAAAAAAATGCCTCATTGTGGGTACCCAGAGATTTTGTCACTGTTTGAATATTTCCATCTAGAAGTTATAAGTAATAGATTAAACTTATACCCTTAAATTAAAAACAAAATCTTTACAGTCCAGGTGAGAAAAAAATCTATGCAAGAGATACATTCAAATGCACTTGTGCTATTTTCATTTGAGAAAACTAATAGCTAAGCATATTTTGTAATTACTCACAAATTAAGAATCAAAGCAAAATGTAGTAGTTAACTAAGAGGTCTGTTACTCTCCTGGGTGACCTACCCAGTGTAAATGAAATCCTATTGAGACAGAACACTTTACTATAGTCAGATAATGAACAAGCAAGTTTATTGTATTGATTTTTAGAGAACACACATCCCTAAGTGGCATGACTAGACCATACTACCAATTTTCTAGCTATTAGATATTTGTCATTCTGTGAAATAAGTTCGCAGTTCGTAACAAGCACATACCACAGACTTTTGCAGTAAGATCAAGAAAGAAAAATAGAAACTGTTGCTGTCTATGAGGACACTGCAGCAGGATCCTGTAGATGGAATAAATCTACATTTTGGTCCCCAGTTAGTAATGCAGTGTGTGGATTCAGCTACAGAAATGGGCATCACCTGTTAGCAACTCTGAAAAACTTCAATACCAGCAGAGATATGACTCCCCCCACCACCAGTGCACATCTCAAACCCAATTGAGTGTTTGAGCATATTTGTGAACTCTGAAGGACACCCTTAAGAGCTAAGAGAAGCTTGACCATCATGTCACAGTTCTCACTGATCATCTGTAATTGAAAAGAGCTTTTACTCTCTCCCTGCCTTCCCAATCCCAGCTTAAAAATTGTTTTTAGAAGTTGACAGGCATCAGCAGGGAAGCTGAAGGGACAGCACAGTTTTTGGAATTTTTTTTAAATACATCTGTACCTGTTTAGACAGATTAAGTCAGGAAAAGATGTTGTTTCAGTCACCCTGAGAATTCAACTATTATTTGAGCTGGATTTGATATCTATCAGTAATGTGCAAGTAGGACAAACTTGCTAAATCTTGGTGATGGAACTATAAGAGCTTTTTTTAACTTAATAACAAATAAACACATACCTCTGCCTGGTTTTATATATATAGATGCATTTTTTTATCAATAAAACACAAATACATTGAACTGCATTCAAGCATAAGTCATTATATTCTGCATTCTCTCTCCCATTTAAAAAAGGACAAAGATAACAGGGAATTGTAAGGATTTTTGTCAACGTGCACTCTATAAAACTATCTGATTGAAACAGTATATTCTCCTGAGAAACTTTAAATCTGGTGTTCTGGAAAGCACTCAAATTTTAAGATAACTGCAGATAACTGATTTTGAAAGGCAGCATTATGAAAGCAGAGCTTATAATATTTCAGTGCCCGCCGCTGGACCTCACAGCAGCAATTCCTCCATGACTTGTTACCACTTTAAAATTAAAGTTTGATATTAAGGAAACACTTTAATGTTTAGTTTACCATAATATTAAATTTTAGCTCAGTGTTGTGTTTTTAAAAGCAGAGAAAAATTACTGAAGAAATATTTCTGAACAAATAACTCTATCACTTCCAAATGCCTGCAGAAAAAGCACTCACTGAGGGTATCTGTACCTGCACTTCAGACTTATCCAATCTAAATAACAAATATTTTGTGCAAATTTTAAAATAATGTATTTTTAAACTACAAATAAACATTTCAGATAAATGCACAGCTCACAAAGCACATAACTAAATATAGGGCATTTCTAGTGTTTTTTCTAAGAACATAAAATCGCCCCCAACAGCAACATATTTTAAATTATTTAAATAAGTAAAACTTATTTAAAAAACTTTAAAAACCAAATAGTCATAGGTACAAAAAACCTAATTGTCCTAGGTACAAAATTCTGATCCTCAGTTCCACACAGAAAATATTTGGATTCTTAGATGAGCAAATATCTTGACAAGTGATTTTATATTAAAAAAAAAAAACAAGACAAAGGAATATTTCCTGCAGTGTTAGCTCTGTTTCACTGATGTGGCTAAACAGAATTTTAGTGTTCCCCCACTTCTTAAAGGTACATATAACCACGGCGATGACAAGATATCTGTGTCACGGTAAATTGGGAAATAATTCTTCTGTTCTTTGATTTATTACATCAGTTGTAAAGTATCTAACTCGAACTGGGCACTGCACATGTGAATACCTCTCCTGATGTTATTTGTCTCAGTCTATTCATTTTGAGTTTAATTACTCACGGGTGTAAAGACAAACAAAATTTGGACCTCAGCTCACTGCTTTACCCCTAAATCTTTATTAGCCTCTGTCTAAAAGGCTATACCTGTGTAGCAAAGAAAGGAGCAAATTACACAGTTGCTCCAGTGTAATTGTTTTAAATGTTTGGAGCTTGAAATAAAAGCTGTGTTAATAAGTGCACAGCTGAAAGCTTCGCTTTCTATAGCGCCCAGACGCTTGTTTGCATTTGATGAAAATTATTAATACTAACACCAAAATGGTTTGGAAACCATTTATATGGAATACATACCTACCTCTTTGGTTAAAATCAGTGATCCATTAAGGCTTTTCTTGCTTTTTTCCAAGCTGTGAGCATACTGCGTATTTAAGTGTGTGTAAGAGGGAAGGTGGGGGGTAGGTTTAGCTGAATAAAAGATTGCTTGATATCTTGAAGTCCTTTGAAGAGTTTTATAGGCTTATAAAGCCCAGTGTGAATGAATGACATTTTTCCCCCCTTTACTTTTTACATATGGAAGTTTGTTAACCTGCGTTTCAATTAGGGAATAATTATTAATTATACTAATTACAGGTTTAGAGAAAACCACATACTTTGCAAAAAAAAAAAATAGTTAAGCTTAGGGCTGAAATTGTAGCTGCAGACAGTGATGCTCCAATAAAGGCTGAAGCAACACTTTCATGTGGAGGGTTTTACATAAATGTATACATTTCTTTAACAAAATAATAAAGCATTAAAGCAACCTTTTATAAGAAAAATGCACTGAGAACATATACCAAATAAATTTTTTCAGACAATCCTGGACTCTTTTCACCATGAGTAATAACCATTTACTTTGTTTTAAAACTAAAACTCCACTGGATTCATTACAATCCTTAATAAAAACAAAAAAAAAACAAAAACCCAAAGCTGTCTTATTTGCTTATTTAATTACCTACACACGCAAAAAAAAGAAAAATAAATTGCAAGTTACCAAGTGCCAGAAATTATAATAATTTATTCTGACAAAAGAAAGCATTGCCTACATTATTTAAGCTCACAATCATACAGTTACACTGAAAAGCCAGAAAACTTAGATCTAATGCTGTAATTTTGTCCTAAGCAACCCCCTTAATTATATTTCTCCAGGCAATCTTGAAATTCCAAGCATAAGAGTCCTTAAAATGAAGCATTTCTATTTTTGAATGTCAACTTTTTTTTTAATATGCTCTGTCAGTTATACTTTCAAATAAACTTTTCAGAATCTTCTTAAACGGGATAGCACTTCTCCCCGGGAAAAGACACCCTCTCTGTTTTAAGAAATGTAGGAGAATTAGAAGCTAGTTATTTACTTTTTTTACAAATATTCAAAGTAACACGACCTTTCACTTACTAGAAATCACTTAGATTTTAATCTAGTGTCATTTTTAACTAAGTATAGAAAGTAGTATGACTAAAGATCATTATTTTAAAAGCTTAAACTGTCATTACTGCTCATTCACTTCTCCATAGTTTACTGACTTTTCAGGTGATTTCAAAATATATAACATTAAATATATAAAACCACTGTTGCTATTAAAAAAAAATCTCTGCCCATTTTTTTCTGGTTTTCACACCAGTTTTCCGTTGTCTCCTGCATTTAGTTAATCAAGTGTTTTAGAGCACTGAAAACTGTTTCCATCACATTATTACACAGCAGTTGAGGCATATTTGCATAATGAAAAATAATTATGCAGATAATATCAATAAGTATGATTAAAATCTTCTATATAGGGGGGTTTAAGTGGGAGGATGTAACTAATATTTATAAATTACCATTGTAAAATTAATAACGTTAAACATTTTTTTTTAAATAGCATGGAAAGCAGACAGCAGTCGTTTTATTTTAAACCTCTTTTTATAATGTTGTTGCATTTTCCACAATTAACTGGAAACTTAATCCATCAAAAGTACATACAATTAAATCAGCTATACAGAGATGAAATTACTTTTCATATTTCTCTTCCCATGCAGAGACAGAATTCCAAAATTAAAGTAAATTAACTAGGTTATTGAAATCCACTTGCAATCCTGATTTTAGACTTAAACAATATTTTAGCAAAAACTTAAACAGACAATTACTGTTTATATGGGAAACAGAAAACTGCCTGTAGTTTTAGATGAACCCAATTCACTAATATTGACAAGTAAATAACTAGAGCTGGAATCATACTTAATTACTGTAGTCAACAGCATTCATTACTGAAGGCAGCATACAGCTTATATTAAAGTATAACATTAGAGATTTATATATTTGTTAGTTGGCCATTTTTCCTAATAAGATAAATTAGAAAAAATGAAAAATGTATAGGATGTTTAATATGCTGGTACTAGAAAATGCAAGTATTAATCAACTTGGCAAACTAAGATACAAAAATCCTTTCCAACAAAACAAAAGTATTCATTAGGTCCCTGTCCTGTAATCTGACCAAAAATCTTTCTAACAGTGCCCCTGAATTCAGTGGGGCTCAGACCAGGACCCTCAACAGGCTCACAGAATTTCTTTCCTTTGATTTGAGCTACTCTCAAACTGAAGAACTGCTGCAGCTTGACTTTCTGCCACAATTACACAAATCTTCAGACAGCAGCTTCATTTTTTTTCCCCTTTATAATCTATTTTAGGATTAATAATAATAATTGTCATCACTGCCTGAGCATCACTGACATTAAACAGCATGAGAAGATGTGCCTGTTCCCAGGGTTAGAGTCCCACTTTTCATTGTACATTAAGGCTCTGTAGGGAGCAATCTCTGGGAGGCTGCCCTTACAGAAACATCCTTTTGAGTAGTTTTGGGCATATTGTGGCTTCTCTCCTTGTCCCTCTGCAGAAATATTTGTGCCCAGGGAGCTTTCCTCAAATACACAACCTCAACCTGCACAGAGAGGTCCCTGCTGGCTTTAGCCCAGGGTGCAACTCCCTCCTACTCAACAGCAGCACAGAAATAGCTGCAGCCCAAAAAAACCCCTCAAAACGTGACAGGTCTGGACAAGCAGCTGGTGCTCACATCACACCAGGGCTGTGACATGCAGTAGCTCTCAGGGCAGCAGGGCAGACTACAATAAAAGCAGACAGCTGAAAAACAGCCAGCAGCAACTTTGGGCATGGACCTGTCAAAGATTTGCTCGCTGAAGCTCCTTGGTGAGTCCCAGAAATGTTGTGGCTTCTGTGCTGGGGGGGGTCTGCAAAACCTCCTGTGAGCACTAGGAAGTGCAGAGGACCCACCAGGTGTCCAATGGCACAGTGGAACAAAGCAGTCATGTTTTCCTACAAAATGTAACTTTACATGCAAGAAAAAAGGAGAAATGGCCCAAGCCTCCAGAAAATGCTGCATACCTCTAATTTCCACTTCAGGCCCTTTAAGGACTTTCAAACCCTTTTTGCATTAAGCTTGTTTTATAGCCATTCCCAAAAAATAAAGGCTGCACCTCCAACACAGAAAACACTTCTAGACCCTCTAGCTATAAAATTTCCCACATCTAATGGATCACTCAGACCTGGGCAAAAGGCTTGAATAAATTCTAAATTCTACCTAAATTCTACCTGCCTAAGCAAGGATCTGCTTTCCATCTTTGCAAAGAGCAGAAACAATACAGAGACACTGCTCAGAACACAGCAAAAGCAAAGCAATTGTGGCCCCACTGGCTGCTCTTAGGTTTGGGATTTTCCTTTGGGTAGATTTTCCTCTGCCGTTTGAATAATGTGGATTTTACCACACAAGGGGAACTGGCAGTGATCAATAGATTCAAATTATTGTATTAATAACACAACAATTCACAACCATTGCAGGCTGGAGAAGAAACACAACAGAAGCAGGTCACACCAAGGCTGACTCAAGCCCTGCACTTTTGTTTTCAGGCATAACTCCTCTGAAATCAATGGGAATTTGCTTGAGTAAGGATGATAACCCTGGAGTTAAAATATCCATTGCTACACTATAGACCATTTCAAGGACTAGGTCTGATTATTCTTCCTCAGCAATGGGAAAAGCTATGCTCTCACATTTCAAAATCAGGGGTGGGCTGAGAGGGCTGCCAAGTCTCCTCCAGCATCATGGCACCTCATTGTTAATAGTCTTCAGAAGCCCCTTATTTCCATTTACATGAGTTCATTAGGATTACACAGGTGACTGATGTTCTATGCTAAGTGTCTCCGTGATTGCACAAAGTGCCATATTAACAAAAATCAAAATAAAAATGGTTTGTCAAACACCACACAAAATGCCGCCGAGCGCTTCACGGGCAACTGTTTTAGCCTCCATATGCCTGCACACTATGAGTCAATCTTTAATTACATGATCATATAGAAAACTCCAGCCTAAATGGCAGGGGCTCTGCAACATCACAAGCAACAAAACCCAAGGGAAGGAGCACAGAGGGCTGCTGCTTCCCCTCTGCTTCCACACCACTAGCGCTGTACCAGCACCTCCCTGATTTCAGTTCTGGTTATTCTCAAGTTTTCACCAGAGATAGGGTTTGTTTCAAGACTTCAGAATGCAAAAACAGCTAAAAATTTATCTTAACATCACCAAAGCCCTTTGAATTTTGAGTCAGGCCCATCCTGAACATTTTCTAACTGGAAACTGCTGTCCTCCTTTCCCCTTTTCTCCCATCCATATGAGGAACATAAATTCTGTCTCTATAAACAGTTTCCACTTGCAGTTTGTCCTAAAATCCCCCCAGTTTTCTAAAATCCAGAGGCAAAATACTCAAGGAAAACGGTAACAGCAGTAGAAACCAGTAATATAAAGAGTAGATGAGAACAATTGGGTTGGATACAGGTCAGGGATGTTTTTCTCCTGCATTTCACAGCCCTGACAAGCAGCATGTGCCAAGACAGTCCCAGGGTGGAGCCAGGACCCCCAGTCTCAGGAACAGAGCAGCCCCAGGGGGACCGAGAAGCAGGAGAAGGCAGAGAAGGCTCATCCCACCAGCAGCCTGTGACTACAACTCCCAAAAAACTTCATGTCAGGGTGCTTTCCATTCCCTCCTATGACTCTGCATGGCCTGAAGCTTGCTGCTCTTTTCCCAAGGCAATGACCAAAGTGTCCCAGGTGACCAATCTTACCAGGAAAACAGAGCAGAGGAGTTAAAGTAGTCTATACTTTGCACTCAACACACTTTATTTAGTGTTGAACACACATAGAGCCAGGCAAAATACTGATTCAACAGATTCATCCCTGATCCTAACACATAAGCCTAAATGCATCTTTACTCCTAGAAACAGTCCTACCTACTTAAAAAAAAAAAAAAAAAAATCTTAAAAATCAAATTAGGTCACATTAAGCTTTAAACTTCGCTATTTTTTTTTCCCCTCGCATAATTTGCTGATTAATTCCCGAGTTGGGTTCTTTGAGAATTTTGCACGCTAGGCACTTGTGTGGCAAGCAGAGTGCCAGTGAGCCTCAGGTGGATTTCTGGACAAGGGAGTAATATAATATGCTGGAGTCTGCTGGGTGCCCTCTCCATGCACAATAGCCCTGAGTGGCAGCGCGTGGTAAGCGGATGAAGCAGGAAGACGTGCATGATCTGATGAGCTTGGCTAAGCTGGGGGAGTCTCCTCTACTCTGCTAAATTAAAAACCTCCCTGCAATTTCAGTCCTAATCACCCCCTCGGATGCTGTAATTGATGATGGTCAGTTAACTCCTTCACTCCCGAGGCCGTTTGTCAGAACCTAGAGAACTGTGCAGCAGCCAGTGCTTCGTGATTTAAATCAGTTCAGTTTAATGGGGGGTTTCTGGAAACGTTAGGGATTTGTAAGTGATATGAAGAATATGGGAAGTTGCAGCATAAATATTTCGTGGCAGGCCTTTGGATACTTCAGATCCATAATGCCCCATTCCCAAGTGGTACAAGCTGTCTTTAAGCCTGGTTTGTGGCACTGAGACATACATTGGCTTCTCTGTCACTCTCCTCCCTGTGGCTGGCACAGGCAAGGAGCCAGCAGCATTATTACACCCTTGCACCTCCCAGCTGGCAAAATGGCCCTTTGCAGCCTTTACCAGTTGGTGCAAGCTGCTCTAACTTGTGTTGAGAAACCAAACCAGAAAAGAAAGTCCTATTTGCATTTTCAGCCTGATTCCAGACACAGCCCCTGTATGCTCCACACACAGGCTTGCTGTTGGCTCCTACACAACGTGCTCCAAACTTAATAACGAAGGTGTGACTGGAGCTGTTAAAATGATCCTGGAGATAAATAATATCTTTCCATTCTACCTCCTATTTATGAAAGTTTTAGGGAATTGTCTGTACAGTGCATTGTTCTCTAGCAGAATTCTTTTAAGTCTGTTTCATGCCAAGAAGGGGGAAAAAAAAATCTATAAAATGTGATATATGTTTATACACTGCTGAATAAGAGGCTTTGCAGCATTGGGAAATCTATAGCATGAATTATTCTAACTGATTTATAATAGACAGTGATGCCTTAAGGACTCTATTCTGACTATTGTGCTTTCATGACAGGGTTGATGTACTACCTGCACTGTGTTCTGTAACTAGAGCATCCAAAGCAGATGCCCATATACCTGCTTTAGAATTATTGCCTATTACTGCACTTTAGAAAAGGGCAAGAAGCTTGCCCTTGTTATATTTTTAAGGTTATCATTTTTAAGGTTGTGTCTCAAAAGACTCAGATCTCAATACAACTGATATTTAATATAGTTCCAGGATCAACATCCGGTCATCGACCCTAGATTTTTAAACCTCTCCTTCCGTATTAAAATGCCAGCAACTGCTGGAGTCTGTTCTTTTATTTCGGTTGTGTTGTTGCTTTGCTTTCTTTTCTGCCTGGGGAATAGGCTACAAAGTCTGGAAAGTGTGAACCTACTTAGTTTGCAAACCCCAGC
Source organism: Certhia americana (assembly GCA_018697195.1). Taxonomy (NCBI): domain Eukaryota; kingdom Metazoa; phylum Chordata; class Aves; order Passeriformes; family Certhiidae; genus Certhia; species Certhia americana. The sequence goes on from CM031866.1 coordinate 3,492,404, forward strand.
ACTGCAATTCTGTGATTAGGAAACCAGCTGGCTCAGGAGACACCTGGGTATCAAGAGTTGAGCCAGCTCCAAGGAGGCCAAGGCAGAAACCCCTCTTTGTGGCCTGAGCAGCAGCTGTTCAAAGCTGCCCTCAAAAGATTTCAATACTACTTTACCCAGTGATTAACACCTGACTGGTGGCTGATGGGAAGAAAAAGAGGTGAACTAATGCCTTTCCACCCAAGGCATTCCTTGTTACCTGCTTGCAGAGGAGGACTGTTATTTTCTAGATACTTTGACAGATCAAAGCATTGATTCTAGACAGCCATTCCTACTCAGATCACTGATTCATCTTGTGGAGAGTGCAATATTCTCATAACACTTCATCAGTGACCAACATTAAAAAGAAAAAAAAATACGACTTCTCACTTTTCTGGATGCATGCGGACCAAGTCCTGGCTGGTTTCCAACAGCCTGTGGTCAAGTCCAACACTAAAGTAACTGATGACATAGCAAGAGGCAAGAAAATAGTTTTTATTAGAGTCCATCTTGCTACTGCTACATTTTGAATAAATAATTTCTCAAGCCCCCAGAGTAATCACTTCATTCCTCTTCCAATACTGCCTTCACTGTTTGACTAATGCAGCAAAATACCAAAGTTCGTATTAAATGAGGACACAACAATTCAGTCTCTAACACACAACAAAACAACTCGCCCTGAAGTTCTTCCAGCACAACCAGGATCCACATGGCACTGAAAGGTGGAATGTCTGCCAGCCAGTAAATGAATTTAATTAGGCACTGGAGTGCTGGTCTCATATGGCTGGAACTGTTGAGTGTAGGTGTGTGTGCACGTGCACTCTCGACACATTAGCAGAACTCAGGCCAACTGCAAGAGAATCCATCAATTTCTCCTGAAGCAATTAAGCCAAACAGCCCACCCTGACCATGCCAATAGGACATCATGTGGACTTGACTTATGGGGAAACTACTGTAAGGTTGAATGGGAACACACAGAAAGACACACCTGCAGGAAAACACCAGAGTTCCAACTTCTATATGACCTGGATACATGAGTACCCAACTACTATACCACTTAAATGTTTTCTTCACTTGGAAGCCATTAAAAACAGGAGAGAATTGAGCCTGGTAATGAAAAAAATAAATTAAAGAGCATCTAAGAAAAACATCTAAAGATTAGGCTGTCCCTTTTACCGGGCAGATTTGATAGCTTTGCTCAGGGAAAAAAAACATGAAAGGAAACGTGCCGAAGACATAGAGGAAACTATTCCATTTACTGGGTCAGATACCTACGTGCAGCAGTGCTTCCATACCCAAATGACATGCAAACTACTGCAACTCTATGAAATGGGAAAGGTAATTTAGTCACTTCTTTTAATACATGCTTTTATATATATATTACTAGCAAGCTCTCTGCGTCTAATACCAATACAGCCAACACCAGAACTGTTTCCTTCTGCAGCTTGGGGCAAGGGAGGCAGGGGCCACAAACCAAATTAATTGGCCAGTGGGGATTTCCTTTAGAAGAGCAAGCAGTCTTAGGGAACACAGGGCTGACACCTTCCTCCATTCCGCTTTTCAGCCTGTGACAGGAATGAGTCTTTAGGTGACAGGCAGGACACATGGGCCACATGGATACAACACTTTGTGTTACAGCTTCCAAGGGCCAACAACATGTCCTAAAAGGACAACTGGAAGCCACCATAATCTGGTGCAGCCCATCATCACACACCTGAGGTTTTCCCCCAAGAGTTTTACTTGTTATCTGTGACCTCTTTGCCAGGCAGCTCCTGGGGAGAACACCAAATGAGGGACTCCATCTATTCTGCTGGCCTTTGCTGGCCTTCTATTCCCACTTTCTTATTTTTAACAGTTTCATTGTAAATGAGTAAAGCATTAGAACATTAGCTTATATTGTACTGCAAAGCCTATTCCAGTAAACCTGTCAAAATTGGCATCATTAATAATAATACTTAGCACTTACATACTGCTTTACATTTTCAGAGCACCGTCGACATTAACTTAATTAACAAGTGACAGTTTCACAAGTAGAAGCTCTCCTTGCAGCACCAGCCTGTGTGCCTGAATTTCTCACAAAATCTCAAACTCTGCATTAATCCACTTGTCTTTCATCCTTCTGAAAAGATTATCTTCCTTTTTATTCACCTACTTTGGATACATACACACATGCTTTTAAAAACCAAGCTATTAAAAATATTCAGGTGGAAGAACACTGACTTAACACAAGCTAATTAGAAAATCCACATTACCCTACTTTTCAGCCTAAATCACTCAAAAATCAGAGCTCTATAAAGCACATGTCTGAACAGAATAGGGCTCTAAATTGGTGTAAAGTGTACTTAATATTGATTGCTCTGCAATTTCCAAAACTGTTCAGAAACAGAGAGACATCATTAGGTTTTATTTGAATTTTTCCTTCAGATCTAAAAAGAAAGATAGCCAGAAAAAAAATCAATACAGCTACAGAAATAAAGTAAGGGAAACCCTGTCTCTAGCAATTTGCAGGGCAAATTCACTGGGGAGAACAGCATTCACTTCTTAGGGCCACATTTCAGAGGTCTGCAGAGCCATTACTGATTTCCAAAGCTGAAGTTTAGGCACGATCATGTCACACCTGCTTTGTTTTCTGCTCGCAGGCCACCAAGGAAACCCAGCACCCAAAGGACACCAATGTCCCAGAGAGAAATCCCTGCTTGGCCCAAGCCAGGGAAGGTCCTCACCCACTCTGCCCTTCATCACAAAGCTTCAGATTACAAAGGCAAAGGGAGAACTTGATCATTCTACCCAAAAAAAACCCTTTTTCTGAGGCACTTACGAACACGATAGCTCACAAGCTGTGTGGGTGGCAGATGTCCTCCCTGGCAGGGTGAGCTACACAGCTCAGTGTCACAGGGCCACCACCATAGCCACACCACCAGTCCAAAGAGAAAACACAACCAAAACACTTGTGCAAGAGGACAAATAAATGTTCAGCTTGAAAACACAGAGGTGGTTGTCTCTGCCCCACCAACAAGCCTGTCTCCAACAGCTGGCTGCCAGCTTTAACACACACACACACACACACACACACACACACACACACACACACACCCCAGCAGCTTTAACTGCTCACTACAGCACTTTGCACAACCAAAAATGAGTAAATCAAGGGTAGGAACACCCAGAGCTGCTGCTGGCTTTGGGAAGCATTCAGCACCCCCAGCCTGCCCTCTCCAGAGCCCCCCAGCTCAGCAACAATCCTGACACATTCAGCCCCTTGCACAACCAAGAGGCACAAAAATTCTTTGTAGACTCTGGGTTACTCACAGGTTTGATGCATCTCTCCATGGAGGGAACCTGGCCTTGCAGGAAGAGCTGCTCTGAACTATTTGTAGCCCCGCATTCTGGAGGCTGCTGGGGAAAGTGAGCAGCCCAGCCCCAACCAGCTCCTGCTGCAACCCCACAGATACCCACACTCAGAAGGGAGAACCACAACCCCTCCTCCAGCAGCCAAACCCTCCTGAAGCTCATTCCACCTCCTTTATGGTGAGCCAGGGTGGGGTCACAACTAAAAAGCTGCACTCCCACCCACAGGGCAGCTGTGGGAGCAGGAAGTGGGGGTTCCCAATTGGTGTTGGCTCCATTGGGGGGGAGGTGATGTCCACCACACTGCAGCATCTTGATGTGGACACTCCCAGCTCCTGGAGTCAAGAGGTCTAGGTGTTTATAGTCTATTTCATGCCCTTGGTGATTGCTTGAAAACCCTTGTGGCAGAAGCTCTCCAAAAAAAAAAAAAAAAAAAAAAATTATTACATGTGCCTTTTCATTTTATCCACACCCAGTGTGGGGTCTTCATTCCCCTTTCCTACAAAGTGCCCCCACATCACTGAAAAGCAGCTTCTCCATACAGCACAAAGGTTCTGTGGAATTAGCCATGACAGGAACGTTCATTTATAGCATGACAGTCATATTGGGAAGTGATGTTGCTTTTCAGCTACCTCTTGTGCAAAAAGGTGGCATTGTCCTGCATCTGCTCCAAGTGTGACAGTCAGGAACTCAACAGCACCAAGGAAATTGCTGTGAGCTTTTACCAGTGGTACTTTGCATTGGACAAACTCTCAGCTGATGAAAGTCAGCACTGCTCCACAAAACATGATGAAAACAGCAATGCAGGCTGTTTCTTCAACAAATCCATTGCTTAAGGAGTGTGTTATAATATCAAAATGTCTGCTAAACTAATTGTTCTGGATCCAAAGGCTGTTTTTTAGACAGCTAATGCTGTTGTTTGCAATATGTTTATGCACAAATTTGCACACAGAAGAACAAACTTATTCAGCTGGGATAAGGGATTCCAAACCAACCTGAGCTACCACACCAATGCACAGTGCTAACAATAATTCAGAATTTCCCTTCCTCTCAAAAGCTCAAACACTCCTATCAGAGCATTAAATATCTGCTGTAAGCCTCTGTTTAGCAGGAAGATTACATCCCCCAGATTTCACAGTTCAAAAGTTTATACTGTCCTGAGCTATTTATGGACTGCTGACACTGCCTCTTCTTCAGTGCAGATATCCTGGGGAAAAAATAATAATAATAAGTTTGAGCCAGTTTGAAACAGGCTTCCAAAGAGCCGTTTTCTGACTCTCAGTCCTGCATCAAAAACTTGTCTTTGCTGGCTTGGTGTTTGTAATTAAGTATTCTCCTGACCTTCCATTAAACTCGACACTTTGTAAAGAAAGTTAAAATTCAGAACTGGATAATCAATACTAAAATCAAGATATCCTTTGCTTCTAGTTAATCACTTACTCAGAAGGAACAGGAATGGCTTTTGGGAAAGAAAAAAACAAATCAAGGAATCCACAGGTTAAAAATTATTTTTTGCTATAACAGAGTGATCATTAATGGAATGACCACTTCATCCTGTACATCTATATATTTAGTTTTCACTTCACATTGTGCATCTTTTTTCTAGGTCTTTCAGCACATAAATCCCTTAAACTCTCTCTTGATGCAGGACTGCTTTCAAAACCCAAAATAGATATTTTTATGTCATCTCCATATATCCAGTTCCAGAGAGATAAGACCCAGGCCTTTGTCTAATCCCATTTACACAGATCAAAATCAGAACTCATTCCACTGGGATGGGCAGCCTGGCACTGCTGAAAACCTGCCCTGCTTCTTACTTTTGGCAGTTTTGTGCGTGTGATGCTTTTAACACATCTCTGAGCCAACTGATTTGAATGTGTTCTTTAATTAGACCTCTGTCTTGAAAATCAGGTGGTGCTCATGCTTGTGAGGATCTCTGCCCTGCCAGTGCTCTCAGGTCAATGTCCTTCACACACAGCCTCCACCCAGCCTGACCCTGCCCTGATCTGGGGTTGGCAGTATCACACTGATTTGCCTTTTCATTCCTCAGTGCAAATGATCAGGTTCCTATTTTATGGTTGTACTGAAAAGGGAAGAGAGAGAGAGGAAGAGGAAACATTTTGGAACCCATCAAATGCTTCCAGGGATGATGATCCCACCACTTCCCTGGGCAGCCTACTCTAGTGTTTAACAACTCTTTCAGGGAACACATTTTCCCTAATATCCAACCTAAACCTCCCCTGGTGCAACTTGAGACCATTTCCTCGTGTCCTGTCAGTTCTTACTTGGGAGATGAGACCAACTCCCACCTAGCTACACTTTCCTGCCAGGATTATTGTGTGATTTCTTCTGTGCAAACCTCAAAGTGCTTCTCAGTATCAATACTTGCTCTAGTTTCACGCAACCATCTTTCAACTTCCAGAAATATATTCAGGAGTAATATTAAATATTTCATAAAACTGTAGCAAAAAGCTGTTTGTAGATTTTGGGTGACCTGCTGCTTATTCTGAGGTGAGAGGAAGTGCTTCAAGGATGTATTAATTTCAAATAATTTTAAAGAAGTCTTGTGGTTGTCAGATATCTGCTTTGCCCAGCTGAAAATCAAGGCCAGGATGACTCAGTCATTATACTGTAACGTGAATTTCACCATCTTCCCTGCATACAACACACACAGCATGATTCAAGGTTAAGCATAGAATATCAAAAGACTCAGAGCATGGACAATTTTAACGGTAAGGGAACCTTGACTTTTACTGATTATATTAGTTCAACTAAAATTGACCTTCAATATATGAAGATTTCATTTTCACAAATACATGCTATGACTGATGCCTTTTATTAGGCTTACAAAAAAGTAATCAGAACTGAAGCTTTCAAGGCCACAATCTCTTTTTTCAGTTCAAGTTACAGATAACGGAAGAAGAGACATAGTTATGAGATCTTAAAAGCTAAACTAATCTTTTTTGTTGGTTTGTTTCGTAATAAAAGGCAATAGCATTTCTATTTATCAGGTCCTGCAAGCTGGCATTGCTGCTAAATAACAACAGGCCACTTCCCAGCATTATCTCCAGAGTTGTTGCTTGTGCATATTTATCCAGTTAATGGGATGGATTTATTACAAGTATTGGATAATTTGGACCCAGCCTACACTGATGTATTTTATGGCATGTGGTCAACCCAGCTATTATGGCCTGGGTCTGCAACTGCTCTGTAAACTGGAGCACGCAGTCATTAAAATGAATGAGCACAAGTGTTTGCTATGCTGGTTTTAATTATATGTTTATCTCTTTTCTCTTTCAAACTTCCATTTTATTTATACCACATGTGGTCACATATGAGCTGTAGATGTCATCTTAGGAGGTTTAGGAAAACCACAGGCAAGCAGCTTCCCTTTTTTAGGAGAGTTTAACTCACCTCCTTAACAGCAATTGCAGGGCTGTATATCTTAATTTAGATACATATTCCTGATTTTTAGTGAAGTCCAGTATCCAGAGATGAGGGGAAAAGAGCAAATTTTCATCATGTGGAACGTTGTTTTTGATAGGGAATGTTTTAATGCTTATAAACTCATAGAATTCTTCGGGTTGGAAAAGACTTCTAAGATCATGAAGTTCAACCGTTATCAGGTTACATAAAGATGTTTACATTAGGACTTGGACATTTGGTGAAGAAGTTTCCTTAGTAACCTCTATAGAACAAAAATCCTGGAGAATTAAACTCATCAAACTATTAGTATAACATATAATAGTTTAAAATTGCAGTTTAAGGCACAAATAAACGATGCTTTCAGGGCTCAGTATTGTTTTCTGGAAGTTATGCCATGTGGATAAACATCATTCCCTTTTACAGTCATAAAAGTTAGTGTGAAATTATAGTGCAGGTGTTGGAGGGCATTTCTGATAGCACAGTTCCACCAAAGAAATGCACTGAAAACACACAGAGTCTGTGTTATGGTGCAAGAAATCCAGAGGAATGGACCTGTTCTGCAGGGCATTGACTTCCTGTTATTTATATCCATGAGGATCTTTGACTTACTAGTTGGCTTATGGGTTTACTCTTCAAGTGATTTTTATTGGTGGAAATGGGCCAGGAAAACCAAAAGGGGATGGAAAGCCCACTTTCAGAGAGTTTTACAGCCTTGAAATTCTTTTCCTAGGAATGTTAATGTCAGAACACACAGTCATCTAAGATCTTGTAAAAATCAAAGACATTGTTTTAGACCTTATAGCTCCTTTGGACAATTAGGAGTCAAAGAGAGTAATGTCCAGACATGTGAAAATTTTGAAATACATTACTTTCTTCATTGGCTGAGCTATCTATTCCCAACATTGGCTAAAGGCCTACATCTTTCACATGACAGAATGTGAACAATTTATGCATTTAGCTAAATCTGCTTAACCTGGGTCAAACTACACCCATGTTGGAGCTCTGCCATCATAAGCAAAAAAGAATTATAGATCTGATGGTACATGTTCTGATGAAGGAGAAACAGTGACACTGGGCTGATCAACAGTTTAACTGTGACACAAGAAGCTCCCTCTGAGGACAGGATCAGGTCTATTGAAACGATCAATTTAAGTTTTAAATTATACTTTTAATTATTTAAAATAGAACGTCAGCAGAGCTAGGAAAAAAAAAAAAAATCCCTTTGTGTCAAACAGTAATTACATCTGACTTTTCCACCAAAAACTCTAAGTGCTGTAGAACTGCATTAAAACTGCTTAAATGTAGAAGGTTCTCTCTTTTGCATAGTTCAGATTGTGCACTGAACTAGATAGCTTTGTTAGCAGGGCACACGGCTCCTCGTTCCTGGAACCCTGCTTGAACTCTTCGCTTAAATGAATACACTGGTTTTGCTCAGTCATTAGTGGGCACTTACTCATATCAAAATGCACTGCATTTAATTCAGGACAGTTGGCAGCCTCTGCACGAGCGAGACTCCAAAATGAGCCAGCATATGAAGGAGGGGAATGTCTTCAGCTTAGAGCTGGGGTTACCTCTAGGGCAAGGAGGGGATTTTCTCACTCCAGCTGTCTGCTTTGGGACTGGTATTCAGTGCCTGGTACTCTGAGACCTGCAATCTTGGTGAGGGAAGGGGGGGGAAAACATAGAAAATAAATAAATAACCACTCAAACGCTCACTAGGAGAACAGAAAATTGTAAATAACACACATAACAAAAATCAGAAATATACCTGCTCATGCATCAGTCCCCTCCATTTCAGACACGATGCCAGAGAGGATGAATGAGGGTTCAGCTCAGTTAGGGAGAGTGCAAATATCAACAGCACTAAAGCTACTTTTCAGGTTAGCATAATCTTCTGTCTGCAAACACTGTGTGGTTTATCTGATTTTTTTTTTTTTTTTTTTTTTTTTTTTTTTATTGGACAGCTGTGATCTTCTCCTTTCAAAACCTTGTCAGTGCCGTTCAGCAGAAATGTAAGTGATATGATTAAGGAACATGGCATCTTGTATAATCGGTCGTAATCATTATCTAGGGGTTTCAGTAACATGACACATGCACAGCAACAGCAGCATCTGCTATGGACTGACAGATATCTCGAGCTCAGGATGATGGAAGCGCACTGAGGGATTTGTAAACTTGTCGTGGCTAATGCCACTACCCTGATGTGAACCTGTTGTTGGCTATGCTGCTTAAAGGCCAAAGATTAAAAGTGTTTTATAAAGTTCATCCTGTGTCTCATGAACCTCCATCTCTGGCTGGAGTGGGATGTGTTACCTTGGCAGACCTTTCCCACTTTCACTGATAGGGTGGTACTTTTGGAAGTGGCTGCAAAGAGCAGAACTCTATTTTTGTAGCATTTCCTCACCGTGCACCAGGTTGGTCTTTTACAAACACTCCGTACTGGATTAACTGTGTTTCTAGAGTAGTCAACAAGGTTGAATTGTGTAGTATATGCTCTGTAGGTTATAAGCATGAGGGGACAGATTCCCAACTGCAGGGACACACGACTGTGACTCGAGTGAGTGCCACGGTGTCTTTGTGCTGGCTGGACAGCTCCACACCCTCCATCTGAGCTGAAGACCACAAACCATGGCCCTGGGAACAGCAGCCATATTCTGCAGGCTTCCAAAGGGAGAGCTGAAGTCTGTTTCTTCCTGAGCCTGCAGAGACTAAAATCCAATCTCTCCCCTTCTGCATGTGTCCCCCAACCACTGTGCTATTAAAGGTCTGGGAGAAGTGGAGATGAGAGATGTTTTCCATGCCTCCTTGTAAGAGTCACTGGAAGGCAAATGGCAGTGAGCCAGGAGGAGAACAAGCAAATGAGAATCCTGCCAGAAACGGGATACGTGCTTTTTTTTTTTTTTTTCTCTCCATGTTTTTTGATTTGGCAAAATTTAGAACAGCTGTAGACTGCATTAATTTACTCTGAAGTCTGAGTGATTGCCAAGGCCGTGGTTGGGGACATCACTTTTGCACATCAACTGTGGAAATTCATCATTCCTCCTTGTCAACATCAGAGGATTAAGACTTAGGCACTGTTCCTTTATTGTGACTCCAACATTTTGGTCACTTCTAGACAGGATCTTGTACTCAGCCTGTTCCATTCAACTTTTTGTGAACATTACTGCAGCTGTACTCCTGGTACGGTTACAAGCTACCAGCCAGTGGGCAGACTGAAGTCAAGTTTGTGCTGAAGTGAAGCAAAACCCATTTTTATGTAAGCCCAGAAGTTTATAAAAAGAAGTTCCATCTAGACAGGCTACTGTAATAGTATCATTTATTTGCATCTGCCATACATCTCCATTCCAGGGGTCTCAGTATGCAACATTTATAATTTACAAATCCTGAGTAATATTCAGGATTATTCACAAATATCCAAAAATTATGAATAATGACTGTATTGAAAAAAAAAATGGACAATCTTTAAACAGGTTAAATGCATGTGTCAGCATATTATATAGGTTATGTATTTATTTTACTCCTGAGCAGAAGTGCAAATCATGTTCCATCAAACCACCTTAACTAAGAATAACACAGCTAATTGTTCCAAAAGTATTTGTTCCCACTTTACTTTCTTCAGGTTTTACAGATAAGGATTTTTCATAAAATTTTAGAAAATTATGATTCCAATTTTGCTACTCTCATCATGTAGGACTTTATTCCCCGGATTATCTCCTTAGGTCAGCTTTTTTGATTATGGGATGGGCTATGCTGATTTATACCATTTGAGAATCTGGACCATTGAGTTCAAGAGGATAACTAATGGAGTCAGGAGCTCATCAAGTTCAGTGATGGCATCAGAATCTAATTCTGCTTGTGTTCAGGAACAAAGGATTGATAACTGATGAAAGGAGAGGCAATTAGTTAACCGCATTTATGAAGGAGACAAATACAGAATGCAAATGCACTTGCCTCTTTAAGGCTCCCTCTGCTATTGCCTCATGGAACAAAAAAATAAAAGTCCTTTTCCTTTATTCTCAAATACAAACATATTGAATGATTATTGCCTAAGTGCCAGATGACTCTTCCTTCTTGCTTTTTTGCAGGTCAAGGTTTGAAAGGAAGATATGTGTGTAGATAAAACAGGCGCAGATCAGATGTAAAAATCCACCTGCTCCTCTTATTAATGCAACTCTGCATGTGAAAATACAGTGTCAGGAATTAGGTAGCATATGAAAGTGCAACTAGATAAATTTAAAAAGCATTCTGAATATAGATACATTTGGGAATACGAATCGGGGTTAAATTAAATATAATGTAATAAAAGGTAGAGGAAACATTTTGACACAGCATGGCAGCGATCAGAATTTCAGCTCTTAAAAACTGCATTTTTACTGAAGACTTTGCCACAGGTGAAGTCACGATGGCTGCTCCCACCTTGTGCACGGGCACGGGCAGGTGTTCCTGCCTCCTCTTTGCCTCTGAGACAAACACCTGCTAATATTAGCCACCTCCTCCCCGTCACCACCAGAAGGAGCTTAGCAGATGATATTTTCATTGGATTGTACAATAATGTGAAGTCTTCTCTAATCTTATTTGGCACATTACCCATTGGATTTATGGAAATCCTCGGTGAGCTCTGACCCGGAGGTGTGGCAGCCACATAAACTCTGTGCGTGAGCGGTGCCGTGGTGGTCACGAGGAGCGCCCTGGGCTTTACCTGCTGCTGAAGTTTTTGGCTGGGCTGACAAGTAACCCTTAAAGTCCAAAGGGAATGGAGTACGAAAAATCAGTCTTCCAAACACACAGTGCCTTGGCTGATTAGCATTGGAGAAAAAGGAATTAATAATGAGGAGGAAAAAAAAAATATAGCCAGAAACTACAAACACCAGGGAGCCCATTTCAGTGTTGCTTGAAAATAAAGCAACAATAGAAGGACTAGTTGTCTCATTAAATAATAATTTGTTATTTCCCTTAATGCTGCACATGTTCTTTAATGGCTGTGACTTCTTAAGACAGTTTGACTATAATTCCCACATACTTATCAATAGGAAACTTGTATAACTTTTAATGAGTCCTTGAACTGACCACCTGTGAACAAGGGGTATCATAAACCTTGTCTCTTCAAATATGAAAAATAATTTGAACATAAGTTTTCCTTGATGTGGCTGATCTAAAGTGGGTTGTGAAAGTACTGGCAGACAGCTCAAGCCATTCTCCTGACAAAATTAAGACATGGTTATTCCTCTCCAATGGCAAGGAATGGAAGTTGTTCTCATTTCATGCATTTGGAAATTGCAGGTAATTAGAGAAGGAAAAAAAAATTTAAATAAATAAATAAATAAATAAAAAAGAAGAAACTGTTTATTAAAGAATGGTTCTTCCATTAGAAATATGCATTAATAAATTTCTTTGTGGTCAGAGTCTAGCCATCAGGAAAAATTTCCAGTTGTTGAAACTAGTCTGATGGTCTTTCATGTCTTCATGTTTCGTGACAAGAGATGAGTATGTGCTTTGAGTAGGATTCTGGACTCAGGGGAATTTCATTTTCATATGAAATTAAATTCATATAACTTCCTGCACAATTTCAGAAAAAAATTATGCAAAGAATGTCACTTCATTTCAGCTGAACCAGCTTGTAAGTTTTACCAGCTTTATCTACAGTGCTCATGACTGGTTATAAAATGCAATCATACTTCATTTTATTCTTATTTATGTATCATCTGTCAGATTTTCCTGTTTCACTTTGGCTTCACTGTTCTGATTAAATGTTAATATTTTGGTTTTAAATTACATATCCTCTGGCATATGATGCCACATGCAGAGATTTTTTTTCCTGTAGCACTTTTATGAGATGATTCCATATCAATATATCTGCATTAAAATTTTCAATAATTAGGAAATAAAAATGTTACATTTTCAACTAGGAATTTTCAAATATATTCAATTAAATGGGTATTCTGTTCTAAACCACAAAATATTCAGATGATGCTTCCAATACAGAAAGTTTTGTTTCAGAATTTGTTGTAAGAGAGTTAAGTTTATACCTTCAAAGGAAAATATTTGCAAGGCATCCTTTTTTTTTAAGAGATTTGAAATTCTGCATTTTCAACACAATTCAGGAAGAAGCAAAATGGCATTTAAATTCCAGGTTTACACACAGTTTCTCAATTTTTAGTCCACAGGTATCGGATCATTCTGCTGGAATAAAATGCATGTACTAGGACTCCAGTGCCATTTTGGGAAGACTGTGGATACACTGAAGGCATTTCCCAGCATGATCTGCAAGGGAAAATGGTGAAGAAACCAGAAAAAGAGAGAAGAAAAACCACCACAAATGCACCAAGTGTTTTTGCAGGAATAGTGGCATGGCCAAGGCACCTCCATCCCTTCACTCTGATGGCAATCACACCACAGGTAACACAACATTTTCCTGCTTTGGGCAGCACTGCAGAGATAATGTCTCCATGACAAACAGATTTTCAGCAGTTTTTTTCCTATGTGCTGGTGTGAACCTGAACTTTCTTTGATGTTAAACATAAATATCCGAATATTGCTCCTATTTTCTCCTTGCATAAATAAAGTGTCTGCAGGCAGAGGGGAGAGGTACTCGCTGTTGCCTTTCTGTTGTGACAACGTCAAACAAAAGCCGTGCTCGGTGTTTTCCAGAGGGCCAGCTATGTCTTACAGAAAATGTAATTGCACCCTTTTAAAATATCATCCTGGTGCCACAGAGAGCTGGGTGGATGTGTTGAGTGATTTACTGCACCAGTGACAGAGTCCCTTGGTTTTCCTGCAGTTCTAATGGTTCTATGGAAAACTTGGGGCTACACAGCTTGTCCTTTGGTGGTGTTGGTCTCAAAGGAGCTTGGTGCCTCGTTTTTTTTCCATTTGCCGTATTAGAATGAATATACAGCAGGGGGAACTGCCCTACATTTTCCATTCTTCATGTTAAACATAATCTCCCAGCCTAAGTGCTGAATCACATCTCCCAACTATTCCCTGCTCCAACTGTGTCTTCACTTGCGTTGCTTTTATTTACCGTGTCAGCCCGCACCTTTCTTAACAGTGTTGCTTTTCTTCCCCTTCAAACAAATATATCCTATTCTCTATGGCAATTTTTGAGCTGTGTGCTCAAGTCAGGGGTTAGACAAACCTTATCAGTATGCGTGTGTGTGTGTGTGTATATCCATGCACTTGTGTATGTAATTCAGGTATTTTCTCCTGCTGAACAGGACAGTTGTGTTGGGAAGCTGGTAAAAGCTAGAGTGGAACAACAGCACAATGCATCAAAGGGGGAACTGAGATTCTTTTTTTTTTTCCATAATTTTAGCTGAATGCATCACAAAGTGGCAATTATATGGCACATTTTTCTTCTAAAAAATTGGCCTCGTTGTGCCTCTAGACAACAAAACAGCATGAAGAAACCATACAGGCACAGCTTGGTTCCAAATAACCATGTTTACCTAATATACACAAATATGCCAGGCCTAACTATATAAATATTGCTGTTCTGACTTATTTCTGGAAGTTTCTAAAGCACATAACGTGGTGAGTAGAAAAGAACATTCGCTATTTATTTTCATTGTAGGAAAAGGCACTAAGTCTCATGTATAAATATATTTGCAATATGATAGGGAAAGATGACAGGAGTATCCATGGAGCATTTTATACCCACTCATATGGTGAAAAACACACAATGGAAAAATTGATTTGAGGTGTTCGAATTTATACAAGAGGCGTTCTGATTTATCTAGAAAATGTTTTCTATGGTATTTAATTTGAATTGATTCGTGCCGTGGTTTTTCTTTCTTTTATAAAATATTCAAGAGATTCTCAGGGTGACATGAAGCACTTTTAAGAGAACTCCCAGTTATCTCCTCTTTTCTTATCTCTTGGGCAGCTTTTTCCAGCATTCAGAACTAGTGCTTGAGTTTTAAAGCTTCCCTCCACAGTTGCTGTCAGATGAAGTGTATTGACAGAGAGGTTTTGCTCTGGGGACCTAATGTAGTATTTGAACGCGTCAAAAATTGCAAATGATGCAAAATGACTCAAAAAAAAAAATATTCCTAACAGAACTCAGAAAATTCCCAGCCCGGAAGCCTAAGTGGTTTTAACAAATGACAGTTTCAAAATGTAACAAAAGATAATTTCTGTCTGATTCCAGGGGAGTGGATGACAGATGACTCTTAGCCCGTGGCACGTGCACCTGGCAGTGCTGTCACAGCGTGCCTGTGCCAAGGGCACAGGGCTGAGATGCCAAACCTGGCTGATAATGGGATTAAAGACTGTAAGAGGCACTCACTACCTGTTAGGTTTTGATTTGAATTGTCCTGTTGGTGTCTTCCACGAGGATTTGTACAGAACACAATCGTGGCAGGAGCACCTCGCTCACTGAGAATTTTCCTCCTTTTCAGTTTCTGGGAAAAACAGGGATTTATGGAGTCTAGCTCACCTCTCAGCTGGTGCAGAGGTCAGGGCTGAGATCTAGCAGATATGACTTCCACGTGATACTGAGGCTGCCAAAAACTATTATTGTCACTGGTGTCCAGCTGTGCCAATCTTTGGGATGATAACTGGGTGAAGAACCAGGAGCTCCATCACGGTGTCCCCTGTCCCAGTGCTCTCACAGGATGTGGTCTGCGACAGTGGCTGCCCCAGGGGATGAAATGGTGGAGTCGTGCTCCATGTCCCAGTATAAACTGGGTAAACTGGGGCACAGCTGACCCTGTAAAACTGAACATCACTGTCATTAGAAGCAGAACAAAGCAAAAGAGCTGCAAGGAAAGAATTCTGGAGGGGAGAAAAGTCCTCATGAAAAGCGTAAAATGAGACCCCTGTTCATACCTTAATATGATTTGATTTTTTTTTTTTCCAAAATATTTGTCACCCCTAGTTCAAATCCTGCAACTTATTACTGTAAAAATACCCCCAAAAAAGGCCTCCTCCCCTTTTTGGCATTTGTTTTCTTTTTAAAGCATCTGAAACAACATGATTTGTGGTTTGGCCTTTTTTGTTTTGGGTTTTTTTTTTTGGTGGGTTTGGTGTTGTTTATTTGAAAGGACAGAGACTCCACTTTGTTACTTTCTTATTCACCTCTATTTGTCTACTCCACAAACTCTAATATATTCCCTCAGTTTGGGAAAAAATAGTTTCTGGCTCAACTATCTCTTCCTCTTTCCCCTAGTCACATTCCAAGAGTCAGAAAATACTTGAAAATTCTGAAGGAACAAAAAGAGATTTGGAAAAAAAAAAAGTTTAAAATAAGGAAAAATAAATCAGTAGCACGCTTTTGCACTTTTTTTCCCATGCAAATATAAAACTCCAGAATATTTTTTAAAATCACACTTTGAGAACAGAATTTTCAAATTTCAACTTCAAGTGATGGTTTTGTAGTTATATTCTACAGTTCTGTAGAAAATAAAGTATTTTTGACTGCAAACCTATTCACTCATATGAAATTATGAGTGAATAGGTTTGCAGTCAAAAATAGTCTTCACTAAAAATAGTCCTCAACAGGTATTTGAAAGAAAAGAAATAAAAAAGCAAATGTGTCTAAAAATCCAAATTATAATCAGTCTTGAATTATGTACCAATTTGCTGAAAAGATGAATCTACCTTTTTAATGTTCAGAGTAAAAAAAAAGCAGAAGATTTTTATGAGAGAGCCCTTCCATGAAGAAATGTGACATTGGATAGCTGTTCATTTAGGAGAAACAACAAATATCCCAAGAGAGATATTTCAGGGGACTTAGTTTAAAAATCTGATTTCTTAAAAAGCCATTGTCTTGTGTAGGTCCTTCACTGCTGACACATTTTTGGTCAATCTTCTGCTGCTGGGTTTCAAATTTTATGCTCCATTGAAGCCAGTTCTATCATGGATGTAGTCCAATTGCAGCAAAACTTAAAAAGAATAATTAATTAATTAATTTAGGTTAATTGCTGCATATCTTAGAGGTCTTTTCCAGCCTTAGTGATTTTATGATTTCCTTTTTGTTGTTTATTTTAATTGAATAACAAGAATAAACTTCTCCATCTAGGACAGTGGATGGCCCTGGATTTGTTCCGCTTCTTAGACCAATTCTTTAATTTCTTTCATAGAAATCATAAATCTTTGACGACGTGGGTCCAATTGCCTCAAAGCCACTACATAAACATTATTTTTCCACCAATTTGATTTAACTTCTAGTACTTTTTTCCCACAGTTCTGCTCCTTATTCAAATTAAAGCCAACCAAACAAACCCAAACCATCTTTTCATTCCTTTGCAAGGGATGCCTTGCAAAGCAAAGAGAGACGACGGCTTTGATCAGGGGAGAGCGTGGATTTTCTTTCTTCTTTTAAGCAGGCTGAGGATATTCGTGCAAGGGAAGGATCAGGGTCAGACCAGGCACAGCTTGTAAGTGAAGTTGTCTATCTCCAGGCCACACAACTCTGCTGCAAGTTTCCCTAATGCCTTGGCAGCACTCCATGGCCCGACCTGGAGACGCTGAGCTCAGCCGAGGAAGCCAATTAGGTTCTAACCTGCAGTTGGTTCAAGCCCAGGTCCTGGCGGTGAGCTCTGCCTGCCTTATCCACTAAGCTGCCCTGAATCGGCATGAGGTTTAAATTGGAGCAGTTTTTTTGGTGAAAAAAAAAATTAAAAAAAATTCGTAATTTCCATAGAAACCAGAAGAGGATAAGATACTATGAGAAAAATACAATTGCAGAAGCTGTTTTGTTTTAATTTGTCATCTTTGCTGTCCTCTTTGCTGTAGATTCTTTGAGAATATTCTTTTAATTGCATCATTTGATTAGCAAATTTCCTGTTTTATTTAAAAGTCCACATGTAAATGAGAACAGTATTCAGGGGAAAAGGAAAAAACATTCTGGTGCATTTGCATTTGTGGAAAAGGCCAAACCATGAACGAATGCTATCACATTTGGAATTTCCTCTGCATTCCCCTATTTTCTTAATACAGGAGGGGGGAAAAATAAACAAAAATTAAGACATGAGCACGGAACCTCAACTTCCACAATTTGGCACGACTCCATCCAGCTCGGTGGAGCTTCTCTGATTTATGTCAGTCGAAGATCTGGGCTAAAGGTTTATGGGAGTAGTGGGAATGGGAGGATTTCAGCGGCACTTCGCTGATGGAGGAGAGAGGATGCTGCGGGGAGCTGCACATGCAGCGCGTGGCCATGACTGCTTGCACACTAATTAAACCAGTTTTATATTTTGGTACTGGAAAGATGGTTAAAACCATCTGTTTCTTTTTAGAATATTCTACTAGCTAAGGAGAAAATGTGGACAAGATTAGATCTAGGTGATGAATAGTTGTTTGGGGTTTCTTTCTTCTGCATCTGAAGGTCAAGATCTAAATAGGATTTGCGTCATTACTTAAGGACAGATGTAAAGGTTTATTGCGGTGCAACAAACAACATGATCTTAGGTAAATCTCCAATGTTTTGTTTCAACCAAAGCAGTGATTTAATTTATCTAGTGTTCTATTTAAGCTTCCCTCTTTCTGCATGTTTTAACCCTTGCAATGTGGAAGCGTCTAATATAGTTTGAAGCAAATGTTGAAAGAAATATTCCTGATTTTTTTACTGAAACTAATTGTGGAATATGACCCAGTCTGAGGCCTCTTACACATCAGGCAATCAACAGGCTGATGCCTCAGTGGAGTGTTCCAGCAAATTACCTGGCACAGCCGTTGCAGGGTAGCTGTGCTGGAGCACATCCCTGGAGCTGAATTAGAGGTTGTAAATTGCCTCCACAAATCCTTTCCCTCATAGTCACTTATTGTCCCACATAAGTAGCTATCATTTTAATTGACAGAGTCTTGTGTGAGGGATGCAAAATCATGAAAAATATGAAGTGCATCATACAGAGACAAAACACAGCTCCATTGAAATTATACCTTGTCAAGAGAGAAAATATTCTGGTTGGCTGAACATAAATCAAAGAATTTGGAGGACCAGAATGCTGGAATTACCTGGTCTCAAAAACTAGGGATAGAAAAGGGCCTGGTTTGCTTATTTAGACTTATCTTCCTCTCGACTTATTTTTCTTTTCTGTTGGTCACAAAGAAAAGGTGAAACTTTGAAAAACGAAAAGCAGGGAAGAACTAAAATATAAATAATGACAACTTGTATTTGTGGAATAGATAGTCCAGGAGGCAGATAATGGCACAAAAGCTGTTCCCCTGGGCAAACAGCTTGAACCCAGCTGGAGTTGGGAGCGATGGCCATCACAGGCTGTTCCAGAGCCCAGGGGTGGTGGCTCTGTGGGCCGTGTCCCTCCCCATATCAGGGTTTCAGTGGTTCACAGGTTCCGCATTGGCCCTACAAACAAAGATGAATTTCACTCTCTGAACACATCTGTCATGTTAGGGCTCTGACACTTTGCATGATGGTGCTTAGCAGTCGTGGTACTGTGCACACGAGGGATGTTGGTAGTGCCTTTCCTCCTCTAAAACTGGTACTTAATTAAAAAATAAGCACATGTGCATACCTGCAATCACAGTTCTGTCATCTTATGCTGCAAAGCCACAAATGGAATATCTTGTTCTCATATCTTTCTTGTCTTTCTTTTCTGCTTCAATCTTTGTATTGCCCTTTGAAGCGTGTGCATTAATAAAACAAAGATCAGGGCTATTTTCTCCGTTATTAAAAAATATTAAAGTTAAACATACGCGACCGAAAGGCTGAAAATTGGACAAATCAAAACACATTATCCCTCCAGAGTTCTGTTTGATTTTATGTCTTGATATCCTTTGCTGACAAGGGAGAAATATCTTACGGTGGAAGTCAACAAAGCTATTTCTCTCTTAAAGACTATGGGTAGAGGAGTCTGTGTCTTGGTTTTTTACTGAAAAGAGAGATTTTTTTAAAAGATTACATCCTTTATTGATTGATTTATTTATTTAATCCATTCACCAATAGCACAGAAGCTTTAGCACTTTGCTGTTGCTGCTTGGCTGAACTATAGAGCTTACTTTTTTTATGCAACCCTGAAATCAGCTTCAACATTGAAGCAAAGGCCATGACACTAGAGATTTTCAAGCTGATGGAGTAAAAGATATTGGGTTTGTGTGTATCAGTGCAATAGGTGTTGAAAATATAAAAAAAGAGGACCATTGATCAAAATAATAGATAGAACCATTTTTTAATCTGCACAAGTCCATACATGTTTGTATCTCCAATTCTACACAGACACACACTCACAAAGACATACAGAAGTATGTCTCTAACTCCCAGCATATTTGGTATTCTGTATATATTTCAGCTTTTAGCTTGATTTCATTGACAGTTCAGTCAGAATATCATTCTCCCTTCCCTTGTGAAAAAGTATACATGTTAAGACCTTTTTTTTTATTTATTTAACAGAGCTCTCCTGTTCTTTTCTTTCTTTTGCTTGATACAGGTTTGTTTTGCTCTTGAAGCAGAAAAGCACAAGTTCTCAAATAGATTTTTGTTGCCAAAAATCAAGTGAGTTTAAAGCACAGCCAACTTGATGAGGGTTTGCTTGAAAGGGGGAGGGAGTTTTCTCCTGCTACCCCAACAAGCCCTCATGTTGTGCATTGGCCAATGGAAAATCCAATCTCAGGGTGAGGACCAAGCAGTGCAAGCCTGAAGGACCTTGACATCTATGATTTAATCATTAGGACAAGGTGCTTCGCTGAGGAACAGCCTCACTGGGAGGTCAGATTTCAAGGATAACACTTGCACCAACAGAATGGTGTAAAAGAGATTTATTTTCTCACTACAGATATTTATTCAATATGTTGAGAGTGCCACCAGTATATTTTCTGCCCTTGCATTCAGAGCACTTTTAAGGAGAACATGTATCACTGTAAACAGTTCATGGATGAGTACACTGAGGCACAGCAAAAGCTAATGATCTGACAGTTCAAAATTAATAACTAAATCAGTAAAACAAGTTGCAGAGGAGCACAAGCAACTGGCTGCAGAGTCTTGTTTATTATTCTAAATACATTAACGTACCTCAGGCCTGACTCCCTTTCCTGAAGGCAAGGCTTTTTTGATGCAAAGCCTCCTAATATATCCAATTTTGCTCTGAATGCTCTGGGAAATAAGAGTTAACTTTAATGAAAGCCTGTTTGTGCTTTAAAATGTCATATATATAGCCTGATTAATGGCAAGAGGTTAGAAAGAAATGTATTTTAATATGGAGAACGTAGTTACCAGTGCACTATCAGAGCACAACTGACATGGGACGCAGTCTAAACAAAAGTCAGCAGCTACTAATGAGGCTTGTTAGTGATGCTAATCTATGTAAATGTTATTAATTGAGAACATCTATCTTTTATCTCCAACATTTGGTAATCAGGCAATTAAAAAACAATGACATTCCCTGCGGTTGTTCTCCCAGTTAAAAAAAAGTGATCAAAGAGTCCTGAATAAGGAAAGGGAAAGTCCCTTATCAAGAGCTGGGCCTTGCCTTGGGCTACCAGGGCTCATTAAAGGCAGAAAAGCTCTGTTGATCACCAATTAACCTGATTTGTAGGAACTCTGATAAAGACCTCAAACAACATGAGTTTTCTTAACTATAATAAATGACACAGTTTATTGACAAAAATAAAAACGTTTGGTTTGAAAAAGAACATAAAGGAGCTATTCAAATTGGATAGCCCTACCACACAGCAGACCTGGAAGACGTGGGATGGGTTTAACTTCACCACATTGGTGGCATATTATCAATGCTAGATACAGTCAAACCTATTAACAGCCATATACACAACAACCAAATATATACATATTTGGTAGCTGTCACATAAATTTCTGTCATCTCTAGTCATAACAGACAGCAGATTGCATTAATTATGTATGTACTATGCTCATGAATGGAAATTCAGCGCTCTAGGGTGAACTCTGCATCTCGAAACACGAAAGTAAAAAAAAAAAAGGATATTTTCTTGAGGCTTAATTGGTGGACATTTTGTGATTATACTTTTTTTTTTTTTTTAATCTTAACAGTTGCTTTAAATTATCCCTAGTGTAAATTTCCATATGGCTTTTTAACCCATTCTTTGCTTTCTGGAGAATTTAATTCTTCCTCTCAGGTATTGTTCATAGTGTCACGACGAGTAAGTATAACACCACAGTGTGACTGTCAGCTATAACTGTAATTATTGCCAGCGATTCATTAATTCACACGCTGATGGCCTGTCCCTGTTTGTCTCTCTGGAAAAAGGGAATAATAACCAAATGTAAAACTTGGGCCTTGAGTTGAATGGAAAAAGTAGCACAAATGTTGTTCCAAACTCAAGCATTCTCTGTATTTAAAGGTTAAACAGTTTTGGTTTAGCACCACAGCTATTCCACCAAACCTCTGTGTTATGAAATTATCTGTTACAAACAAATTGTCTGCATAGTGGGGATCTTGCCAGCATTAGCATGTCTTATCAAATTGTACCCTGGGCTTACACTGCTTTATATGCAATATTTTTTAAGTGAGCTTTAGGTCTTCAATGATGAAATGGATTTGAGACTGTGAGATTAAAGCTGCCTTATTAGGTCTATCGAGTAGCTGATGTCCAAAATCTTTATGGGCCGGATGTGACTTTGATAAGAATCAGATTGGGTCATAAAGTGAAAAAATGCCACTGTCACTTTTCCTGACATATCCATTTGACACATTCAGGACTGTATCTCAGGTTTATACATCAAAAATTCAGCTCGCTTTTCTTCCTGATGATGGACACCTTCATCATTTCCACAAAGATATTTCCCACTATAAAATATCTTTTCTTCCTCACATCTGCCTTCTTCATTCTCTATTTGTGTCTATTCAGTGCAGAACAGAAGCAGTAAAGAAAATCATATGGGGAGGTCCAACGCCTTTAAATGAGCAATTTTTAAGAAACCTCAGCTCTCATACACAAATTGATGATATGTCGCATTTAGCAGAGAATGTTTTTGGTGTCAGAGGACATGTCTGAGAAGAAACAAAAAAGAGACATAGCAGTCAGGGTAGCATGAAGTGTCAACAACCCCTTTGAAGCCCAGACCCCTTTTTATTAAGATGATAAAATGAAAGATCAGCTGCTTAACAGCAGAGCATGTGAATATTTTGATCTGAGATGACGTCTGTGGTTTTGCTTTCCTAACTAATGCATTAGTGCCTCTCTCCCTCAAAAAAGGTATTAGTTAGTGATATCATGGGTGAGCTTTTATCTTACCATATAGATCTGAGCGTGTTTTACAGCAAAGATAATTATCTCCAACCAGCGATTTTGGTTGGTCTTTGATTTAGCTGTTCAAGCAGATGCCACCATAGAGATTCTATTATGCACAAACAATTGTATTTCATTGGTGAGTGCCCCACATGCCTACCTCATTATTAGAACCCAATTAATTTTTCTTTGTAATAAAATGGAAAGACTTAGAGCTAACAGGAAGGCTACTCTAAAGAAATTTGGACCAACCGCAAAGAGTACCTGGAAGGAGCAGAAAGAAAGAGGAGCGGTAATTACGTGACACATGCACACATACAAAAAAGAAAGCACATGAATTGAAGTTTCAGAAACAGGCCCAGGGAGCACAGATCGCAATCTGGCTAGATTGTGAAAGTACTACTAAGATGTCTTAATTATATGATTGATGTAAGCTTCAAAAGGAAACTCGGCATTCACAATGGCTGCAAGGTTAGCAGTGTTATCTCACGTACAAAGAAAACCACCACTGAAGGCAAACAGTGCCCGTGAAACTTGAGACCTTTCTCTTTCAGAACCAATCAATAACGTCTTATTTTTAATCTATATTATGTTTAAGAGAACGTGATGACATCCTCGATTGAAGATCACACAAATAATTATGCTAATCATGACTGACTTTGTAGGATCTACAAGGAGTGGATCTACGAGAACTGTCGTTTGAATTCCTGTGACACTGCATGCGAGGGGACCTGGTTCAATTACCTGATAGAAGTGTGTAGACTTCTTGTTTGAGAGAAACTGGGGAAAGGACTGCTTGGGGACACTGATTAACACATTCTAACACAGTTCTGATTACTTTAATCCAGTGACTTAGCTTACCAGCAAATTATTTATTTTTCGAGATAGTAGGGTTTGCTGACTCCGGGAATCTCATCTTGCAGGGAATTCTGGTATTTCAAACATTCTTTTCCTCCAGATCAGAACAAAATCCCTTTAAATTCCAATATTTTAGGAACCTTTTTTTTTTTTTTGCTTTCAAGCTTCTTGTTTGGAATTTATTTTTGGATCACTTTTATCATTGAAATTGTTATTATCAATAGGAAATAAATAAGGAAAATTTAGAATCCACCAAAAGGAAGCGCTTTTATAATTTGGGGTTAAAAATTCAATGAAGAAATCAAAACTTTTTTTTTAATCAGCAAATCATTGTATTCAAGAAGGCTACTTCTTCATTTGAAAATTGTAACTGGAAGGTGTTTTCTGAGCTCACTAAAACTTTGCAGAAGGTGATCAAATGCTCTGCATGTCTCTGTCTATCAGTACCAGGCAATAAACTGCTTTTCTGCCTTTATTTTGGTGCTGAGCTATTTGTTTTAGGGGATATGAAGAAATATTACCTTTCCATACAAAATGTTTCTGTATACACAACCAAATTCATTCAAAGGATCTAATAAGTATTTCTTTGTGAGTGTCCAAAATGACAGATGAGATGGATGGCCATGAATTAGTCTTTATCCACAATGAGCAGAAGAATTACATTAAAGCTATGCATTTTCTATGGCAGAGCATATATTTTTAATGCAAGCATCCACATAAACATCTTCTTCTGAGATGGGTTGAGTAGTCCTGACTACCCACTCTTGTCAGGACTTGTTATTGAAGAGCAACTCATTTGCTTGGAGATACCCAAATAAAATCATAACACAGTTGGCCCAATTCTATTTAAAAGTCCTTTTATGAGTCTTGATTGACCAGGCATGATGGTAATAGAGTGAGAGTTAATGCTACAAGCATTACACAGAAGAGGCAAAAATAAAAGCTCTACTGTGCAGACAGGAGGGGTGAAGGGTCCATTGAAAAGCAGAGAGATTAGCAACTCATCACATTATATGTGGGTTATCAGGAGACAGAGGTAATGAAAGTGAGACCTATATCCTTGATCAATAAGAGTTTGACTGCATTTTGAGTTCATTTTCCCCTGCCGAGAGCGAGACAGCAAGCTTACTATTGATCACAGTGTTAATCCATAACTAGTCTGGGCCCTAGCCTAGTGGAACAAGGAGGAAAAATAAGATAATAAGCAGGAACTCTTGATCTTTTATTATGGTGTGCTAGATAAAGAGAGTGCAAGGTTCAAGGTGAAATACTTTATGGTTAACCCCTTCTTTGCTGCTTAACTCCAAGAGCATGAATGAAAGTAAATTAGCCAGGTCTCATGTTTTGATACATATTGACCTTGAGTCCTGTTGACAAACCCTTTGCTATGAAACCCACACGTGTGTACAGGTTACCACTCCACACCTCTTCAAAGCCCAGGGGATGGAGCACTTACATGGCATCTGAGTGATATTGGGGTCATCTCCTCAGCTGGTGAAAGCCTTTGTTGTATCCCTGAAATAAGCAGGAGTGAGTTGCTGTAGCTGACACGAGGAGATGCATCCCTAAACCTCACCTTAGCAGGGTTGTTTGAAAATTTAACTTGCTGGTCTTAACACAGGCAATAGTTTCCTTTACTTCTATATTTATTCCAGCCTTTGTTAGAAGCACATCTAGCTATTCCCTGGTCATTGCTTTTGCCTGTGAGTTGTCTTTTTCTTTCCTCTGATGTTTTTAACTGACAACATGTGCAATTAAGACAATTTACTTTTTCCCATGGCAACACCTGACTGATGTCAGACTGACACGTTTTGAGGTGAGCAGCTGATCTGAGCTTTTGAGTAAGTCCTGTGAAAAAGAGGAAAATTAACATTGTTAGTGCAAATAGGTTTTTAAACTATTAATATTCCATAAACCACAGATTCAATAATATTTTAAAATATCAGCATTCACTTCAAGACTAAAATGAGCACTGCTTCTTTATTAAAGTTTCTATAAGGCATTCAAAATACAAGTTTTGAGTTCCTTCCACTTGGAGGTAAGGAGCACACCAGGAGCTTAGTCATGTTGGGAACATCTCCTGTGGCTCCTGTATAGGTGCAATAGAAATATTTTTATTTCTATAAGCATTCAGCCTTTCTGTCTCATGTGTGATCCCATCACAGCTCACCAGATAACAGCTCAGAACTGGCATTTCCAGCCTGAGTTAAGTGACTCATACTCCAGCAGAGCAGTGCCATTCCCCGTGCTGTTGGAAATGTCTTTGGAATATGACTGAGAAAAGCCTTGCAAATGCAATTTATGAGGAGATTCATTCTCTTTAAAAATAGAATAAAATTAACAGAAGTCCTCTCTACAACCTTGATTTTTTGGGGCCAAAAGTCACAAGTTGGATCAGCCTAGGTAAAAATTACTTATCTTTTGTAGACTGCATCAATGCACATCATCCCTGGTGAACAGGGAGCACAAAGATGTCAGCATACACATGGCACTGAAGGAAGACTCTTACTCATCTCTGTGTGAGTCTCACTTTAGTGTTATAATTTGATCCTACAGCTCAGCCAAATCATAATTATGCTCTGCCTGCTAATGACACGTTGCTGCTTTGGCTGGGTAATGTACTTTTCAGCTCTCCCAGGCTACACCTAAGTCATTCAGCTAGCCCATACAACTAATTTACAACCTCTCTGGAACTACCACACAGTTAGCTCCTCTTAGTAGTTGTTAAATTATCCCTATGTATCATTTACATGTTGCATGATTTGGTTGGGATAATTAATGCCTGCAAAGCACTCCAAGCTTTTGGGATGGAATGTACAGTAGAATTACAATGAATTGTTCTGGTGATGTGATGAAAAATAAATACTGCATTAAAAAAAAAAAAAAAAAAAGCCCCACACCAAAACCTGACAACAGCTTTCATATACTATTAAAAACACAAACCTGTAGCTAGAATGCTCTTTTCCAGCTGTGAGTACCCTATAGTCTCAGATACTCAAACAAAGAGAAGATTAATCTTCAAGTGGTAGATAGTCACTTATTCTTTAGTGTTCAGCATGTTTTACACAAGGGTGTGTAATTCAACTCTTCTCTGTAACATAAATCAATTTATGGACAAAACAAGAGGAGGAAAAGAATCCCATTGTTCCTTAGCTTAATAACACACACAAAGAAATAATAAAGGGGAAAATGAATTATAGGAGTCCAAAGAAATTGCAAGGGTGTTTTTAAAAAATATGGAATGGTTAAAATATTGCTGTAGGCAGCACCCACAGGTTAAGCTGAGTGATCCTTCCTGCATGGAAGAAGAGAAGCAGAGGCTCCTGCAGATCAAAAGCAAGCATGTCTTTGCAGTTTTAGGGGCTGTGTTTACTGGACTTTTCTCCTTTATTTTACAGTATTTCAGTAGTTCAATGAATGTTATTAGCTTTACATTCTGAAAGCACAGCTTTGACTGCAGAGACTCAAGTAGTTGTTGCCGTTAATTCAAGGTGTTGGTTTTCCCCAACAAGGAGGTTTCCCCAAACTCTCTCATCTCATTTTTGTCGTGCACTTGAAAGCACTCATTAAGTTTGCAATGAAAGGAGGTTGTTAGAGCAGAGGAAATTGTAAAGTGGACTCTTGCACAGGAGCTGCTTTTATAAAGCCATGATCTGGACTGGACACTGATGCCTCGAGTTTCTTACACAGCTATTTATAGATGCACATGAACAAGGCATAGATTTGTGTGCTTTGAACGACATCCCCTAAATCTTTATGGATTGTATTTTCCGACTACAGCCTCCATTTATGCACATGCCAATATTTAGTGCAATCCCTGCACAAATAAATGTTATTGTCTTCATCTAGCCAAGGCAGCAACCTTAAAAATATCACTGATGACAGATGTGTGTACAGAGATTCAAACATACAGATAAGACGTCTGTGTTCATCTTGCATAACGTGTGCCAAGCCAATAATGAAATGCAATGTAACATTTATAGTCAGATCAGAGCTTTGTGGTTTTACTCTCTTGAAAGTACTACAGTTCTCAGGCTGACATTTCTGCCCAAGCTGCCCCTGGGGAGGGCTGCAGAGCCCTGCTAAATATTTGCAAATGAGTCTACCCCTTGTGAAAGTCTAATATGGAAAGTTTTACCTTCAAACTGCAAACTGTAAATGTTCCTTAAGGAAGGAAGACCACGGTCTGGAGCTGGAAGCCTGTTTTGCTCTTTGTTTGGGAGATTTCACCATGTTTCTAGAAGTGACAATTCAGAGTCAGCCTCTGGAGAGAAGGCAAGGTTGTGATTCTGCATATTGAGTTATGCATTTTGTTCAGGGGGGAAGGATGTACAGCAAAAGAAGACATAGATAATCATGACAAAAATAATCAAAGTGAGATGGACTTTAATCAGTTTATGGTCTAGTTCTCACATATACAAAGTGTCCAGAGTGAAGACATAAAGAGAGTCCCTCAAGTCTGCATCTGGTGCATTCTTGCATTCCATGCCCAGTTGTCAAATAAGTTAGGGTAGGTCATTAACTGTCTCACAAAGCACTTTTTAAAATCAGAATTTACCCCTACGACATTTTTTTGGCCAATTTGTCAAGTTTGACAGCTGAATTTCCTTAGGCAAAGTGAGACCCTCTGTTCTACTGTGTTTGAGATGCTCCAAAAGGACCAAGATGGATGTGGCAGAGGCTGCCAGGTAGGATGGAATATTGCAGCCTTAGAGGACAGCAACCAGATGCCAGCACAAATCACAGAGTATTCAAAGAGCAGCAGACAACAGCAATAAAAAAAATGGTAGAAAATGTCAATTATTTTTTTTATAGTTTGGAGCTCTAGGGTGACCTGTGCAAAATGTGTTGCTCATAATTATGTCCCCAGTCCATTTTGTAAAAGTCAATGCCTGGACATGCTGGGATATCTGGCATAAAAATTAATTCTCCTGTACACATGAAGAAAGTGGCAGTGAGATATTTTACTGTAATCACTCTGAGGAATACTGGCATGAGATGTTTCAAAGTGGGATTCAGCTCCAGATTGTCGAAACTAACAATAATTTCTGTAATTATTTTATATTAATTATAGGTCATCTACTAATATCTTTAATTAATTAATGCTCTAATGTGATTGTGTAATTTATAGTTACTGTTGAAAAAGGTTAATTTGTCAAGAAAGACACAAGGTAAACAGAAATGTTATTAGAATCCTGTATAAACATTCAATATAAAACTTGAACTAAACTAAAAGCAACAGTATAAAGAAATAAATGCTTAAACATCTGCATATATACAGCCACTTATCCCCTGGAATTTCATAGAATGGTTGGATTTCTCACAGGGGTTCTTCTCTCTTTAGAAATGATGAATTAGCTTTTGCGCTTTTTTTTCTTTTTTTTTTTTTTTTTTTTTAAGTGGGAATTTTAATCTAAAAAAAAAATTTTTTTTCTTGTATCTTTGAAGAAATCACTCCTTTTTCCCAAAATTTTAGCCAAAAGATTTTTTTAAAAATATGTTTAAATTATTACTGTGCTTTCATTTACATGGAAAACTTAGGACAAATGTAAATTAAAAGATAAGGAGTTCTGTAATTAGATCAGTCACATTTTTGTAAACAAAGTTTAATTTTAAAGTCTTTGAAATTTAAGCAATTTTTTCTCTCCATCATACAGATATTTTCAATGAGTTTTTGCAATTTACCTTATTATCAGCCTTAAAAAAGTATATTGACCATTTTCTTGGCTGAATTTCCCAATGCCACAGACCTTAGGAAACCAGAATTACCCTCGGCAGGATTCAGAGATCATTCACAAGAGCTCCTTTCCATGCTCCACGTGGGCTTTTAGCACTGAAAGCCTTCAGATCCCCTTTTCCTAGGGTATCTTAGAGCCACTGCCAGGTTTCTTACATCTCTACTTGCTGCTGGATCTCACAGACTATTTTATGCCTGAGTAACTTAGCAGAGTACTTTTTTTTTCTGAACTCACTGGAATTACTCTTATTAGTTTAAAACATGGCAGCTGCTGAAGTTCTTGGGAGTTCTTTGAGGAATGTTGCCCGTCCCTACACATTTGTGCAAAACCAAGGGTGGTTTGGGTTGGGATAGTGAAGGAAAAGAGGCAAACAACTGACAGGAATCAGGCAGCTGAGAGCCACGATGTTAAGCAGGTGTAGTGGGATCAGAAGCCATCCCTAGTGTTCATTACTGGCATATGCTAGAATACTATCAAATTATTTCAGCAACCTGATGTGAGAATGGGGTGTGGGGTGGAAATTTGCAGATGGTAACAAGGGCAAAAAATGCCGAATGAATTTTAAATCTGCACAGCATAACATTTTAGCATCAAAGTGAGCATTTAGTACCAAATACCATTAATTAACATTTCCATGGGCTTTTTATTAAATGCTTGCTCAGCAAGTCAAGTGTCTTTCAAGCTCCGAACAGCTGTGAATGTATAAAAATATATTGACACAGATATATTCATGCATGCAAATAAATGTATTTCTTTCATTTGTTGTGAATGATTGTTATTATATTACAGGGTTTTAACAAGTTAAAAACTAATTTGCATTATCAATCTGAGCAGCTGAAAGGGGGGTGTACATGAATACCTGTCTACCTGTCTGTAATCACTCTGTAGCATCTGGTCCCAGCTAATTCCCTGTTTCCTACTTGTTAGTAACTCATTCCAAGGCAAGGAGAATGGGCTCTTACCCAGATTTCACTTCCTGCATATCTTTTAAGGCTACTCAGGTACTCATTTAATAGCAGCCTTCCATCCAGAAAAGTTGGTCAATGCCATAAAAGGGGCATTAATTAAGTTTAAAGTAGTGCATTGCAGTGAAAAGTCCTACAGTACGTGCAGTACTTACAGCTTAATCATTAGACCCAGTCGGCAGTCACCTGATAGCTTTTGTTTTTACCCTGTGATAGTAACTAAATTAATTTGTTTCCTAATAAAATATTTCAGGATGTTGAGAAAACACAGATAAGTAGACAGAATCCTTATTAGGATCATCAGTATTAACATGAAATCCTTTTGTGCTCATTAAAGAAAATACAGTCAGTTTAATTAATGCACATTAATCCCCAGTTGACATTAAAATCAGCTAAAAAACAACACTGATATAGATTATTAAAATGAGACCAAAAAAAGTGTACAAGGTGGCTTCTATAGGAAGTAAATAATTCCTAAAGACCCAGGGTTCCTTGTTTTTTTCTTTTCTGTATGGAAAATGTAATCTGGTTGCCTGTCCAGTAGTCTAAGGAAAGTTTGCAGCCACCAGTGGTTTTCCTGTGGGGCTCAGGGGAAGAGAAAGAAACGATCTGTCCCACACTGGAGTGATGTGGAAAAACCCCCCTGTCATCCTCACACTGCTCCTTGCTGGAAGTGCAGCCCTGGCTTTGGCAGAGCCTGAGCCGGGTTATTTTCAGGACTATTGCTAAGCCTGAGAAACTGCTGTTCACCTTCTTTATCCCATGTGTGCTTTTTGTACTTTGCTGCCCTGGCCATGATCCAGCAGCGTGTTAAGACATGGCATGATCCCCGAGTGGGTGTGAGCTCATCCCTGCTCGGCAAAGCCCAAACATTTGCTTTCAAGCATGAGGTGCCTCAGTTGGGTCCGTGAGATCCTTCATGTGGCATCAGTTAAGCTGGTGCTTGAGAGCAGCATCATAAAAAATACCTGAGTGACTCAGGTGTGTGTCAGAGTGATCTGACAAAGCATTGTAGGAGTTCAGGCACCTAAATCTCCTAAGCCTTACACGTGTGTTCAAGCGTATCCTGTGCTTGGCTGTGTGAGTGCACATGCAATGCTCTGGCTGGGAGCAGTGCAGGTATTTGAGCCCCACCTGATTTAGAGCTGTTTGCTGGCACAGTGACAGTGCTCAGGGACCTCTAAATCCAGCACTGCACAGAGCTCCACAAGAAAGCTGTGCCAAGGCTGCTCTGCGGGAATTTTCAGTCTGTCCTCAGGGATTTGTCCCAACACAGAGTGGGAATCCAGGGAGCATTCAACATCCCTTTTGAGCTGGAATGATAATTGGGGAGTTTGAGGGCTGGGATTTGCAGCAGTGATGCTTTAAGTGATTGAAATCACAGGGGATTCCAGCTTCACCCAAGAGCTGCATTTCCACCTCCCTTCTCCTGGTACTCTCTCTAGACACTGAGACATGGAGCCATGCCCATGTTCACTTTCTCTGTGCCCCCATTTTTCTGCAGAATGCAGCCATTTCAGGAAGAACTGATGAAAATATGACCTATTTCTCTTCATTTCCCGACAGAGATGGAGTAGGAACTTATGTCCTCTCAGACAGAGGAGAACGTTGAGCACAGATCACTCTGGGGCTGGTGTATCACACTGAGGACTGGTGGAAGGGCAGGGAAATCACACCTTCCAGAAGGGAAAAGACAGCAGGTCAGTCCTCTTTCTTCACCCAGCTCATTTTCCCTTTTAAAGACCCGCTGGGCAAGCACAGCTACATCATTTGTGAAGGGCTCAGAGAAAAGGGAGAAAACACCAAACTGTTCAACCCTGCCAAGGGATAGAAAGCCCTGGACCTGCCCAAATGCAAATTCTAGGCACTTGACAGGCTTCAAGGAAAAAAGCTGCAGAGCCTACAAATTCTGGGTTTATTTTGACCGGCATCTACACAGGCATTTTGAGAAGCCACATTTTGGATATGGGTGTGTAAGCACCTCTGTACACTAGCATAAGTTACCTTTGAAAATTTGGTTTAGATGGCCCTGCAAAAATTATCTTACTACTTTTTTTTTTTTTTGAATGGAGACTGAGATAATTTTCTGATAGAAGGTGGGTGTTGAGGAGAGATTGACCTTCAACACGTAGCTTAGATTTCAACTGAAGATGGCAGAAAAGTTTCCCGAAAGAAGAAATGTACTAAGTTTTGGGTTAGATTTCTTGCATATATATATATAAAAAAAAATTTATTTTCATAGAATGTAGGATCAATAATGTGTACTGCTAAAATACCACTCAAGTCACAACAGATCTTATTTAAGGGAGTGAGTTTTGCCATTGATTGTTTGGTTACATTGCACTTTGTATTTTTTCATCGGTAACTGGTGGTTTTATTTTGTACAGCTTTTAAATCCAGAGAGACAATTTTTTTTTCCCTTTTCCTCCAGGATTTTTGTCTCTATTAGAACCTTATGCCCTGCCTTCCCTATTGATTACACTCACAGACTCTTATCTTCAGCTTATAACTCATTTTATTAACTACTTTAGAAAGTGAAGATAAAACATGAAGGAGGAGAAAGGGAATTGTGTGGTTATCCCATGAACAGGGAGGTTTTATTTTTAGAGCATACTTAGGTGCTAACAAAATAGAAGAATTCTTTTTCTTTTTAATGGCATGACATGTTCCAAACTATGATAAGGTTTTGGGCTAATTAAATAAGAAGTGAGGTCTGTTAATGTACAGTTTTTATGATAGATGTTAGCATGTCGAGTCTTTCCTTCTTTTTGCTTCATATTTTAAAGTTTCCTTTTATGTGTGTGAAAAATGAGTAAAAGTGTCAAGTCTTATCACACCTGACCTTGCTTTTTGGCTAGCCTCTTTCCCTTATCTATCGAACACATTACTCTCCCCATCATAACGTGGTAGTGCAAACATCGCAGCTGCCCAGCAAACATGACCAAAGCTACCTTTAAACTACCTCTAGACTCTTTAAACTCAACTAAAAGGCTGATTAGGTTCCACCTCTTTGGTCATTATCTCATTCCGATAGCCACGCAATGAAAAAGCAATCTAGTAAAAAGCTCTCTCCTAGGAAAACTAGTTAAAGTGTGTGCTTGCTTAGGACGGTGTACTTAAAGAAAACAATTTATTCGTTCGTCAAAACCAACTGTGTAAACTAGTTTAGCTGTTTGCCGAGGCTTGGAATGAGCAAACGTTGTTGTTTTCCTCCCACAGCTCCTCGGGGGAGCGGGACCGGAGGTTCGGGGCGGGTCCGGCCCCGGCGCTCCCGCAGCTCGGGGCGGGCAGGGCGCTGGTCCTGCGGGTCCTGCCCCGCATCCTGCCAGAGACAGCCGCCGTCCCCTGCCCCGCACCCTGCCAAAGGCGACAGCCCTGCCCTGCCCCGCAGCCCACGGAGGTGCCTCAGCCTTTTCCAGGGCAGGGAGAATCCGCACCTCCGCGAGAAAAGCGCTGGGAACCCCCAGCCGCTCTCCATCTCCCTCTGGCTGATGCTCGCCCCGGGATTGCCTCGGAGGTGCATGACCCTCCCCGTGCTGTTTGATCCGTTCTCCCTCCCCACCTTCCCAGGAATTATCTTCCTTTTTTTTTTTTTTTTTTCCCCCTAAACAAATTTAGAAGGAAGAGATTAGCCAGGGGAGGGAGAGGCTGGCTGCGAGCCCGCAGCCGACGGTGGCAGGGAACCACAAGCCTTTCTCGGGCGGTGTTTGCTCGGGTTCCTTTAGCAAGCGCGGCACAATGGCAACTATTCAGGAATCAGTCAATATGACCTGGCACTAACAAGCCCTAAAAACATATATGCTTCATTCTCACAGAGACTAGGAATCGTGTTTTTAAGTGGGATTTACTTTACTTTGTCAACAGAACAGGTAATGCGGAAAAGTCTCCGCTGTGGAGTAAAAGCGCTCCCCGTGCCCTCTTCCAAAAGAGATATTTGGACCATAAAACCGCCTTTCCTGAAGAGCTCCCAGCACAGGTGGTCCTAAGTGACCGGATTTTCCCAAAGTAAAATCAATCTGGGAAGGAGAAGTGTCTGGGAAATCCATCCGGCCTCCCCCGGGGGAGGGGGGGGTTCCCCGAGGGGTGAGCTCACATCGGTACCAGGAAGATGTCCCGGCCACAAAAGGGTTACGATCCTGGAGAGTGGAGTTATTTGTCACCGGTACCCACCAGAGGAGAAAAAAATAAAGAAAATTACTGATTAACGTGATCTGTCAATACGCCTCTGCCCCGCGGCACCGCGGAACTGGAGCCGATCCATTACCTGGCACCTCCTTTGCCATCTCCCTCACCTTGCCGAGCCCCTGCATCCCTCGCCTGGCCCTGAGTCATGGGTAAACACCGCCGGGTGCCAGGCTGTGCCCGGGGAACCCGCCCGGGCCGAGCGAGCTCCCGGCCCGCACCCAGCCCGGGGGTCAGGCCGGGTTTGGGGCCTCCTGCGGGACAAGGGTGCAGCCTCCAGAGACTAAAAGAGAGACATCCCCACTTCTCCCAGGGGCACAGACAAACCAGAGGGGAAAAAAAGTCCCTCAAGAGCACAGAGAGACGGCTGGGGGGTGAAAACTTTCCCCGGAGCGCATCCCTGACCCGCTGGAGGAAGGGGTTAAAAATAGAAATAATTACGCCTTCTTAAAAAAATAAAAATTAAAAAAAAAAAAAAAAAAAAAAAAAAAAAAAAAAAAAAAAAAAAAAAAGTTGGAAAACGTTATTTTCCGTAGCAAAATGTGGCTGTACGCAGCATAAACACTAAAAAAAGAGTAATATTTTAATTAAACCTGCCCTAGATGCCCTGCAGCGGGGCTGAGAGGGGAGGCAGCCCGGACCCGGACCCAGCACCTCGCCCGGGATGCTCCGCTCCGGCCCCACCGCTGCCCGGGCAGGGACCAGCAGCCCCGCTGTGGGGAGCAGCCTCCGGGATCCAGACCTCCCCGCGCAAATTAATTCATCACAAAGCTTGTTAAACAATTTGCAGGGCGGGCATGATGTGGACTGGGAGGGGGGTTGAGGGGTTTGGTTTTTTTTTTTTTTTCGGGGGGTGTGATGAGTGTTTTGTTTTTATCTCCTCTCTGGGGCCAAACAGCAGCTGGCAGCCAAAAGACTTTCAGAACTGTTTCATTCGAGGAAAGTGAGGAGAAAACTGGCGTCTGACTCTCTCCGCATTTTAAATATGCTTGAATATAATTGACCGACTGCCGCTATGGAGCGTTTGACGTGCGTGATGGTGCTGCACCCGGGTGCTCCGAAAGTCCCAGGAAATGCTCATTTGCAGGAAGAACTTGTTAAAAATGAAGGGCTTGGATTAAATGTAGAGGCTAAAGGCGTTTGCGTGTGCCACCGTTCGCATTACGATTCTGCAAGCGCTCCTCCACCTCTCCCCGTACATCAAATTTTTAGTTCAGAAAAGCCTGGTAGCTGTGCCGTACTGGCTCAGAGAAACCCCTCACTGCATTTCACGAAAACCTCCTCTGTGCTGTAGGACCTGCTGTGTTAAATTATGATCCAAAGGCTGTGGGGTGGGAACAATCAATCAGAATACCTGGGGTAGTGTGTAATGTGTGTGCTCTTGCCAGCGGGAGCAAGCGGCCCCTGAACACAGTCCCCCAGCAGGTTAAATAAATATGATACTATAGACAAACCGAGAGGATCACATGGCCGCATCAATCAGCTGTTGATAAAATACAATCTTCCTTTAATACACGCTGGGAAAGTTATTTAACACTTACAAAACCTGAATTCAGTGCTGTTTCTTTTAGTTAAAGGGGAGAAAAATATTCTTTGAAAGTGCAACTCTTCTTAAAAGGCACGGAGAGGTGACAGTTGCATTTTCCTGGGGGATATAATAGAAAGCTTTTAATGAAGCCACAGACACTGTACAAAGTACGTGAGCCACGATGCTGGAAAAATACAGAAGCTGTTAAAAGAACAAGTCAATGTAGAAGTGGCCGGAGTCGGTTCCTGGCTGCGCATTAGGGTTTATTTCCTTTTCATTCATGATTTCACAACCCGGGTGGCTAAAAGGCTCCCGAGAACTGTTTCTTCTTGGCATGCAATTAGGGACGAGCCGCTCCAAGGAGGAAGCGACCGGGGGTTCTCCCTCCCAGCTCGGCATCTCTCGCAGCTGCCGGACAGTTGGAGCGGCTGGAGCAGCGGCGGAGAGGCGGGTGTTTAGATTTTTTTCGAAGAGAGTTTGTCAGATAAACACTAAAATACTAGAATTTCCTAGAAGACATCAGTTGTCCCGGGTATTTGTTGAAATAAAAGTTTTTGGTAGGGGCTGATCAAAGGTTTTTTGGTTGGATTTTTTTTTATATATAGGAAGGAATGGGGCTCCTAAAATGCAATGTGTTTCCCTCCTCTCAGGTGAGAAGTTGCCTACTGAGATTAAAAGAGTTATCGCCCGAGTACACTTTGGGATTATCGCCCATTTGTTAACTTCTCGCTTTCCACTCGCTGAAGTGTCCCTTTAGAATTGGCTTCTCTGCGCCTTGTCCCACTTCCCCACCTCTCCCCCCCTTCCCAATCCTGCCGGCTGTCCCTGCGGGCTTCAGCCCCCCCTCTCCGCCCACCTGAAGCTCCTCAAGGCACGGCAAAATCAGCACGGAGCCCCGGGGAGACACGGCATAAATCACTGGGCAGCCCAAACCTCCGTGGGGAAAAGCGGGAAGAAATTCCGACAAGGTTTCCCCTAACAAATGGAGATTAATGCCCGCTGTAAAAAGGAAGCGGTGGGAAGTGATGTTTATACAAGAAAAATCCTGGAAATAGGGGAAAGGCTGAAAAAACCTCAAAAAGCCCGGGAAACTGCCGGTCCGGGGTTGATGTCAGCCAAAAAATTACCGGGCTGAGGAGCCAAGAAGGCGTTTGGTTCCCGGTGCTCTCCTTCGCCCCCACAGCCGCCGTGGGGCAGCCCTGTCGCGGGTGGGCATCGCGGGGATGCCCCGAACCCTGCGGGCACCTCGGAGCCGAAGGAAATCGCCGGGAAATCACGGCTGGGGCCGGGGCAGGACACCCACGGTGGGCACGGGCACGGGGGGAGGCTGTGCCCGCAGCCGGGGTGGGGTGGAGAGGTGCCCGCAGCCAGCCCTGGAGAAGCTGCGGGCGCCTCCGCGCCTCGGATGTGTTTGGAAAGTTGCGCTAAAGAGCTCTTTACCTGCACCAGCCACCCTTAAGCACTCTCCAGGGGCTTGTTGGGCAAATGTAATGGCAAGGCCAGGGGGTCTTGTTTGGCTAGACGTGGGGACATTTGTCATGGCTGACCTGTGAACTTCAGCTTCTGAGCCCAGGACTGTAAGGAGAGGCTCGGGCTAATGTAATAAAGCGAGAGAGACAAGAGGAAAGGCCTATCTTGCCCCAGGGCCACCACATGTTCACTCCGTTTTACTGTCAGTGCTACATGGAAGCTGTGGCTTCATTTCATATTCTATTAATATTTACAGCGGCGATTGAATTTCCCATTACAAAGTTCACCATACACGCACTGCTAATATGAAATATTAATAGTGTTGTGCACATTATGAAAATTCTTATTCTATTAAAAAAAAAAAAAATTTATATACACCGGCCAATTTGCGCGGGTAACTTCATTTCCTGTGTCCACCTGGTGCAAGGGGCACCTGCAGCCCCCATCCCCGCGGGGGATGCGGGGGCACCGCGGGGCGGAGCTGGGAGCAGCCCCAGAACCCGGGTGGCACCGCAGGAAACAGCGTGGCCCTCTCAGTGCCACCTCCACCCACGGGGCTGAGTCATCCACTTAGGAAGGGTCACGTTTTCCATCTGGTCTGGGGCATCCTGAGGACTGGAGATTCCCAAAGCAGCTTTCCCCCGTCGAGGGATGAGGCCGAGGAGAATCAGGTGGATCCGATGGTGACAGAGGGGTTTTAAGTTTTTTGACTGCTTCTCCCAGCTCGACTTTCCGAGACGGTTTGAAGTCCAAGCAAACCCTGAGTGTCTCAAAGATGAGTAATCAGGCATCACCTTACTTTGCAGACCGCAGCTGAGTCACTTTTCAGTTGCTGCTTGGGGCGGACAGAGAAATCCTATCTCCTGTGAAAGGAAAATTGGCCGCCGGAGTCCCAAAAGTGCCCCGAGGATCAACTGAAATGAAAGTAAACCGATAATTTCCAGATCGCGTGAAAAGCAGAGGGGTATTGAATTTAAGCACCGCAAGCTCAGCCCGGCAGGACGAGCCTGTCCTGGAGCGCTTTATCTCGCTCCCATTCGAGGGAGATGCCCAGGTCATTCTGCTCTTTTTTAATTATTATTATTATTTATCATTCTGAGCACCAGCAGCCCTTCCTTTCACTTCATCGCAAACCTGGACGTTCATGGCAAAATATCAATTTTCCATTTGTGTGTGAGGAAGGTGCCGGGAGAGAAAATTCTGGGGGCTTTGGGGAGCCCTGTGTGCAGCATCCACAGGTGTTTAATATACTAGGAAGAAAGTAGGCATAACTGGGGGTTTAGATTTTTGTTTTTTGTTTTTTTGTTTTTTTTTTTTTTTCTCCGAGATAACTCTTCAATTACTCTGATGCCCATCTGGAACTCAGATTCCATTAAAAAAAAACAAAAACAAAAACAAAAAACCAGCCATGTTTTCCGTCAGGTGGGGATCTGTATTGATTTACCCGAGTATTTACTCTCTGCAGATTGCAGTGAGAAAAAAACAGCTCCAGAGTCACTCACTTCACCTTGAATCCTTGGCGAAGGTTGTGTTTGAACTGGGAGTGTTCCCACCTCCCTGCTCCCCCAGATTTAATGTTTCTCCATAGCTCTGGGCCCTGGCTAAGGGATGTCTAAGGGTTTTTTCTCTGGCTTATTTTGACCGTGGGATGTAATCAGATCCAGAAGGAAGTCCCTGGGCAGCTATAGGTGCTGCAGATGTAGGTACAGAGATCTGTTAGGCAGCAGATCGTGGTGGCTCCTCTGTTTTCCCAAAGCTTCTCCCACGCACAAGGAGAAGATGCTATTTATGACTCCTAATAGCTCTGGATTAAGGTAATTTAGGAATCCTTAGGTTCGTCTCTCAGCTCGGGAAGATGACAGGCTCTGGGAGGTATGGATGGGTGACATTTCCACCATGAGATCCGTCCTTCCCCCTCCCTGCTCCCCCCCCCCTTCGCGTCCCCCCCTTCCAGCCCTAAATGTGTCATGCTTTGTCACATCCTCTGCGTGTGTGTTTTTAGAGAACAT
This sequence comes from Certhia americana, assembly GCA_018697195.1. Lineage (NCBI taxonomy): Eukaryota > Metazoa > Chordata > Aves > Passeriformes > Certhiidae > Certhia > Certhia americana. The sequence goes on from CM031866.1 coordinate 3,532,104, forward strand.
TTGAATAAAAGGCTCGATGCCAGGTATTGGTGACACAGTGGGTGGAATTTGCAGCCTTTCCACAAAGAGTTGGAAGCCTCCATTTGCATAAGGTCAGGGTACAGCTTCTCACAGAACTTTAGCAGCATCTCTGTCTCTTAGCAACACTCTTGCACTCTTGGTCCCTGCATTAAATTGACTGGTCCTTTCCTTTTCTTCCTTTCATAGGGAGGCTTACAATAAAATGTCACCCTTCCAACCTGTGCCTGTCACCCAGTAGGTCATCTGTTTCTCTTACACCTCCTCCCCCCCACCACCACTTCATCTCCAATTAGGGGATGAGATTATTCATTTGGTGGATTCCCAAAACTGCTTCATTTTTTATTTTGTTAATTAATATTAATAACATTTCTCCCTTTGTATTAATAAAAAGGAGCCCTCATAAACAGTGAGGAGATAAGGAGCAAATTGCAGGCACCTGCAAAACAATGGGATTGGAGTGGGGTAATAAGGCGAGTGGAGATAGAGAGAGCAAGGTTTAGGTCATCCTCTCCACCCATTTAGTTGATGCAGGGTTGAACTCAGCATGGAAGCCTTCAATGTGCTCAGAATATTAGAGTCACCCCTCTTGGCTCCGGCATGGGAATTGGTGACAGAATACAGATGCTGATAGGTGGTGTTAATGGAGGGTCAGGCTTGGACAATAGTATCCATCACTTGCCTCCTGGCTCTGCTGTCAGATGGAGTCATTTCTGACTGCTCTATCACCAAGATTTGGGAGAGATTCAATTATTACCTTAGGCTTGGCAGCGGTAGATACAAATCTATGCCCAAAGGACTGGAAAAATCGCCCCCGTCCTATTCTCTCCCAAAGTGTTTCTTCCCCTTCCTAAACAAAATAAGTATATTTTTTTTAAAGGAAGGGGTTGGGAGAGAGAAAAAAAAAAAAAAAAAAAAAAAAAAAAAAAACAAAAAAAAAAAAAGCAAAATCAATGGCCATGCCATTCGATCTGTCCCTCTGCTACGAATTTCTGTGAAAAAATCAGCCAACACTTTGCCCGGCCTGAGAGTTACCTGCCAGTTCCATTGCACTGTCAAACTTTTGTAGGGCAGGTTATGGCAAAACCTCTAAACTTTGGAGTCTGCACACAGAATTTGTACTTTTTTCCCCGAGATTCCGGGCTCTTCATCCCTGACTGGGAACACCCAGTCTCTAGGTGCCGAGGGATGAGGAGGACACACTGCAGAGCCTTCTTCACCCAGAGCGGGTGGGGCGATTATTTATCAAGAGCCCTCGTTAGCTTCAAGAAAGGGGCTAAAGGACAAACTTTAAGCATGAAAAAAAGCTCTCAATTTCCCCCTTTCTACTTTTTAAAGGTATTTAAGTGGTGATAGCCGTTTTAAATTCAGTCCGGATTTTATTCCCTGGCTCCCTGTGGCGACCTGATCCACTTCTGAGGAGGAATGGCTTGTTTTCTCTTACACGTTATCCACCTCTTGAGTGCGCAAATGCTAAGGTGAAACCTGGTGCTTTTCAGCGGTATTTCTTCAAAACTCTTATCCAAACGCCCCCCTCCCTCCTCGCTGCTCCTCCCGAAGCTTTCAGACACTGTAATTCCTGCAAGATAAATTCTCAGGTAATGGGTTCTGAGAAAAAGCAACAGAGGTTAGGAGTCAACTGCCTCCTCTTTAATAATTCACATGTCATATTTCTTCCACTTTGTCAAGTTGGCTAAAGAAGATGGGCAGGGCTGAGACAGGCAGACACTTGAGTTTATTATCCGAGGGCTGGGGAGACCCAGGGAAGGGCGATGCCCAGAGGCAGAGGGGCAGTTCCTGCTGCCCGGCTCCAGGGTTGTGTCTGCTCGCCCATCTCTCAGAGACTGAGCAAAGGAACCCCTTGTTTCCAGCAGCCGCACTCCTGCCTGGCTTTGCTCTTCCTTGAATCCCCATTCTCCTCTCCTATTTACTTTTAAAGCTGTCTTTCTTCCCTTCGATTCTTTTACTACTATAGAGGGTTTTTTTAAACAAAACTATAAAACAGATAAATTAAAAGTAAACCTCAGCAAGAGCCCGTACTTTCTTGTATTCAATTTTTATTTTAGCCGCTGTGCTGTGATTTGTCTCCCTGGGTGCTAATACACTCTTGGAAGGGATATTTCTCTACTCAGGTTTGTAACACTTTCGGGACACACTGGCTCAAATTCAAACAGTTTTGGATAACCAAAGGAAGGCTGAGATTCAGCAGTGAGGTGAGGAAGTTGGGTTTGGGCTCTCCTCCCCCAAAGCAGTGGTGCTACAAAACACCAAATGCAGCCAAAAACTTGCCATTGAAGGGAAAGAAACAAATAATTGACTCTGAGGAAATTGGTCACCTTTCCTTAAATGATAAAGATCTCCAAAAAGAGTTCCAAATGTATATGTTATAATCCAAGGAATCCCCACTAATTCGTCTTTTCAGACGGCTTTAGAAAAACTTCCAAGATTTTCTAAATTTGCGCTTTCCTGCTTCATCCTTGACACACCCTTCCACCACATTCCCCAGCCTTCGAGTGTGAGTGCGATAATGTCATGTACCTGTGAAGGTGTCAGCTCCATTCTGAAACAAAACAGAAGAAAAGGAGAAGAAAAGCAGTTCCCTGAGCCACACTGTCTGCTCTGGAAAGCACACATACAGGTGAAAACACGAGTGACAGCGGAGCAGAAAATGGCTTTATTCTTCTGGGAGCTGCCTCTTTTCCCCTCTTATTATATTATTATTTTCCTCATGCTATCGTTTAAAGTAAAACCAGGGGTTTTTCAACAGTCTTTCATTGAAACAGCAACACATTTTAACTGATCTTTTGCAGTGTGGTCTCTTATGTGTGGCCATAAATCTTATCCAGAAACAGTAAATCTGTCTTATCTGTCAGATTTTGGTAACTTTATACATGAAAGGGAAGAGCAAGCAACTTTGGCAGATTTAGAAAAAAGGCTTATCAGTGTAAGCAAGGATAACAGCAAACCCTGAGGCCCATGGGAAGTTTGCCCTTTTGATACCGGCCAGGGTTTGTTACATTTTTGGTTAGAGGCTCATGACTTTCACCCTTTCTGCAAGCATCATTGCCAGAAACAGGCAGCTCTGCTTTGCGGTGAAGATTGCTCTGGGATTTCGTTGGGGTTTGTTTTTCCTTCCGAGAAAACCCTTTGTGTTACTGGGGCTTCAACACTTCGAAAATAAATATAAACCCGAAACAAGACCCATGAGCCAAAGAGAAATAACAAGCTGACAGTCCCCCGGCCGGCTGGAGAGGGCTGGGGGAGCATCCTGCGGGAAGGGATGCAGAAGCGCGTCGTGCTGTGATTCCTGCCTTCAGCCCTCCCGACAAAACCCTCTGTGCCCCGTGGCTTGCACAGGGGTGGCAGGCAGGTCACCCTTGGGCTCTTAAAGCACACGAGTGTCCCCAAAGTGTCTGCGATTGTCGCGTTTCTCCCTGCCCCGAGGAGAATGAGAGGCTCCCCGTGCAGCGCTCACCTGCCATAAGGCACAACATTACCCCGCCTGCAACTCTTAAATTCACAGTCTGACACTTCAAAACTTTTTTTGGTTTTTAATTATTATTATTTCTTTTCCAGGCACCAGTACTCTTTTTTTTTTCTTTTTTCTTTTTTTCTTTTTTTTTCTTTTTTTTTTTTTTTTTTTTTTTTTTTTTTTTTTTTTTAATTTCCCAGCTCCCGAGATGGGAGTTGATTTTCCCGGTGCCAAACCGCTCCCAGAGACACCCGGCAGGGCTCGAAGGGAGAGACAGAGCCATCCTCCATTGGCAGCCAGCGATGAAACGCACTTGAAAAGCTGCCAGGGAGAATTAGGATGGTAGCCCTATCCTGCAAAATCAGATGGTTTGCAGTGTCCCTGAGCAGCTGTTAAGCTTGTTGAGGTTTTTATATTAGTATTAGTAGTATTATTTCCCGGCATATTTTTTAACACCTGCGAAGTTTGTCTATGAGGATGCCACTAAAGACAGAAGTACTGAGTGCTTGACAGACTCCATAAAGTCCTTGGCATCCTTCTGGGTACGTGACAGGTCCAAGGAGCGGGATGCGAGAGCCGGGGGGTGAGCGCGGCCCGGCGGAGCACCGCTCCCTGCCCGCTCCGCCTGGCACCACGGGCGATGCCACCCCCCCTGCAGCCCGGCAGAGATGCCCTCCTGGCCCAAAATAGGAGAGGGACGGAGGGCTTGGGTGGGGAAACCACCTGCAGCCCATCCCTCCCTCCTCAGTCGCACACAGCGTGTCCTGCGCGGCGCAAAGGGGACAGACGCTCTCTAGACACGCAGAAAGCACCGATTTAATCGGTTAATTAAAAAAATAAAAAATAAAATATAAAAGAAAAAAAGGGGGAGTTTGATGATCTCTGCTTCTTGTTCCCCGGTGAGGAGCTGCCGCTGGCAGGGGGGCTCTGCTGGGCAACCCCCTCCTCTCTCCGCGGAGCCCCTGTCCGGCGGAGGATGCGCTGCGCTCCCGCTGGCAGCATCAGCATCCCTGCTCACACCCGGGATCAGTATCCCTGATCACACCAGGGATCGCCATCCCTGCTCACCCCCCGGGATCACCATCCCTGCTCACACC
>CM031866.1:3536700-3567742 GCA_018697195.1 Certhia americana
ATCGCCATCCCTGCTCACCCCCCGGGATCACCATCCCTGCTCACACCCGGGATCACCATCCCTGCTCACACCAGGGATCACTATCCCTGCTCACACCTCCTGTCTGAACCAATCTTCCTTCTGCCTGCCAAACATCTGCAGCATGCCCTCTCCTTCCCCTTGGTTCCACTCGCTGTTGCTTCTTATTGAGTTCTCCAAGTCTCTCTGCAACCTGTCATAACCTGTAATAAAATGCCCTTTTCGTCGGGAGTTAAAGTCCAGAGGGCATCAGATCCATTTCCAGCTGACAGCGGAGAAGCCAGGCAGGACAGCGGCGGGAGGATCGCTTTTGTGTGCCTCCAGGGCTTTAACTATTTCACAGCGAGGCACCCCGAGGGCAGTCCGTGCCCACCCAGCCCCCGCGGGTAGCACATTGCAGCCTGGCATGGGCACCCAGCATCACACTGGGACCAGGGCTGGGGTTCCTGGGCAGCCCCTGCCCTTAGGGAGCCCACAGGTCCCTGCCAGGGAGGGCACTAAACACCAGAACATCCCCATGGCCCAGCCCAGATATGTGAATTATTCTCATTCTCATTGTCTTTCTCATTCTTTCTAATTCTTACTCTATTTAAATTCTTTATTTTTATTGCTAATATCTCCAGAGTACAGTGGAAGAAACGTGACCACTATATGATACAGATGCATGTACTATTATATATTATATAGAAGGCAACATCAGACATATGCAAGGAATATTTGTTCCTTTTATGTCCACATGCCTGTGCATTGAGAATAATGCACAACCATAAATATGAACACCTGTAAGTACTGTGTATTTATGCTTACACACATATGTACATTAATAAACATGCACTGTGCACGTGTGTTTGCATGGAGAGGAGGTGTGCCTACATAGAGACTTAAAGGTACTTTTTCCTTGTGCTATACTGTACAAAAAAAGGTTCATGCTGCCCAGTCTGCCCCCTCCTCTGCTTAGAGTTGAGTGTAGGACCAGAACAGCATGTCAGAATATAAGGTGTGAGAGGCCAATAAGCCTTTAAGTGGTTACACGTGATTTATTTTCCTTTAAAGCCCAAGCAAACAAATCACAAAGAGGAGGTTGGTTAAAAAACACTCCCAGCAAGGTGCTCTGTAACCCCAGCATCGCCCAGCGTGTCCTGGCAAGGGGTCAGGCTGTGGGGCTGCTGCTGGGGCTGCGCCTCTGATCAAGTATTTATGGCCACTGCATCTTTGCATAACATTTACTTTGCTTTCTTTAATGGCTTTCTCCACTCCTCTCCCCGCTCCTCGCTGCAAACAGCCTCAGCCAGCCCCAGCGATGATATCAAGGAAGGTTTTTCTTTTTTTTTATGGTCCAGCCAAAGCGAGGTCATTCTAATAATACCCAAGGTCACTGGTGGGAGCCACCGAGTCTCCCAGTCATTTTTCATTTGCTTGCAACAGTTAATGACAGTCACAGGGATGGAGCTGGGAGCTGATGGCCATGTGATGTCACCAGCACATGCTAGGGGATTATAAGGGCAGGTACAGGGCAGGGTTGTGGATTAAAAATGATGGAAAAAAAAACCCCCACTATTAACTGCTTCACTCCATCAGCTTGGTGGAAAAAAAAAAATAAAAAAGGTACAGACAAAGGAGGGGGATTTCTTCCTCCCACCCCCCTCCAAATCAGTCCTCTGAAATGCCAGCTCAACTGCTCCATTTTTTCCTGATTTAGTGACTCAGCTGGAAAAGATCTGTGGAGTGTGTGAGAGGACACACAGCTTGCTGTACCAGCTGCTGGGCAAGAGGTTGCAAAAGCAGCATTGCAATTACCTGGGGGCCTTCCTCTCCCTCCCATCCAAATCAGAGGCCTCATTCCTTTCCTCCTGCTGCCAAAAGCAGAGCCTGTGGTGACACCAGCAGGAGTCAGACCTAGACAAATTTTTGGACCTATGTAGGTGTGTTGGGGGAGTTTTTTTGGTTGTGTTGACTCATGTTTTCTTTCTAGCTATTCACTTGGGAAAAACAGAAATCGAAAAGGAAGCAGATCTCCTGGTTAGAGCCCTCCTGGTGGGGATGCAGTGCTCTGTGACTGGAGGACCCTGGGGAGGTGGGCTATGATTTAACCATGTGCACCAGCTGTGAGGTTCATGTTGTAAAGTGCCTCTCACACAGCTGTGGTCACCCTCAGAGCTGCCCCTCACCTCCAGGGAGTCACCCCAGGGATCCCAGCCCTCATGTGTGGCCTGAGCCTTAAACCCATGGGATGGAATATTACACCCTGGAGAGCCAGGAGAGTGCACCAGCCTGCAGGGGAAGAAGCTCCACAAATCAGCTAGGTACCAAGTTTCCTGATAATTTAATAAATATAACCATATTCTGCTCCATAAGGTGCAGAAGTAAGAATTTTTTTAACCTGTAGGATAACTAATAGTTTGGACAAACTGATCTTTCTCATTGAGAAACAAACCAAAAGATATATTGCATATTAATCTTCACTCAGCCTCCCATCATTGAATTATTTTATCTTAGTTATCTCATCTTATTGTATTTATTTATGAAACATGACCTTCTCATAGCCTTTGTTTCTGCATTTTTATTCTTTTCTGGCATGTTAACTGTATGGTGACCATCACTTGCATGGTTTATTATTGTCAACACATATCTTTTAAAAAAGAATTCCATGGAGAAAGTTGGATATCAGTTGAAATCTTCATCTAATGATTTTTATTAATTCAATGTACAAGAGCAAAACACAGCAAATCGGAAGAAAACAATTACGGCAGAAAACAAGTGACTGGTTTATATGAACACCTAATTTCTAAACCTGTTTCACAGGTTTAGAAACCATTTATGAAACTCTCACTACTAAGGTCAGTGGACTTTGGATCGACTCCTGATTAAAGCAGGATGGATCAATGGAGTGAAGACATGAGTTCGAACTGATGTAGTTGTCCAAAATACACTGAGATGCCTAAAACTCACACTTGCTGTTTTCTGTGTTTGTTATCTTTTCTTAATGCTCACCCCTGCAAATAGCTTTTCCTTCAAATCCTGTGTCTCATTTGGATGAGAAGGGAGAAAGAGCTGGAGGCTGAACCTTTGAGCCAAACTGTGCTGCTCTGAAGAGCCGTGGCTGCAGAGAACCCCTCTGAAGGATGCTGAGCTGTGACAGTACGATACCAGCTCAGAGAGATTTTGTTAAGGATCTTCAGGTGTTACCTGGTGGTTACTGTCAGAATCAAAGGCTGCTATATTTATTTCTTTCTCCTGGGAGGACACAAACCCACGTGCTGCTCCTGAGATGAGAAGAACGTGGCACATCCTTCCTCTCTGCCTGTTTTCCACAGAAACGCCTCATATCCCGGTTCCTGTCGGGCCTGACTTGATTTATCGTGGTTAATAGGATTAGAGCATCAGCCTTTCTGGAGGATATTGAAATGCAGGGGAAGAGTGGTACCGAGTTACTGGTGTCTTTCTTCTCCTCCTGTGATGGGCAGAAGGACACACCTCCAAGCAGAGGGGATTTGTCTGGTGGGAGCAGGCAGATTATCTATATCTAGTGAAACAAGGTGTGCATGGCAACCTTTGCCAAGGCTCCAAGCCAGAACCTACTCACTAAAAAATAATTGTGTCACTACCTAACCAAGGCACTCTTCATGTTTCATTTATCTTTTGACTGTAATTGAATGGTTGAAAAGCAAAAAAACGTAGACAAATTCCAGCTGTATTGAGATCTGTTTCTTTCTCTGCTACCATGGCCCATCATTAGATAGTTTCACTCTCTGTACAGAAGGTCAGAGAGTATAAATATAAATTGCATTTTGCATTACTTCTAGATGAGTGAAGCTGTCAAAGCAATAATATAAGCTTTCAGTCCCGCATTCTACCACTTCTTTCCCATTTTTTGGCCAGGAGGTCATGTGCAAATTGAACGTGACAGCCCAGACGACATGTCCAACAGACTTATATTGTTAGACAGTTCTGCCATGGCACTCACCACAAATTAAACCCACATCGGACTTGAAGCTCTTCACAAGCTGCTAACAGCAGCTCAGGCTTCTTGTAAAAAAGTTTATGTCCACGTCAAGCCTATAAAAGAATAACAGCAACTCTTTTGGAGGATCTTGTCAAAAAATGGAGAATACAAGGGGGAAAAAATCTGACAGGTAAACCTGAATGAGCTGAGCACAGTAAAGCAGACTTTCAGTTGTTTGAAAGGTGGGTACATCTATGCTGTGTGTATGTGTGTACTCTTCACTTCTGTCAAATCTCTCTCCTCCAATCTATTATTAGTCGGTAATATTTTGAATTTAGTGGATATTTTTGCTATCAGCCTTCAAAAGAGGGGGAGCAAACTCCTAATTTTCCACCTCTTTTTATGCAAGCAAAGTTAACTTTGTTGATAGAACACTGTGTACAGCAGCTAAGACACTGTTGATGATTTGGAAATAAATGTATATTTATAGCATTAAAATCTACATGGGCAGCTTCCACTAGCACTATTTGAATGATGTAGTCAAAACTAATTTGTGAAAATAAATACTACTGAATATTGTCTTTTATATTAACTCAGAGAAGAGTTTTCTACAGAACACCAGAGGGATGAAATTGAGGTTGTTATCTTCAGCTTGAGTCAAATCAGGTGTCAAAGTAGCTTTAGAAAGTTCTTTGTGCTGTGTACAATGTTGGAGAAAAGATAATGCTGAATGACAGTGAAACAAGATCACTCTGGGGACAGAAAACCAGATTTCCAGCCCTTCACCTTTAGGTGTCTAAAAATGCAGCACAGGGTCTGAATGACTGAAAATTCTTAGCATCTGGCAGTGTCTGCTGGCCCATGCTAAAGAGCTGGTGGTCCTGGTCCAAATCTTGGCAGAAAGGAGTTCACATTGCAAATGACATTATCTGGCAAATCTTTGCAGTAGTCTGAGCAGAGGGGCCAAGAACTCACTTGGCACAGAACCTCCTGCTTTCCTTCATGGCAGAAATGTTCTCCCTAGATAAGGGCTGAGCATGGATCAAGAAAATTCCCTGCCACTCTTGCTCTACCAGCCGCCCATGAATGAACAAAGAACTTCATTTTCAAGGACTACCAGACTTTCTCTCTTTTTTTTTTTATTTTTTCTTTTAAAAAGGACTAAACTTAGAGTGAAGAGTTTGAGCCCCATCTGGTACAAATCGGTTGGGGCTTTGCAGGCTTCAGTAGAGCTACACTGATTCACACCAGATGATGCTATTAGAGGACTGAACTATCCAACAATAATTATTAAAAATGTCTTTGATTATGCATGTGCAACAACTATTTATGTTTACATTGCAGAGATTTGCATGTAGCACAGTGGGGAGTATTTTATCTCTTGAAAACATTGCACCAGCATAAATAATCCACTGACATTCAAATGAGCAAAGAAATACCCGCGTTTTACCACAAGATGGACCATAAAGGATGTTCTTCACGCATCTTTTTCAGACAGATTTGTCAATTATCCCCAACTGCAAAGTTTATTCTAAAGAAAGAAAGGTGGAAAAAAAGAAAAAGGTAAAAGTCGTGTTCTGTTCCGGGTGGTTACATTACAGATTGCTCTGAACTGTGTGTCTTGGTATAACCAGGTGATCCTGCACTTGGGAAAGAGGATGGGGGAACCAGGTGAAAGTAGGACATCAAAAATGCCCCACAAAAGTCAGTACCATACCTCGTTTGGCAGCGCTCAAAGCAGGTTTTCAAGGAATGTGAGCCAGTTCGAATCCAGGGTGAGTTGGATGCAAACCTATCAAAGGCAGAGATGGAGATAATTATGTGAAAACTGGGAGATTCTGCTGAAGTTTGGAACTGGAGCAGCACAAAAGAAATTATCATTGGGGTAATAACACTGACATTTAAGATTTCAAAACAGAAAATGCTTAAAATATGCAGTAATATGTTGTATCTTTGACTCACAAGAGGAAAGGGAGATGAAAGCACAGGTAATACTCCTTTGATGTTTGAACTACATACTCAGGTCTCCTGCCTTGACTTCTGGGGTTTTTTTATTTGCTAATTGTGCTTTGGTAGTGCTTCGAAGGCATTAAATTTCTCAAATTAAGGCATGTTGCCCTACTCCAGATATGGCTTTCCTCCTGAGAGCAAGGGAGAAGAGTGTTGCTGGCATTTTAAGTTCAAATGCCCAACAGAGAATTGGAAGATCCACAGACATAATTTTCATGGCCTCGCTACCCCTTTTTCACCTTTTCATCATCAGGAAGATGAGGAAAGCCAGGAGATTCTCCCATTACACCCAGAAGATTTTGTCCCACAAGGGAGACTGGAGAGGACTGAGCTCACCTGGGTGGTTTGGCAAAGACTCCTCTCTGTTGTCCTAAAAACACACTGCCTCAGTTTCCCTATCAAAGGAGTGAGGATATGATAATGATGATCTGCCTCTTGGGAGCACTGTGAACAGTAATTTGTGGTTTTATTAGCTCTTCCAAGATGAAATATAGCACATAAATGGTCAGAGTTATTAAACTGGGTATAATTGGCAAAGGCTTGAGAAGCATTTCTCTCATTAAAAGGTGTCTTTGAACAAGTGAAGGAGCTGGTGGACTTGATCCTGGCACAAGGCTTCCCTTTTCTGTGGCACAGCAGCACAAGCTCAGGATAGGAGAAGGGGAACCATCCCACCCATCCCACTGGGTCCTTAAATGAGAGCCTGAGAGCCTAAGAGGAGAAGACAAGGTATATGCTCAGAATCAGAGACAGAAATCCCAATTAATTTCTGAAATAAACATGATGAAAGTGAGCTTCCCAGGAGTCCTGGCTGCTCAAAACAATGTGAGAACATTAAAAACCAGACGCAGGTTCTAGCAGAGAAAATGTGACAAGGGGAACACAGGCTTAGTTGGGAGCTTTGGAACACCAGTCAGATGGGATAAATCTACTTTTGTATCTTTGTGGATTTGGTTTTCTCTAAAAGCAGAGCTCTGTTTTGATGGCTAGTTTGAGGGGAAACTAAGCTGCTGTCATTAAAACCCAAATAGTAATCCTAGCAAATTAGCCAAACCTCCAGGCACTCTGCTGACCAGAATTTCCTTACCAGAGGAATCTGTCATTTTGTCACTGCAAAATGAGGCCAAATTTTCAAAGATGTCTCTGCAATGAGACTCATAGGTCTGGTACTAAGCCATCAGGAGATTTGCATTCACAGTCTGGATTTCCAACATGACAATAAGAAGTTTAACTCCAAACACAACTGTGTTGCACGAGTGCATTAAAATAAAAACAAAGTGAGAAAAAGCCTCTTTTCATTTTCTGGGACAAGCATGAGTAAACTAAAGTGACAACTGTGCTTTTGCTTTACATTCAGGCTTCCTTTGATTTTTCGTGAGAGCTTGGACACCCAGAAGCTGTGTTCATAGAAGCTACTCAGGAAAATAAAAGAAGTTTTAAAATCTTCTCCTGTGTTGAAATCAATGGATGTTGAGCACTGAAGTCACCTAGTAGTTATGAATACCATGCTCCTGAAATTTCTTCTGTTGATTGCAAAATTGCCTCTAGATCCTTAGAGGGGATATAGATATTCAAGATATTAGGGAGTATAGTGATGAGTGATAATGGTTTTAAACTGAAGTAGGTTAGATTTAGATTAGATACTAGAAATAAATTCTTCCCTGTGAGGGTGGTGAGGCCCTGGCACAGAGAAGCTGTGGCTGCCCCATCCCTGGAAGTGTCCAAGGTCAGGTTGGATAGGGCTTGGGTCAACCTGGGGTACTGAAAGGTGTCCCTGCCCATGGCAGGGGGGTTGCAAAGAGGTGATCTTTAGGTTCCCTCCCAACACAAACCACTCTAGGATTCCATGGTTCCATGATTCTGTGAAAATAAGTCTGTTCTGAGAGTCTGAGTCCAGTCCTCTCTGTCAGCAGGGACAGCAAGGGTAGAGCTGGGTCACTGCTCACTCACTGCTCGAGTGGAGGTGGAGACTCTGCAGGATGCCAATCTTATGTGTAGGTCTGAACAGAATTGGGCAGTTTTGACGTGGTTATAGACATCTCTTCTTTAATGGCACCAGCTCCTGCAGTCTGCCAGAAGTGTGCTTCTAAATCTGGTGTTTATTTTTCACTCAGTTTTGCCCTCCATCATGATTTAACCAGCTGGGCACGCAGTGCTTCTCTTTCCAATTTTATCACTAACAGGTTTTGCTATGGCTCCGTTTCTTCTGCATTTTATGCATTTTTAAATTGGTAGCTGCTTTAATGATATTTGCAGCTAATATGTCACTCCCCTGAACCACATCCACTGCACTTAGAGCATTCTATCAAATACCTGTGCCAGGGCTCCAGTGTCACAGGGTCTCATCTTTTCACCCTGTCTAAAAGGGGAGTTTGGGGTGGGCCATCACAGGGGCTGGTGTCACACACTTCAGATCATTCTTTTACATGTTCTTCCCAAATTGTCACGTTAGTGCAGCCCCAAAACAGGGTGTGTAATCATGCAGTGACTGTTGTCCCAGTGTAAAGTGGAACATCTGGGCAGTCCAGCATGGTCTGAGATCAGTTTTTAAAACTTGGCTCTGCTTTCTATGTGTGCACCCTTATCTGTGTGTTTAAAGATATTTCATTATTTGTTTATGTATGAATTCATTGCATGTATTTTCATGTTGCGTGATAAAATAAATTTAAAACATTTGCTAATTTATCAGCCCAGAATATTTTTTATTCTCTTTTTTTCTCCTCCTCTTTACTGAATGACTAATAAATCAATGTTTAGGGAACCAGTTTATCATGCAGAGAAAACTTTTGTTCAAACCTTCTATTTATTTTTCTGTTTCACTCCGTGGATATCTTCACTGTGGGTCACTTTGTTTTTCTTCTGGGAGGATCTCTGCCTCAAAGGTTTTGGCCAGAATGTCACACCTAGATTGGAGAAGTCTTGCAATTTAACAGAAATAAATGTCATTTTCTTAAGCATCTTTATTTTCCAGCAGAAGCAATACATGCACATATGGGATTCAAGCTAAAAGTCTCAGGGTCTCCTCTGCCAGAAGAGTTTGTTAGGACTCAGGGTTGGACAAGTCAACCAAAATCTCTTCCCTCTCCCAGGAACAACATCTGTGAGGAGGCCATGCCTGGGGTGACAGGAGAGACAGCCAGCCCTCTTCAGCCAGGGAGAACTGACCCTTTAACCAATTCACAGTCTCCACTTGCTTCCCACGTCATCTCCTCTAATACAAAATTTTATACTGACCTTATTACAAGTCTTGATTTTTTGCATGATTTTAGAATTATTTGTGTGTTTCTTTGTTGGGTTTGGGTTTGGTTTTTTTTTGTAGAATGAAGAGCTGCGATCCTTGGCGTTATTTTCTCCAGCTCTAAGTAAAAAAACACACATCACTTTCTTACCCCACAGTACTCACTTTGCAGATTCCCCTTACCAGATTTGCTGTAATAAACCAGTGTTGTTCTTGGGAAGGTTGAGAGTTAGTGAAACATTTAATTAATAAAATAAACCCTGATGTAGAGGTGCACACGATGGGGAGCGGCCAATACTTTCAGCAACCCTTATTCATGCCCATTGCAGGAACAACTCAAAACACCAGCCCAAATATTAATTTATGGCAGAGGAAGTGCTGAGGAGCTGGGGCTGAAGATCACTGCTAGTATCTGTTCCTTTGCAGACGTTGTGCCAGCCGGGCTCTCACTCTCCTGCTTTGTCACCCATCTCGAGCTGTTGCTCTGGTGATGCCTGACACAACACAGCCAGCCAGAACCAAACGTGGCCATCCTGAACGTTCACAGCGTGGTTCACATCCTCCAAGGTGTTGAGGTGTCCCCTCATGGCTCTGTGGCTCTGCAACACCCGGCTGAGTGACAGGAGCATGCCCAGGGCCAGGCTCACCTGGCTCTGCAGGGCTCCCCAAACAGGGGACACCAGGTGGTGCAAAGCCACTCTAGTGGATCCGGTGCCATCTGCCCTTCTGGCCACGAGCACGGAGGCTCTTGGATGTGCCAGGGAGTCCTGGCTGCCAGAGCAATCCCTCGGTGCTGCTGACAGCTTGTAGGAGGGACAGGACTGTGTCCAGATGGCCCCAGATTTTGAGGAACTACACTGAGAGATGGAAGCTGAACTCACCCCTCCCATGTCAGTGGTGGGGGCTGAGAGCTCTTTCTTCTCCTGTATTCCCCATTTCCTACTCCTGTCATCTGCCATCCCTGACAGGAGCAGCACTGACAATGCCACCCCATCACCACGCAGGCTGGCAGCCATCCCCACCCCCCCAACCTGCACAGCCTGTCACCTTCCCCCCACCTCCCTTCTGAGGGCCAGCCTGGTCTGCTGAGTGCCCCTTTCCGTGTCTCCTTCCTCACCACAGCCTCCTGTCTGTCTGCCCATCCCAAAAACCAAGTGACAAATCCCTTTTCCCACCATCCTGTGCTTATCCTCCAGATATCCTTTACACTGCTTTTTTTCCATCCTTCAGCAAGATCGTCCTTCTTACCCTCACTTCCCAGATGCCCATGTTCTTTCTTCTTTTACATATTTCATTCTTCTTACTATAACTCAGTTTCTTTTGCATCAGTGATGCCAGCTTGGATCATCTGTTGAGTCACAATTTGTACAACTGCTTCTTTTCCTCCGTTCCCCCAGTCCTCCCGTCGTGGCACTCCTGCATCACAGTGGATAGTCCCTCTTTCCTATCACTTAAGAAATGGTACTGAGGTGGCACCTTTTAAAAATAAGACCATAACAGATAGTTCAAATGTAGCAGAAAATCTGTTTCTTAAGTTGTCCCTTAATTTAAAATGGACAGTGGGAGTTTTAATTCGTTTGAAATTTACCCTGTGAACATCTGGATCCAAGGAGCACTTGCAGTGATATACATGGATACCACTTAACAAGGCACATGTTTCCATGCAAACCAACCCCACAAAAAAAGACAAAACAAAACAAAACCCTCACCCAATTTATTCAGATTTGCTTTTATTTGGGGCAGATTTACTGGTAGGACCAAGGAGATTGCATCCCTCTTCCCTCACTAGCAATGAGATTGGATTCCCAAGAGAAGAAATGCATTCCCATCTCTATAATGGTGCAATTCAGGCCCATTTGTGAAGAAACCTGCTCTTTGCTGCAAAAACAGCCCTTCTCTTTCAGTAATCTCTTTGCTCTGGAAAGGATTCTTTGCTTCTTTGTTTCTTCATGACTTTTCTTTTTTCTGTCCTGGGCATACCATGAGCTCTTACTTATCACCTCCTTCCTCTTCTCACCAGTCATCTTGTCACCAGTGACCACTGATAATCACCCCAGGCAGCATCTTGAGTTGTATGACAAAGTTCTGAGTAGGCCTGGTGGGTATTTTTTCTAATTTATACTCCCATTATTTCACCTGGTAGAACCATGCAGCAGCTGATCATCAGCGTGCCTTGATGCTCAAATTACTTGGGTAGTGTTGGTTGGATCACAGAACTTTACCTGTTTTATTATTGGAAAGTTCATGAGAGCCCCTGTGGTTGATACCCTGTGTCCATCACCATTCTTGACTGAAAACACTGCTGCTGAACTGGGTGGAAAAGGAGAAATGACCCTACGGCAACGCTGAGGCCACAGCCCTTCTCTGAGTGCTGGTTTTGCAGCAAAATCTGCTCTGGAAAAGACAGAAAGGGGTCATGGAAAATTACTAAATGCTGTAGAGGAAAGAGCTACCCTTCTTTTCCCAGGTTTGATTTCCAGAGAGGCACATAACTCCATTTTTCTGTGTACACACATGTAGGCACACACACACACACCTGTGCCTGCAAGGAGAAACGTTCAGATCACAAAGATTTAAAAAGCAGACACAGATATTTCTTACCAGGATTTAAAGGTCCAAAGCAGTACAAAAATCTCAGAATCAATCAAATGACTGCTTAAAAAGACTTAAAAATGCTAGAGATAAGGGACACCCAAGGAAATGATAACACTTTGATATTTAAACCAACTCTCGTTGTACACAGAGCTCAATGTGCAGTCTGCCGATGCTTCCTGTGGCAAAGTAAAAATTTTAAAAAGTTGAAACTGAGATTGCCAGGCAGAACAAAAATAAAGTGGTGCTTGTGGCACATTGCTTGGTGTGTGTGAGCATCCCACCAGGCCGGTGACCCTGAGAGAGGCTTGTTCTGCTCATTCACATTCCTCCAAGCAGCTGTTCTCAGCCTCTGGCTGGGGAAGACCTCGTGGTCCATGAGGCAACCTCCAAGTGACCGGGAGAGGTAACACCAACTGGCAGGTCTGCAGTCAGCAGGAAGAATGGCAGGGGCTGGAAAAGTGAAATGGATTGAAAAATTCTGCTGTATGGGAAGAAATTAATTTAACCCTTTAGTTCTAGTTCCATTGCTAGGCCGGTATATATAATACTATATATTAGTGCTATAGTATTATAGATTTAACTGTCAATTCTGCCTTTTATCACATTAACTTTTAATGCAATTTGTTTGCCACTTATGTCCTGTACTTTGTGGGGCCTTCAGATTCAGATCAATTTGTGGGTCAGGAGTGGCTGCTTTAACCCCCTCCTCACTGGGAGCCCTGGAAAGATGAAGCCACTTGTGTGTGCTTGAATGTCCATGGGTGGAGCAAAGAGAAACCAGTTCTGCAAAGGCACCTCCAGAGGAGGATTCCTTCTGCTCCATCCTGCTGGTCAGGAATGGACTTGTCAAATAAAAGCAGAGCCGCTTTTATTGCTGCAGGCTGGTTGACTTGACAGTCCCTGATGAAACCCAGTATGGACCAGAGTGATACCAGGTGGGGTTCTGCAAGGGGCATCATTTTAACAGAATAGATGAGAAAGGGATTAATCTCTCCCTTTGCTTCAATTCCCACTTTTTTCTTTTTGGATGCACTTATTAAAAGTGAAAGGTGAGTGTAAGTAGGTGCTTGTCTGGTATGAACCATCACAGGATTTTTGAGAAACTTATGATAACCTCCAGGACCTGGCCATCAAGCTCTTTGTAAAGCATTCAAGGCAATACCTCATACAAATCTTCTTTCTAATTTAATCCAGACTGGTTGAAACTGGGCAGTGAGAGCAGTGAAAATCTGGTTGAAAAGCCACCACCGAAGTCGAGCAACAAGAGAGCAAAATACCAAATCAGCAAACTTGGGGCAGGTGTCTCCTGGGGAAGGGCTGGTGAGCTTCCCTTTAAAGGCTTATTTTGTGCAGGAAGGCTCTCACCTCGCAGAGTACCAGTTCTGTCACAGATTAATAGTCTCTTTCCATAGCAACACCTGACCCTTTCCTCCCCTTGCCTTGATTATACATACATATATACATATATATACATACAGATATATTCCCTGCCTAGGGAAAGAATGGACAGCTGACAATTTTCTGAGGCATCAGCACAATTTGATGAAAGGGAGGCCTAAAAAAAAAACAAAACAGAGAGAGCTGAAATGTTACTTCTAAAAAAAGAAATATGGGGAGTCACAGGATCTGCAACCGTGTCAACAGCACAACAAGCTGTTATCAGGAGCTTCAGACAGGATCCTGAAACTTCCTGAAGAGCCTCTACTACGTCAAGTATTGAATAAACGTGGGTGACAGCACTTTGGAAACAGGCCACTGCTGGGACAGCTGCAAGGATGTCCAGGAAAAGGCAGATGCCTACTTGGCCCCTCTCAGGCAATGCTGTAAAACTTGGTCTGCAAGTGCCTGGCTAAAATCCCAGCTGAGCTTGCACCATCTCTGGCCACAGCCTTTCAGATGAAAAGCACACACTTGGGGTTAGAAGCAGAGACATCTTTCATGGCTTCATTCAGCTCATGGTGTGCAAGATGGCTCGGGCAGAGCTTGGCCTCCTGCCACCTCTTGAAAGGAGGAAGGTACAAATAAAAGCAAAGACCCTGCACCTAGAGTAACACAGAGCCTGGGAATGAAGTGAATAGGAGCTGGAGGGGAAATTCTTTCCAGAGAAGGCTCCATCAATAATATTGTATTTACAGGAAAAGTAATTTTACACAAAGAATTGAAGATTTGGGTTTGCAAGAACTGAATCTGTGCACGAAACCAACACATGTCCAAAGGGGAAAAGGTGATCAGGTCCAGGGTCATGTTGTAGCACCACTCAGAGTCCACATAAAGCTGCTAATAAAAACCTCAAGGGGATTTTACCAATCCCTTGATAAAGCAGCTGGCACAGGTGAGTGTCCAGCAGCACTGAGCTACAGACCACTGCAGGGGATGGGTGACACTGAGATGTCCCCAGGGTGGCAAAGAACATTTCCCTCATAGCATTCCTGCTCACCACATATAGAGGGTATGGAAACATATGGAGGAGGTGAATCCTACAGGATAAACTCAGGGTTAAAGCAGATCCCCTGACCATGGTTAACACAGAAATAAAATGCTTTTAGCTCTCGTAGAGCTACTGAATAGAAAATAAAATAAAAACTTGCACAGGAAGACAAGATTGTGTTTAAGAAATCCAGTATGGAATGCATCCACTTCCCAGAGAGAAGGGAACTTGCAGGTAAATTGGAGTCTGGCAGTGACCCAAAACTGCTAAAGAGCACAATGCAAAGCATCGAGTGCCTGCTACTGATACTCCAGTGATCTGATGTGAAGAAAAGGTATTGCCCAGGGGAAAAAAAAAAAATCCTTCCTAGGGGCCAATAGATTAGGTAGTGTTTGTTCCAGCTGTGAGGAGCAGGAGGCAGCCTATCAACATACCAAAATATCTTTGCATCTCTCATTAGAGCTGATGAATTTCTCCTTTTTTTTTCCCCTCTGATGAAACAGATGTCCAATTCATCACATCTGAAACATTTTGTTCCATCCCCACAGATCTGGGCTCCTCACCCTGGGGCAGTCCCCTGCTGAGGTTGTCCCTGTGAGCTCGGGGGCCTTGGGGCTGTGGGTCAGGAGGGATTCCTGGGTTCAAGGCCCCGCAGCAAAGCCAACAGGCGTGTTTCAGGGGAGGCTGAAACAAAGGGGGGTGAAATTCCCAATTTGTTAACCTTATGGACCCTCTGAGGCTGCTCACAGCCATAGGAGTTAAAAAGGATGGGGAGAGGTGAGGGGAAAAAAAAAAAAAAAAAAACAACAAGACAGTGCATTCCTTGCTTGATGTTATTATCCCAGGGCCAGCTTGGGCTGGGGACCACTGGGACAGAACAAAGAGTCACTGCAGACATCAGTGTGCTCAGATGGAGAGTCCCACTTGCTGAATGAACCACAGATTTCTGACTTTTGAATCCCAAGCTCAGTCAGAAGGTTATTAGACCCATGCCCACTGGGCTGAATCCAACAGCAGGCCCCTGACTGATAACTTCTACAGATTACATTGATAAAAACAGGATTCTTTTGAAGCCAACACACCTTTCTGCTCTTGCCATACACAAACCATCCCAGAGAACCACACGTGATGCATTCCCTGGGCATTCCTCTGGCATTCATGTGCATCTCCAATGAAATAAAGTCAAAAGCAAGTTGTGTTCAGCTGTGTTGGAGTAATAAAAATACGCTAATGTAATGTGCAAAAAGTGCTTCCAAATTAACTAAAACTGAAGAAACTGACAGATACAAGTCAATTCTAAAACTAAGCTTGAAAGAGTTAAAACCTGGACAGGAATTGTTAGCAGCAAAATTTGATGGAGTAAGACTCTCAGCAGAGTATGCTTACTCTGTGTTTACACCAAGCTCTCAACCTTGCAGATGAATTATGGGTTATCTTCTACAAAGATATCCAAACCTGATGTTCAAGACTGAAGGGAAAAATAAACTCACAGGGCACTCCAAAAAACCACTTTGAAATACATTGTTCGCCTTTAAAATCCTGATAATTATGATACTTTTAAGACTGGAAACCCAGGAGAACAAATTATAGTCCTGATTTTGAGCTGCAATTCCAATTCAGCATCTCCTCACCGTGGGTCTCCTCATAGACATGCCTGCTCAGTCTGCTGGCCAGATATTTTCATATTTTTTCTTTGTAGAAAGGTGGAAATCAGTAAATGTAGGCATAAGTTAGGATAATCACCATAAAAGGCTGAGTTTTTTAATTTCTCTAAGGTTTTCTCTTTTTTATATCATTTATTGTGCTGAGAACAGGAAAGATTTGCCCACCTGGGTGTCTGTAAACTTTCCCGGGGTCTGTGTCAAGCTGATTTTTATTTATTCCCTCTTGGAGAAGATTCCTCCACAGGGAACAGTAAGTTCAGAATTACAGAAGGGAATATAAGAACTAAATTAGACTTCTCATGAGTGTAAAATAAGGATAATCACAAGAATCGTCTTCAGCTCATTCAAGCGAACAAAGTTTCCACCAGAAGGCAACTTTAATTTTGTTAAAATTAAACACCACACCTATTAGGTAAAATCATCTCGGTCAGAGCCTGAGGAGGTGCCGTTTGGGAAGAGTTCCCTGCGGGAAGCTGCTCCCCCACGGCGATGCCAAAACCCGCCCGGGGATGTTCCTTGTGCGAGCATCCCCCGGTGGGGCTGTACCCCGAGCCAGGCCGGGTGTGAGCAGGTTAATTCTGGGGGCGAGAGCTCCCCGAGAGCTGCGGGGAAGGGTCCTGCTGTGGGCTGGGAGGGATCGCTGCCCTCCGTGCCCCTCTCAGCTCCGTGCTTCCCCCGCCAGAGCCGCGGGCTCCGAGGGTACCGGGACGTGCGGAGCAACCCCGGGGCGGAGGGCGGAGGAGCGGGGCGGGTGCGGATGCTCTGCGGATGCTCCGCGGATGCGGGACCCCCGGCGGGGCGATTGCGGCACGGCCTGAGAGTGCAATTAGCATTATCTTGATGAATTTCTAGGCAGCGAGTCCTTGCTGTGCCTTTCAGAAGTCGCAGGGCACTCTGTCCCCATCTGTTTCTTTATGATTATTACTTAACTTTTTTTTTTTTTTTTTTTTTTTAATAGTAATCGTTGACCTGATAGAGATGACTGGGGGAAAGGGGGGTGATGTGGCTCCTACAGCGTCAATCAAAACTCTTTCTCCAACCCTCCCCACAAGACCACTTTCTATCTCCCAGCTGTACTGGCAAGATGTTCTTAGCCAAATACATGATTCTATTAATGAGCACTTATATTTGCTAAGGAATGCAAATTCTTTCTCTCCGTGTATTATTAGCTGTATCAGAATGTTTGTCCTTTCAGTTCTCTTTGAAGTTGAAGGAGGAAAGGCTGCTGTGTGGCACTGAGAAGGGGAAAAAATGAGAGACAGGAAAAAACACTTCTAACTCCTCCGGGTTTTTATTTGTTCTCTTGCCAAAACCGCCAAAGGTAGCAAAAGTTACAGAAATTATTTAAAATCTGTGGTCTTTTCCCTCCAAATTAGATAGATTTTTTCCCAACTGATCATTCCCTTTTCATAATAATGGGATCTAATGAACAGCCTGGTTTGAATTTGCTTTATAAAATAATCTCTCAGATGCTCTAGAGAATCTATTAGTCGTGGGATGGAAATAAATCCAATTGCCTGCCCAAACACTAGAACGGCTGTTTTCGGCGCTTTGGGCTATCAAGGAGCACCCTTTCTCCCCGGAGCGATCCTCCCGGGCAGTGCGGGGTGCGGGGCTGAGCGCTGTGCCCGTTCCAGCCGGGAATTCCCGAGGGATGCGCAGCTTGGGGCGCCTCTGGCTGCGGGCTGGCGGCGGAGCGCGGCTGCGGGGGATCCGCACCTCGGTGCGGGGCCGAGCTCCTCACCCACCCCACGTCCTCATCCACGAGTGGGGGCTCTCCGTAGGGAAGTTTTTATTCCAGATAAGCGGTGGGGGGGGATAAAAGGGGGCCCCTGCCTCAGCTCAACTTTTGTCATGTATCACTTTTCCTCTTAAAAGGTGTTACAACAGCAATTCAATTACAATAAATAGTGTACATCATCCTCACAGCTGGAAAATTCTGTAACTAACTGTGACCAAACGTTGTAAAGGAATATAGCTTAACCAGTATTACTTTTTTTCTCTTCTTTTTTTTTTTTTCTTTTTTTTTTTTTTTTTTTTTTTTTTTTTTTTTTTTTTTTTTTTTTTTGCTTCTGACCACAGGTTAATTAATTTCAAGGAGCTTAGTATATCTAAACAGAAACACACTGTGATGCTGGCAAGAAATCATAAAATATAAAACGTGGAATTAGGAAGATCATGTGAAATCTCCACAGCAGTGTTTGGTGCCTGGGAATTATTCTGGCGGTGCCCCTCGGCCGGTCCCCTCCGTTCGTGGTCCCCCAAACCCAGCGGAGGCACCGAGCCTTCTGCAAACACCTGGCATCCCTCAGTGGGACACCCACCCGCGGCTGGGGCTGTGTGTGCCACCCACGGACACCGCACCCACCGACACCGCACCCACGGACACCGCACCCACCGACACCGCACCCACCTTCCGCGAACCCCGCTCCCACGAGCAGCGCGGGGCGGTGTATACATTACAGGCCATACCTATAGACTGCGGTTAAACACTCACTGCCAGCCCGGGATTAACCCTGTGCAGGAGGCAACGAGCGCTTCACCTCAGCGCTGCAAGGTGCGCGCAGAAAGAGGGGTGCGAGAGAAACCCTAAATTCCCCGTGTAAAAATCCCGGGGGAAATTCCCCGTGAGCCAAGCGCAGCTCCCCTTTGCACCGGCGGTAATACCAGCTGCCATCCCCAGTAGCAATTGGGAATATTTAAGGAGGGTTTCATCGACTCGGGGGTGTAGGAAAAGGTGTTGTGAGACGTGGGAGATGTTTTCAGCCCGACACGTGGAAGTGCGGTGGTTGTCACCTGGCTGTGCCCCGCAGTGGGCTGACCCCGACGGGGGGGACCCGAGTGGGGGCGGGAAGGAGCGGAACCCCCGGAGAGGGGCTGGGATGGGGCACGGGAAGTCAAATCCAGAGTTTGGAGCCAGCTGGGACTTGATCCCGCTGCCTGCACTGAGCTCGTCCTGCGTGGTCGTGGGGCAGCGGGAGGGGGAGGTTGGATGGTGGAGGCAGGGAGGAGAGGAAGATGGGATGGGGCATCCCGGTTTGGAGAGTTAAAACTAACACACCTACCACTCCCTCCCAAAATTACAGAGACCAGGATGAGAGGCAGGTGCATTTCCCTGAGGACGGGATACAGGATCGGGCCCGCTCGCCAGTTCCTGCCCCGATTTAGGAACGCTTTAACCGAGGGAGCTGGAGTCACCAGGAGAGTTCCCATTAATTTCTACGTTTCTTAGCGAGCTGTTGGCCACGCTTCAAAACAAAATGGAAAAAAAAACCAAACAAAAAAAAAAAAAAAAAAAAAAACCAACAAAAAAAAAATCCACTCTTGGTCTGTGAAAACTTTATTCAGAAAAAAAAAATTCTCCATCCAAGGACCGTCCCGTTTTTCTTTAAAAAGGGCGAAAAGACAAATCGCCAGCTCCAAATTGCAATCGGCAGCCCCAGAACAAAGGTCCGAACCCCTGCGTTTTGCAGTTGTCAGGACAATCTTGTCCATCTCTAGGGTGAAAGGAATACAAATTCCCCCCCTCCTCTCCCTCAGCCCGCAGGAGGGGGCAACACCACTTCAATCCTGCACCCACAGCCCACCCCGCAAGCCGGTTCGTTAACATTTCAGTTTTTCTACTCTTCCCAAGTAAAAGTTTGAGAGTTAAACTCCTGCCCCTCGTCCTTGCCCTGAATGGCAACGATTCCCTCCTGCCAAGTTCGTTTGCTGCTTTTCCTCCCCTCCCTCCCCTCTGACAGGTACGAACTCCCCGCAGCGGGACGGGACCTTTCCAGAGATTAAAAAATATCCACGCGGTGCGAGCACAAACGTGCGGGTTTACAGGGCAGCTCGATGGCAAAGTTAGAACTTTCACCATTTTTTCGGCTTTTTTTTTTTTTTCCCTCCACGTATACAGTTTGTTCAGCTGAAAGCGGGAAATTCGGCAGAAGCTGGAATTTATGTTGTACATGTGGAAAAAGTCTCGGATATTTTATTTTTTTCCCCCAAGCAGGGGAATAAAAGCTTCCTAAAAATTGACTTATTTCTGTTTCTCCCCACTCTCCGTAGAATGTTTTTAATCTTGCATCTTTCTAATTCTGTTTCCCCGATTTTCTGTCTTTATTTCCTTATTTATAAAGTTTCACCCGAAAGTCTGGTTTGCAGACACGTCACCATCCAGGTGCAGGCAGAGAAGCACAAAACCCCGAATCCTCCTAATTCTGGTTTATCTTTTCTGGGGAGGAAAAAAAAAAATCTCCCCCCCAAAAGATATTTCTAATAAACCTTTGAAACAACTCATTTCTGCATGTTCGAATTATTTTATTTTTAATTCTTTAGCCTTGTTTATTATCTTCAGGAAATTGCTTCCACTACCGCTTAGGTTTATTTTTGTGACATAACCCTGAAATATTCCCAGCAGAGGAAAATACACCCCAAACGCATCCCTCAGAAGTTTGTTGTTTTGGTTTTTTTTCTTCACACCCTCAAGTTCGTTGTTAATTTTTCGCCTTAAAGTTCTCATCCTCCTTATAGAAAAAGTGGGGTCCACGAAAAATAAGGGGGTTATTTGTTAATTAACTGTTTGCTTCAGATGGCAAGGTTAAAAAAAAAAATTTAAAAATGTTTTGTTCATGATTGAGATGTCATTTGCCAGAGTTACCACTGTCACATTTGGGGAGGCGCGGGGGAACGGGAAACTTTGGCGGTTTCAAATACAATCTTATCATAACTTTAACATTGCAAATCTCATTATTTTAGACATTTTGCAGAGGTTATTTTCTGCTTCCTAGCGTGGCAAGGGCGGTTCTGTTTCATTTCTGAAAGGCTTGTGAAACTTCGGTTACTCACTGGAGTCCGAATCCTTTTTCATCCTTTCCAAGGAGAAAAAAATATTCATCTTTCTTGTTAATATTTTTTTTCTCTCATAAAGAAATATATATATGTAAATGGTCAATTACCAACAGCCCATTTTTGCTGCTTCCCTGTGCTCTCTCTACCTGAAGAAGCGCACTCGGCGCCACAGAAATTTATTTCGAAAGATCAATCCAACAAAAATCCATGAAGGATGTGCATTATCGGGCAATTTTTACTAATTCTTAAGCCCCGGTTTGCAGAGCATCCAGGAGGAAAGCGCAGAGAGGGAAACTTTCGGGCGGTTCGAGGTCCCAAGCATTCGCCTCGGAGCTAATTAGGAAAGAGCATCCCGGCAAGGTCCGATTTCCAAACCCAGCTCGTTTCCTTTGGAAAGTTACCCGCATCTTTTCTTTTAGAAACCGCAATAATTAGACCTGAGCTAACTACTCTTCCTCCTGGTCAACAAATCAATAGCAATTAATTTGAAATAGCTGAGATGATAAAACACTTCCTATTGCATCTGACCTTGCCAAAAAGGTTATAAATAGCATATACTGAATATATGTTTTAACACAATTCCCGTTGCTTTAATCCTTCTTTTGCTGTTCTTCGGCTCTTAGGACACTTATAAATTTTCTGTTTCCTTCCGGTTTTATGACTTTTTTTTTCAGACTTTGAACATCTTATTAGAACGATTTAATGTTTTTAATGAAACAATAAAGGTACGACATGTTTGTAGCAAAAATTACAAAAGTTACATTAAGTTCGAGTAAAAAATGCAATATATCTCATGGAACAATATAGGGTGAATGATACAGTATTGAGACGAATATACATGTAGCCAGTATTTTATCACTTGTGCACACTGTTTCAAAGGACCTGGGTTGATCTAAAATTGAAATTGTAGAGAAGAAGGTGATGGGGTGGGAGGACTGTAAAAGGAAGAGGTCAGAAACGTTTAGGTGTGGAATATTAATTGTGAAACACAGAACTCTCTTCACTTTTCTTTGCTCAGTAAGAAAGCCTCCTCTTCCCCCGCTCCCCCTTTTGCTCCTTCTCTCTCTCTTTTATTGGAAAGAGGATCCTAAATTCCTTTTGACTGATAGGAAGTTACAAGACAAGATGCTATTTTCCCTTTCTTTTCTGACAACTCTGTCATCCCCGGGATCATAGTCATGTCAGAGTGTCTGTCTGGGAGAAGAAGAAGAAGAAGGAAAAAAAAAAAAAAAAAATCAGTGGAGCCTGTGGCCATCTTTGCATCAAAATTTTCCAGACCTCTATTTTTGATTGTGATCCCGCTGATCTGAGTTTGAAATGCGAACACAGCAAAGCCCCTAAGCCTTCAATCGTGTGAAATTTTCAAAAGATCTCTAGAAGCAATCTCAGGCTGTCTGACCCCTGACAGGCGGAGATCTCTTTATACCTCTCTCTGCCAGCACTTCATTTGTTGGAATATCTTTCAGATTTGCACCTCCAGATGACAACCTGAGTGTTTATTATGTGTATGAATCTGAAATCTTCGCTGCAGTACAAAGGAGACGTCTTAAACATCATGTTTAATTTCAGATCATAATTACCTGCTCCTCTTTTGCTTCTAATTATCTATTCCTCCTTCCTCTATGTGGCATGTTGATATTTTGTTGATTCTCCCTTTTAATCAGCCTTTCTTGCTTACTTTCTTCTTCTTCTTCTTCTTCTTTTTTTTTTTTTTCCTTTTTTTTTTTTTTTTTTTTTAATCGTATTAGTTTAGTCCACGGGGGAATTAAACATGTCACGGTGGACACACATCATGCCTATGTGAAGAGATAAAATTCTAGCGATGAGTGTGTGCTCCCTATGGCTCGCTGTATATATGGATGTGCTCTGGAGAAATAATAACTATTCCTGCCATTATAATCCAGGTTGTTAGTATGCTTCATCTCCCATTAATCTTTATACATCAGTTTAAATTGGCAGCAGTGTTTATGTTTTGTCCCGTGACGTAGCAGCAATGTCATTTGATAGCAACCAAAGCAGCCGAAGCCCTTTAGTGTCCCTCCTTTCAGGAAAGCAGAAAGGGGGGAGGCGGAGGAAGAATGGGAAAAATACAAATAATATATTAAAAAAAAAAAACAAAAAAAAAAAACAAAAAACACCTAAACATCTCCAACTTTCCTCCTTTTCTTTAAGGGAACATTTATGTCTCCTTCCTACCCTCCTGTTCACCTGTCTAAAGAAACCCTCTGTTGTCCAGGCTCTTTGGAGAGGGAGATGGAGCTGGTGATGTCGATCGTGGTTATTTTTATTAGATTTTACATTGTTGGCGTTAATTTCTCAGGTGGAACAGCCGTCTGCTGAACTGCGTGGCAGGTGTCACCCCAAGTGCCCAGCTCATTTTCACAGGCTTGCTAAGGTAGAACCCCCCTTGCTCTGCAGCTTAAAAAGGGGGGAAATAAATGACCCTTGTGGGATGGCAAAAGCCCGCAGAGGTGAGAGGCTGGAGCGGGATCCCCTGCGTCCACCTCCTCCCCGGCGACCTCCCATCTCTTCCAAGGTGCTTAGGAGTTGAAGATTTTTTTTTTTTTTTTTTTTTTTTCCTATGGGGATTTCACATCATTTGTCCCTACCCCGATGCTGTAGACTCGTGGTGTTGCTCTGCTGAACTTATGAAAATATCTCCTCCTTGGTTTAGTTTGTCCCGAAACTCTTTGCCTATGTGTTCAGCTGTTTCTGTGTTTATCCATTTTTCCCATAAAACTTGTATTAAAACAAAATGTTACTTTTCTTTCTCTCAGGAGCTGTGTATAGAGACCCTCCCTTTTTGAAATAGACCGCAGGGACTGTCATTAGATCAGATGGCAAGCCTTTATAGAAAGTGTTTTGCATAATTACATACCAAAGCCAGAATAGTCACCCTCACATTTTATGGGTCACAAACCATCAACAATTGGCACATTATTGTCCAAGAAACCCAGTCCATTCACTGATAGAGAAAACTAGACTGCCTAATCTAGAACTGAAGAAGATTGAAATTTCTTCTAACAAGAACCCAGAGAAGATTATTTTCAAACTGACAACGTGTTTACATATAGTTATAAAGTTCAGAGGACCGGTGGGGAGAGAGAAAGGGTATAAACCACTAAACATGATTAAGAATCGCACAGTGGCCTAATATAGATGGTTCATCAAAAAGGAACAGACTGAAAGCTCTCTCCCCCCCTCCGCCCCGCCCCCCCCCCCCCGCCAGCCCCTCTCCTTTTCAGATCTGTTCCCTTTTCTACCGTTGTGATTCAGTAATTAAGATATTCTTATTTGGACAGACAGCTCCTCTGGTAACTGAATAATATTAGTTCCCTTTGATGTCAAACTTTTGACAGTTATCACACTAGCATTGGGCAATTTAGCACAAATGCCCTCTTTTTTTTTTTTTTTTTTTTTTTTTTTTTTTTTTTAAGGGGGGAAAAAAAGTCTTTGAAGAAAAGTAATAAGTGTGATCGCTATCAGCAAATGATGTAAATCTCAGTGGACAGGCATCCCTGGGTATAAATTACATTTTGTTGTATATAATGAAACGAGTTTTGTTTTTACCTCATTCCCTTATCAATGTCCAAAATTAAGGCAATAATCCCACTTCCTTCACACCAATTCACCACAGTCCCTCTCCCCCCTGATTATTTTCCTTTCTTTCACAGGAAAATTGGACGGTTTTCCAAGCCCTCCCACCCTCCCACCCTACACCCCCCTGCCCCGCTTCCCACCCACCCTGCGCAGCGCGGAGCCACCGGCGCTGCCGTGCGGGGGAGCGGCGGCAGCTGCGGGCGGAGCGGGGCCCCGGCCCCGGCTCCGAGCTTCACCTGAGCCCCTAAAGCCTCGGCCTGAAGCCCCTCATTTTGCCACGGGCCAAAAAAACCCCCCAAACCAAACAACCCAAACCCCACAACCCTTCTTTTGTGGAAGCAGCAGGAGGAATAATAATAATAATAATAATAATAATAATAATAATAATAATAATAATAATAATAATAATAATAATAATAGCAGCATCTCCGAGTTGGATTTGCGAGGGGCGTGGAGCCAGGCTGGCTGGGAATAGAACTGGTTCCTGCGAGGAGTGGCAAAGGGAGGGGGGGGATGGATTGCAAACATGGCAAGATCCAGTTTGGGACTTTGGGAAAAGGGGGTGTCCTGTGGGCTGTTCGCCTGTCTCCAGCATCCCCTGTTCCCGAGCAGGAGATTTTCACTGCAGCATTAGGGATGAGCCCCCCACTTGCCCCCGCGCCGGGCTGGATGCCTCCCCGGTACCGGGTGGAGATGAGGTGGCAGAGACTGATTTATTCTGCTTTTTCCATCATAACTTTGGTGGAGGGGGGCGGGGATGGGGATGTGGGGGGGGAGAAGGCAGCTCTCGCCAGGTTTGCCTTATCGCGAGATCTGGGCGATTAAAATAATATGAAATGGAATTTTAAAAAATACAATAAAGCCACCCTTCAGTTCTTAGCAGAGGTGTATGGAGGGAGGTGATGGGGGGGGGGGGGAGGGAAGAGGCTGCAGCTCCTTGGCTGCGATGCCCTCGCTAATGCCGCGGTTCCCGGGACAGCGGGGTGGAAGTGGCGTGTCCCCGTGTGCCGCCAAGCTCCATCCCCATCCTCCCCATCCCTCCGCGGCCGCACGCAGCGATCGCCGGAGCCGGCAGCACAACGAGCCTCCCCGCCGGGGGCGATGCAGCGACCCCCGGTCCCTCCCCAGCGCTCACCCCCGGGACGGGGGTGCCACCCGTGGGCTCCTCCCGGTGCGGCACGGGCGGCCCCGGCCAGCCCTCCTTTCCCTCCCCGCCTAATTAGCAGCCATGGGGAGCGCCCTGATTAATTTAAATGCTTTTTGTAACACTGTAAGGGCGAGAGCCGTGTCTGCGGCCGCAGACGGGTTATATTATTTTCGGGCTCGGGTTTCGGTCGCCCGGGAAGGGGGGAAGAGCGGCGGGATCGCTGAGGATGCGCTTGTGCTTCCCGGGAGATAACGTCGCCCCCAGCGTCGTTCCTCGCCCCCAGGGAAGCGGCCAGGCTTTTGTGGACACTTTGCTCCAAAAGGGTATCCTCGTGTTGTGTAACATTTTCCGAGGATTTTCATTACACGTTCAGCCAAAGGTAACACAATCAGAGAGGGGAAAGTTTCTTTCCGTGGCCTTTTTCCCGGGGCTGGCACCCCGGGGCCGGTCGGGCCGGGGACTCGCTCGCCCGAGGCGAGGCCGTCTCCGGGCCGGTGGCCCGACGGTAGTGAGAGAAACTGGGCCCAGGTCGCCCCACAACCTCCTACCGTAAAAATAAATCTTCTCCTGCCGCTGCCTCCGCATTCTCCGTGCAAATAAACCTCGGGGAAACCTCCCCGGAGCTCCTGGGAAGTCCACGCAGGGTGTCGGGCGAGGGAAGGGCGTCTGCAGGGCACGGCTGGGCTGGGCTGTGGGACAGGCAGGGGACACTGAGCCCCTCACGACCCGGGGTCGGCACCCCCGGACCCCCCTGCCAAGCGCGGAACCGTTCCTGCCGGACCCAGCCTTCCCCGCAGCCACCAGCTGCTGTTCCAAACTGGGGGGACGGGGAGTCACTGGGGCAATCTGCACTTGCAACAGGTAGAGAAGTAATTTACCTTTCTCCCGAGCTCTTATCTAAAGAAAGAGTCTATTTTTTTTTTCCCTCGAAAAAGAAGGGGTCCCCGCGGAGGGTCAATGTTTTTTTCCTTATGGAAATAAAAAAAAGGAAAAAAAAATTAAAAATAAAAAGGAAGGAGAAATGTATCTGCGTCTCCATGTTTTTCAAGGATAAAGACTTGAGAAGTGCAGTGCAAGAGACAGCTTCAGCTTCGGAGAGATGTAGTCAGCCTAGGAACTTCAAATAAAGTCCTTGAGCGGTGAAAGAGAAAGTGCGGAAACTTTCCCAAAGGTCACCTTTAAAGCAGCAGAGAAACTTCTCTCTCAAGTCCTCTGCTCTGACATTTCTCGGGGGGGCGAGGGCGCCAAGACTTGCCCAAAATCGATAACACTTTCTAGAAAGAAGCTCGGGTGACATCTCAGACACCCCCACCCCCAATTCCCAGCCCCTGGCCCGCGTTTGTGGCCGCTGGTCCCGAGGTGGGGCCGCGACCACCGCCCGCAGCTGCTGCCACCGCCCGCGGAGCGCGGCGCTCGGGTGCGCACCTCTGCCCCTCGCCACCTTGGGAAAAAAAACCCGAGCACTGGAAAAATCAAGGACAGTTAGAAGTGCTGAGAAAGGAAGAGCAGCTCTTTGATTTACATTGTCTTCGGGAAAGAAAAAAGGGGAGAGGGGGGGGAAAGGCAATTAAAAAATCCACCCCGGCCCTGAATCCCAAGCAGAGCTCTCGTCGTTTGTTTCGCTATTTAGAACTTGTTTTTAAAAATCATTTTAGAAACTAAAGAAAAGAAAATGTTTATAAATCCCCGGGAGGTATTTGTATTTCTCAAGAGCAGAGGCAGAGCCTCCGCACCCCGTCCCGGGGCTGCAGCCGGGAGCGAGATTTGGGAAGGGCGCAAGGAGAGCCAGAGGGAGCGAACCCTCCGCACATAAACCCAGTCATTGATTCATTCCTAATAATTCACTACAAAGGAGCGTCAGTTCCTTCCTTTGCAATACTTTTCGGGTTACACGCGAGGCCGGGAAGGGACGGGAGGAACTGGCGCTATCCCACTCACGCTTGCACTTGCTTCGCCCACGAAAATTATCTTTTTCCCCCCGATAAGAATGGACCTTTTCCTCTTCTGTTATTCCTCCTTTTTTTTTTCTTTTTCCATTTCTTTCCCTTTTTATTT
Source organism: Certhia americana (assembly GCA_018697195.1). Lineage (NCBI taxonomy): Eukaryota > Metazoa > Chordata > Aves > Passeriformes > Certhiidae > Certhia > Certhia americana. The sequence goes on from CM031866.1 coordinate 3,564,235, forward strand.
TTCTTTTCACGCTGTGCATACAAGCATGCAGGTAATAAACCAATCAGGTAATAAACGAATCAGGTAAAGGAGAGGAAATGTCCCATATTTATTTTGAAAACCTTCCTGGTGTAGGTTGTGGGCTCGGTACGAGCAACAGCCTGGCCTTAAATACCAATAACGCGGCGGGACTTATACTCGAAAGGCCTCTAAAAATGACGAAGAAGAAGAAAAAAAAAAAAAATAGCTGATGCCTCCCTTTCCCAGCTGGATGTTGGGGATCGTTTAAATACCCCTTTTTCCCTTCGAGGGCCCATAATAAAAGCGGTGAAAATGACACTGGTTTCCGCACAAGGAGGAATGTTTTGCTGCTTTAACATTGTTATTTTTGGCTGCGGGTGAGGCTCGGGGAAGGCGGCAGCACCCAACGCCGCTGCGTTCCCGCAGCTCCTACTGCGACACTGTATTAACTCCTAGTTAAGCCAGCAAATAATATTGTTCATTCATCTTTTTCAAAGTTGATTTATAGCAATCGACAGGTTAAAGCGTCATCTGACTTCATTACTTTTAAAAGCTGTCTATTTCAGAACTGTCACTTTTCATCACTTAAACCGAATAAACGGTTGAAGAAATGAATTGAGAGAGACTTGGAGATCGTGTTTATAATTCTTTGTCTCGACGTTAACATTCCTAATGACCTGACCTGCATGGGGAACCTGCGTGCCTAACGCCAAGATTAAAAACAATAATAAAAAGAAAATCAACATCAACCCACCGGCCTCCAAAAGTTACAGGGAAGGAGAGGAAGTGGGGACAGAGGAAGAGCAGGAATTGAGATGCTGCACTAGCACGGAGGAAGCATCATGTATGATCACACATGTGCCCACGCACCGAGATGTGGAAGTTAGCACTGGCTTAGCCGTAAATAATTCTCTTGTGTCCGTTTCTTCCTCACACTCCTATCGCGGCTGTTTAAAATATGGGGTGGGGAGGGGAAATAATAATAATAATAATAATAATAATAATAATAATAATAATAATAATAATAATTTTTTAAACCATGAAAGGAAAGGTATCTCGGAGCCTTTTAGCTCACTGAGTAATTTTAATACGCTATTAAGACTTTTTTTTTTTTTTTTTTTTTAAAAGCGACAAGCAATTATCTCCGAGAAGGTTGCAGGTATTGTAGGGAAAGGAGAGACACAGGAAAGAATTTTATTTTTTCACGTTTTTTAGAGACCTTAAAACAGTAAACAAAAAAAAAAATCTAAATCAGAGAAATGCACTCCTCAATGACAGCACTCGTCAAAGCTCTCAGGAGTTTCCCTGGCCACATAAAAACTGGCGGCTCTGTGTTTGCTCCCCATGCTGGGAATTCACCTTTGTGGGAGTTCTTCTCCCTGCGCGTCCAGGTTCCCGCAGCGTGTTTGGCTCTATAAAACTATTGCCAATAACCTGCGTTTATTAATAAATCCGCCCCACAGGCGCTTCCAGGGGGCAGAGCTGTGGGAGAGGGGGAATTATTTTAAACAAAACAGACAGGTTTGCTCCCTACCTTTGCTCTCTCTCAAAGCCGGGTGCGTGAGCACTAAAATAACAGTGACCACCCTAAAAACGGAGCAGAGGCGCCGGGACAGCCGGACCCCGCTCCGCGGCCTCGCAGGAGGCGGGATGCCTGCAGGGGCGTGCGGACAGCGCGGGTGCGGAAGGTGCAGAGCACTGCAAAGGGGATCGGGGCGGGTTGCCAGGCCGCGGAGAGCAGCCACGGGGCGGGCCGTTTTTTTAATAAAAGTGTGTGTTATCGGTTGGGATGGTGGGTTTTTTTGGGGTTTTTTTTGGTGGGGTGACCCCGCTGCGCACCCGCGGAGCGCCCGCGTCCCCCCGCGCCGGCCGCCGCCGCGCTCCCGAGCGCCACCTCGCTGCGCTGGGCGCTACTGCAGCCGCGCAGAACCCGCGCACCTGCGGGGGAACCGCGCAACTCCCGCCGCACAAACCCCACGAAGGCTTTCCTCGCTTTCTCTGCAAGATTTTTGGGGGTTTGGGGTTTTTTTTCCCCTCTCCCGGTGTTGTCTGAGCTCGCAGGGAGGTTGAGCTAGGAAGCGTCCCGGAGCACAAACTACTCGTGACAGGGGTTGGGCATTTAGTTAAAAAGAGAAAAAGAAATTTAAAAAAAAAAAAAAAATCGAGGGAGCTCTCTCCGCCGGCTATAGCCCGGGTGCTCAGGCAGCAATTTCTGCACTAAAAAAAAAAAAAAAAAAAAAAACAAACAAACAAAAAAAAAGCGCATTAACTACTATTAACTACTTTCTTTGGATCGAAATGCTACTTAGAAAGCACAGCCGTTTCCTTATGGAGCACGTACAACTGCTATTTCTCAAGATAATTTAACATTTTTTAATCTGTTTGTTTTCCCCAGGAAAAAAAAATTAAATGGTGAAACCCCCAAACACCAGCATTAGCTGATACAGTTCGAAATTCCCACGTCGCTTAAGGGAATAATCATAAGGATAATGGAATAGGAAGCAGTGAATAATGCAATGTAAAGAAGATGATGAAAACGTAAAGTCTCGAAATAGTTCCAGCACTTAGAGGACTCATTTGGGAAATTATTAAAAAGAAAAAGAAATGAAAAAAAGAAAGAGAAAGGCCCCTGCAGGCTCACAATAGGGACAGTGTCACATGCGCATTTCAAAGCACCCCGCGGATCTCTCCGCGGGCCGGCTCGCAGGCAGGAGATGCGCGGGGAGGCGGATTTGGGGGGATCCCTTCACGGTCCTACTGAGGAGAGAGCAGCGGCACAGGCAGGGAGGAAAAGAAAGTCCCCATCTCCCAAGCTTTTGGCGTCTTGGGGTGACAACGGAGGGCTGACATCCCCCGGATCCTCTTCGCCCTCCTGTTTGCAGAACTCCTGCCCACCAGCACACATGGCAGTTGTTTAGCATGAAACGTGCTATTAAGTATTGATTAAGAGCATCCGCATGTTATTCCGAGAATGTAAAGAGCTATTAAGAGCCATTTGACTTTACCAGAAAGTAGCGAATATTAGTTAATGAGTAATGGAGAAAATAGAGAGGTGCGGGGCGGCGGGCCCCCGGCCGGCCCCAGCACAATTGGATTCTTTCAAAGAAAGCAGAAAAGAAGAGGGAAAATCGCTCTATTTTTTTAATTCCAGCGAGAATTTCAACGGGGAACAATATAACCCAACAGCTGCGACAGGTGGAAGAGAGATAATTGAGCAAAGGCTGCTTTTGACAATTAATATTGCGGGGAGATAATGTCCCCGGTCGGGGTTTGTTAAGAGCCCGGGGATGCGAAGGGGCAATGCAGCAACACCCAGAAATTATGAAAAACACTCAGAATTATTGAAAAGGGGGGAAAAAAACCTAACAAAACAGGAGGGTGAAAAGGTTGGGAAGAAATTCCCTCTGTCTGGTGCGGACAGCGGATCCCCCCGGCAGAGAAGTTGCCTGTCCTAACACCGACTTTTTTTTTTTTTTTTTTTTTTTTTTTTTTTTTTTTTTTTTTTTTT
>CM031866.1:3567842-3583951 GCA_018697195.1 Certhia americana
CGACTTAATGCCCGGAGTCTTTTCTAAAAAATGCTTTTATTGCTATTGCACTTCCTACCACAAGATGCAGAGCAAGTCAGCGGAGTTTGTATTACAACTATGTCATAATGTTTCACTGATGCAAAACATGTAGCCAGAGGGGGTTGCTAATGATTCCTGGATTAGAGAGAGGGAGAGCGAGAAGTGAGAAAAAGAAAACCTGGTTTCTTCTTTCTTTTTTTTTTTTTTTTTTTTTTTTTTTCTTCTTCTTAAACTACGTAAAACCTGCCCATTAATAACCAGCCCTTGCGACATCTCTGTGTCTTGCACAGACACGCGGACCTGCCGTGAGCCTTTTAAACACTGCAAACGCTTTGCATATTCCACCTATTAATTATGTTTGCAGCCTATTAATTTCAGGAGGTTCTTTTCAAGAGAAGACAACTTCCAACTTTGTATCCGCGTGGGGGGCGGGATGCTCCAAGAGCTGGGGATTTCCGTTCGGGGTGAAGACCGCTTCAAAGTTATCCTACCACTGACCCCCCCAAAATCTCTCCCCTCTGCCCAGGATGTGCAGAACCTCCGTCCCGGCTGCTCCGGGCGCGGGCCGGCTCCTCTCAGGGCGTGCAGGCCCCTGGGGAGATGAAGAGAGGGATGGGAAGGAGAGATGTCGGGATTAAAGAGCATCCTGCGGAGATGCCACCCGGCGCTGCGGGGCTTTCCTCGCCCTCCTCCTGTGCTGAGCTCTAGGCCCGGTCGCAAGGGCTCTTTCGGGCAGTGTGGGAGGTTTGGGAGGAGGGATGTGACCCAAGCAGGGCGCAGATTCCTCCTGCACGGAGAGCAGGGAGAGGTGAGGTTCGGCCGCCCGGAGCAGGGGCTGCGGAACCGCCGGGTTCGGGATGCTCGTTCCCGGCCTCATGGTCCCTGTTCACCACAACCTCTTCAGCAAGGCTGCAGCTGGAAAAAGATTTTCCCCTTTTGACAAGATAGTTTTTTTTTTTATTTCTCTCTCTTTTTTTTAGAACGAAACTCTGACACCCGTGCAGGGAACGCCGGGTGTCCCGGGGAGCCGGGCAGTGTTCCGGGCACAGCCCTGGAACCTGGTGGGGGGACCACTGCCACCTCCCCTGCCCGGCCACCAAGGGCTGGAGCCATCTCCATCCTTCAAGCAGGCTCCGGATGCGATGCTGGCCGCCCTCCTCCTCCTCTTCCCCCAAGGGGCAGCCCCTCCGGCTCTGTCCCTCTCCTCGCAGTGCCTCGTTGCCCGGTCCCATCCCTGTCCTTCGGCCCAGCTTGGCCTCATCCCTGCAGCGAGGCCGGATCAGGCCCGGTGGGCGCTGGGGAGGGACCTGCGGGGCCGGATGGGACCAAAGAGTCCGAGACCTGTAGCATCCTCGGGAAAAGGCAGAGGCAGAGGAAAGGGCTCGGGTCATGGATACAGCCCCTGAGATCTGCCGGCCAGGCATGAGCTTTGCCCCTAAATCTCGCCTAAGCAGGACCCACGGGCAGCTCCCAGCCCTGCATCCCGACCCCGACCCTACGGCTGCCACCAGCCCCGGGCACCCCGCCGGGACGGGCAGTGGCAGGAGCTGTCCGGCCCTTTTATCTCCCGATTTCGCGCAGAAGAGATGAAAAATAAAAAGTTTCAAATGTGACCTACTTCCATCTCCCCCTCCCCCTTCCCTTCAGATATTCACGTCATCTATTAAGGGAGGGTGGGGGGAGAAGGGAGAAGCTAAATTTACGAGGTCTGGTGGGTTCTGGAGTCTGGGTGCTGGGAAACAGGTGTTGGCAGTTCGCTAGAGTGTCAGTCAACTTTTGGAGATGAAGTCATTAGGGAGGTAGTCTCCTCGGAACAATCTGGTGGTTTCAGTCGGAGTTAATTTATACCGAAAAAAAAAAAAAAAAAAAAAAAAGGGAAAGAAAGGAAAAAATAAAAGAGCCTGTAGAAATACCGAAGGGGACAAACATAACGAGAACAGATTCACACTCCCACAGATTATGCCACTTGGAAGTCACATCCTGAGAAAAATAGCCGGCTCTCGCACAGCAGCGGCGCGGGGCGGGCGGGGGCTGCGGCGGGGGGCGCGCCGGGGCGGCGGGGCTGGGAGGGCACAGCCGGGGGGGAGAAGAGGTCCTGTCCACTCCCCGGGCCGCCCCGCACCTCCACCGCCTCCTCTCCGGCTCCCAAGGCCATAACTGTCCGGGAGGCGACCGGCCAGGGTCACCTTCTGCCTGTGTCCCCCCCCGCCCTCCCCATCCCCACCCCGCCGCCACCGGGGCTGGAAATTGCCGGTGACCCTGAACTGTTCCCGGCTGTCTGCGCAAAGGCCGGCGATCCGCGGGCCGAGACAAAAGGTTTCGTGTGCACAAACACAATCTCCTTCAGGCCTGAGCACGGCGCTGCTCGGAGCCGGGGCTGGCGGGCGCTCCGTGCCGGTGAGCCGGGGGGCGGCAGGGGGCGGCGGGGAGGGGGGGCTCCGGCAGCGCCGGGGTGGGAGAGCCCGGCAAAGGCGTGGTGCGAGCTCTGCCTGCGAGGCATCATGGCATATCATGTGCTTCAAAAGATGGGTGTGGGGAGGAACGGAATGATGCTCAGATCCCATCGCCCACCCCCCTTTGCAGTTGGGTGACAAATCACCTCCGTTGTATCAACCACTTGTTTCTTTTAGTATCGCGGGGAAAGATTTCATTAATGCTCCTCCATCTCCCCCTTTTTCCCCCCCCTCCCCTCCCTCCAAATCTATTTTCTTGCTCAGAGTGTGTCTTCTAATCATAATTAAAATCGTCTCATATACATCGGCGTCTCTTGTGTGCATATTGAATTGCAGGTGACTGGGCGGAATGTTATTTCACTCGTGTCTCTCATTTTTACATTTACACTCACACGAAAACCACCGCCACCACCACAACAACAAGGGTGGGGAAAGGAAAAAAAAAAAGCAAAAAAAGCCCACCACCCAGCGCCACCTCCCCGGCCGCAGATAAGGTGTATTGTGAACAGCGATAGAAAGGCGATAATCACGATCGATGGTTTACCAGGCTGCCGTCACGCATCACGTTCAACCCCACGGCCAGCCCGCTACTTCACTTTATAGAATTAAAATTAAAACTGAAGTGCTGGCGGAGGGAGTGGGTGTCGCTGGGTCGCAAGGACAACAGCAGGATCTGCTGCCCCGGCTCAGGCACGCAGCGGTCACTTCTATTTAGTGATTTCCACCTTATTTCCTATATCCTGGTCTTTAGGTGCGGGCTGCGCATATGCGCAATGGTGCGCGTAGGTTCCGCTCTGGCACTGGGCAGAGAGCTCACCCAGATGACCTTTTTTCCTTTTTTCCCCCCTTAAAAGCAGAGAAAGATGATCTCTGCGCCGTTATTTACGGCCTCGTAATTAAGTCAATATGATGGTTTCGAACCAGAATCCCAGTCCCACTCGCGGCGGAGCGAGAGGGGCTGAAGCCAAGTTTATTGTCTATCACTTCGAGGGATGGGGGGTTAACTTAAGCGCTATTATTATTATTATTATTATTATTATTATTATTATTATTATTATTATTATTATTTCTCTGCGTCCGAGGCCACAAGCAAAGCATAAACTGAGGTGCTGAGTGTTTATTCCAGGCGATGTGATAGTCTGGATGCAAGGCAAGGAGGGAGTGTGGGAGAGTTCAGGCGAGGGCTGAAGCAGCCCCGCAAGCAGGGCAGAAACCTGTGTCTTCTTTTTTTTTCCAAGCTTACATGAGGGTTTGTCATTCGTTCCTTTTTCTTTACTGATTTTTTTCTTTTTTTTTTTTTTTAGATTTTAAATTTTTTTTTCTATTTTACCAAACAGATACGCTTTGTTCATCTTATTTCCCGACACCGTATTCAGCCTCTGTGCCTTAAAGTCCTTTGAGCGATAGGTCCACGTTCATACCTCCTCTGGAGCAAATGCAAAATACACTTCAGCTCAAGGGCTAGAGAAAAACCTTCTCCGCGAGCAGAAGCTCTGCTGAGCAGCCTGGTGCTGCTGATTATATAGTGCAACTTGAAATGATCTCAGCCGGTGGAATATTAATCAAATCAATCAGGGTTGACAAATGAGAAATATTTGAGGGAAGGTGGTAATTTACAACTTTGTTATTAGTTAAGAATCTCCCGCCTTGTAAGAGTAATTAATAACTCCTGGATGGGAACAATTTGGAGACGGCAAGAAGACAGCGTCTTGAAATAAAACAGGATAAAGAGAGGGGTTGAGTAGTGAACTGCGCCTCCGTGGAAGAGAAATTGCAAATGATTTTTGGAAAGATGTCTACAGGGGCATTATATATATAATATGTACATAATGTATACACAAGTATAAATACGGCATAATCAGGCGAGCGAGCAAGGGAGACTGGACAGGAGATAAATACTGAAAAAAATAAATCAAAACTTTGATTCTTGTGGCCACGTCTCCCATCCAAAGATTAGATGAAACGCTGGGTTTCAAAGTACTCCAAAGAAATGATTCCCAAAATGCAAAAGCGCAAGGCAGAAACCAAAGGAGTGAGTCCGGAGTGATTTGAGAAATGTATTTTTCCCTCTCTCTCTCTCTCTCTCTCTCTCGTTCACCCACACTCCCCCTCTTCAATGCCTGATAAATGTGAAGACCCCTTTTCTCCCCAACTCCCGCTCAGATGGGAAAACTCAATTGTCTGCAATGTTTATAGTGTTAACCCTACTTATCTACAGAACCCTCCCCTCCCCACCCCTCCCTTTTCACTTTCCATAGACACACATTGATTATTAGACTGTATGGACCCCCCTCCTTTTCCACAACCCCACCCTCAACAACTGACCAAAATAATGACTTGTTGGAAAACTATAAATCATTTTCGTGTTTCAATCCCTGAAGACTCTATTTAAGTAAATAGGCTTACTGTGAAACAATGCATAGATCCAAGTCCTTCTCCGGATTGCTTCCAAATGCTGCCATCTCCAAAACTTTTATTTACAAGAGAAGAAGAGGAAGAAGAAGGAGGGGAAGGAAAAAAAAAAAAAAAAAAAAAAAAAAAAAGCAACCCAAACTTTGGCAAACTTTATCTCTTCTTTATTATAAGCTTCAGCCTCGCCTTGGTAAGCCCCAGCCTGTTCTACAAAAGGTGGCTAGAGATTGAGATTTATTGGTTTCCAAATGAAAAGATTCATTCGATATAAGAGGTTAACTCAAAGTTCCTTAAACCGTGACTAGCATTGGCAAGGAGCTTTGCCTAGTCAGCACAAAGGCAGTTCAAAGAAACCTTTAAAAATACACACAGATATACATACACACAAACACACTCTCACACTTTAGCCTCAACTGCAATTTTCTTTTCATTTTTGTTTCTTTCTGCCATTACAAAGCCCTGAGCCCCTTTGTAGGTAGCTGGAGGGTTTTTTTTTTTTTTTTTCTCTCCAAGCTGAACTTTGCCATTTTGGTGTTGACCAACCCCCTTTTCTTTTGCAACCAGTGAATGAAAAGACTCGATGGAAAAAAAAAAAAAAAAAAAAAAGATTAAGAAGTAAACGGGGTGAGCAAAAAAAAAAAAAAAAAATCCCTCTAATTTATAGCGAGCAGAACAACGTTTAAAAAATAATACAACCCCAAAGAAAACCCCAAATCCGTACAAAGAGGGGGGGTCAGGCGAGGTGACACGGGAGAGAAAGGCAGCGAGCGCGCCCCACGCTGCTGGGGGTGCTCGGAGTGGGCTGGCAGGGTTTGGGGTGCTGTCACGACACATGTCCCCGTGTCCGTCTGTCCGGGTGTGTGTCCCTGTGAGCCGCACACAGCGGCTGCGGGCTGGAGGGCTCCGTCCTGTGTGTGGAGCCTGAGCTATGGAAATGGTAATGAGGGAAAATTAACCCGGCCGTTTGTTACATTGCAGAGAGATCAATGCCTGACCCGGGGCTGAAGGATAGCTTACTGCTGCAGGAAAGATATGAGATAATCGCTCTGAAACACACTGGTGGCGGGGACAAACAGGCACCCATTTGAATATCTGTAGTGATAATAATAATAATAATAATAATAATAATAATAATAATAGTAGTATCAACAACATTAAGGTCTCGCCAGAGCGTGCGAGGGGATGGGGAGTGGAAGGTGCTCAGAGCTGCTGGGGCTGTGGCCGGGGCTGTCCCGGGGGTGGGTGCGGACCCCACAGCCCGACCCGCCCGGAGCCCCGGCCCCGCCGCTCCCCGGGGCTGCCACATCCCCGGAACGGCAGCGGAGAGGGAGCAGGGACGGAACCTCGGGGCTGCGGGAGGCTTGCGGGGATATTAGAGCACAGAGAGGCTGACCTTTTGAGGATTTAATGTTTTGGGTTTTTTGTTTTGGTTTTTCTGTTGTTTTTTTTTCTTCAGTGAGACCTCGAAATAAAACATGAGAAGATGAAGGGGTTGGACAAATTCAGCTGGAGGAGAGAGACTGAGCTGCTGTCTATAAAGCAGCCAGCGGAGGCTAATGAGACCTTTGGGGTAGGAAAAGTGTACTTTTTTTTTTTTTTTTTTTTAGTTAGACATCAGTAAACCCACAAAATTGAAAATAGTGACAGTGTAAAATGAGTCATCCTCCTATAAAGGGACTAGGAAATAAAAAACACGAGCGGGGAGGGGGTGTCTATCAGGCGTGGAACATAATAAATTTTTTTTTTTTTAAAAGGCAGCTGAGAAAGGTGGCAGGGTTTTTCCCATGTTTCAGAAGACAATATGGGCAGTGTGATGTGCTCTGACCTGCCTCCTATTGTACAAGTTTGCCATTGGCTTCAGCGAGGGAAAGATCGAGTTTTATCTGAATAAAAAACTTTGCTGGATGGCAGCCCTTCCTCTCACTCCTCCTTTGAGCCTCATGCAGTGTCAATGCAAAAACTAGTCTGGATGTCAAATGTCTCATTTAAGGCTTTATCTTCAAGATATTTTGCATATTCTTCTGTCAGAGTTTATTATTATTATTAATATTTACTTTAGTGAGCTTATTTTTTTTTAAGCTTCTTTTTACAGCTAAGTGATACTGTCTGCCGAGAGGATGAAATTTGAGGTCACTGTACAGTTAATTTCCAGGGGCAGTTCACTAATAACGATGCAGGGAGTTACGGCAGAAACTTGTTGGTTGAGCTTAGTATTCTGCAGGAAGGAAAACCTGCGAGTGGAATCCATTACATCTGCAGCGGGGGACGACTTTCTTGTCCAGAAAAATAAACGTTGCAAAAGAATAGGGAGGGACGATGGTCTCCAAGGAAGGAACGGGAGGAGCTGGGGTGGTTTGGGATGCCCGGAGCTGAGCCCCAGCCGCTGCGGCCCCAACAATCAGAGCCCTGCAACGGGAGGGGAGCAGCCACCAGAAATGTGGTCTGGAAAAGGCTCTGGGGCAAGGGGAAAAAAAAAAAAAATTAAAAATTGGACAAGGATGGAAAATCGCACTTAAGATGACTAAACAGTTTGTGATCAAGGCAAGAGAGCGGCTGGTGAAGCCGCTTTCAAAATTAGGATTATCTTTAAACCTGGGAATTAAGAGTGTCTGAATGTGGCTTCGCCTGCGGGGCGGTAGTTCGTGGGTAGAGAAGGATAGTTTTAACCCTAGTACCTGACAAATAGAAATAATCACGGGAATGGTTAAAAAGACACTGGGAACTATCAAACGGGAAAACAAACAAACAAACAAACAAAAAACCCCAAATCGCGAAACTGCCCGGAAAGCTCGAAAGGGCACGAAAGAGGGGATTGGGGGGGTGGGGGAGTGGGAAAAAAGGGAGAGAAAAATGATTCTGTGATGCCTGGATATTCCGACAGGAATCAATGAAAAATGAGAAATCGGAGAAGCGATTCTGTGCAGCGAGGACTTAAAAATTACATCTGGAGCAGAGCTGTCCTTGGCAATCGTTCTTGCTCTTTGATAACATACACATATATTTTTATACATATTAGCAACAAGTATTCAAGGATCTAAACTAATTGATTCTGAAGTTTCTTGGAATTTGTCCAAAGAGCAATATAGTTTTAATTGTACATTGCTTAAAACTCCATTTCTCAAACAGTGTGAAACAAGTCATAAAAGTCATAAAGCGTATTATTGTTTTTTTCCCCGCACATAATACTCGTCCAACACCCTCAATTTTCTCCTGATACTCCTAAGAGGTGCAAAAATGATGTAGAAGATATGTAACTACATCATTACAGAAACCTGGAAATTGGTAATCCATTTTAACAGATTTAGAAAGCATTTCTGATTTTAAGTTTTAATGGGAAAAGCAAAAAAAAAAAATAAAAAAAAGGCAACAACAAAAAAAATTAAGACACCTTCCCAACTATTTCTACTTACCCACGAGCAAGAAAGAGTTTGAAATCTAATTTTAAACCTGAGCACTAATGTTCCAGATGGGCTAATGAGGTAGAACTGGGTTACTGTGCAAAGTATTGGGGTGGTGATAAAAAGGCCTGTAAAGTTTATATACATTTCTGGTTTTGCTCATCCCGCCCTTGGAAACACAGCCAGCAGCATCCCCAGCTAATCAGCCAGAACCAACCTCAGCAAGAGAACTTTTTTTTTTTTTCAATTAACAACACTATATTTTCAGCATTAGAGGCCACGGCTATAAATATCTGACTATTTCTCTTAAAAAAAAAAAAAAATTACGACAGAAGACTGACTGCCCCCTCCCCCCTTTCCCTGCACACCCACACTTTTCGTGTCTAAAATTAGCAGGAAAACTATGCACTGGAGAGAAAGTGCGATGTAGCTAAAGGCAGGGAGGCTTCATTAGTTCTTGCAAAGGCTTGGGTTGGAGCTGGGGCCGGAGCGCCAGCCATCAAAGAGAGCCAACTGCATCTTTGCAGATCATTTTGGCGCTTCAGAGAGCGATTCAGGCTGGAAATCTGTAAAATCCACGCAAACCTTTCTCCTCTCGCTACTAGGCACCCTTTGACACAGTTGTATTGAAGTTGGGGCTGGAAGGTCCTTGGAGGTCTCCGAGTGTGACAGTACTTAGAATAGCGGGTAGATGGCACAATTTTCTAACATTTAGAGAGAAGAACCCACGCTGGGAGCAATAAGTCCATTTAAAAGCCCTTTATTTAAAAGGAACAAAGATAACTGACAAACAAAGTACAGAGACATCTCAATGAAATTTCTAGAGAAGAATAAAAAACTCTCTGCAAAGGAAAACACAAGTTCTCGGGTTTATTTATTGTTGTTTTAAGTACAATACCGAAATTAAATTAAATTAAAATGTAGATGCATCTAACTAGCTCCTAGAACTGAGGATGTTTAAATCAGGGATCCAGGATAGTAAGATACGAGCAGCTATTTGAAAAGGAAGAAAATTCAGAAAATAGGGGTAATGTTTCAGAGTGAATACAGCTCTCACATGCCCGTTGTTTAAAGGGCTCCATCACATCAGCACATGCAATTTTTTTTTTTCCAAGGCGAATCGGAGAAAGATGTGGTCAAGGGTGTGTGCGTGTGTGTGTGGGGGAATAAAACCAGGGAAGAAGGGGGAGGGGGGAGAAATCTGAGGTTAGGAGCTACTTTCTAGGAAAGGGAAATAATCTTAAGGGCGCTATGTGGCTGCATTTCAGTAATTTTTTTTTTTTTTTTTTTTGGACAGTGCTTGAATCCAACAATGAATGGTGCTTCTTTCTGAGTTCATTCCTTTTATTCGCGTACAGGCTATTGGGTAGGGTTCAAAGCAAAGGCTAAGAAAAAGGAGAGAGAAATTTCAGCAGAGGTAGGCAGCATCTCTGCGAGGTGGTGTGGCTCCTGAGAGCCGCTCGCAAGCATTTATGAAGCGACACGCAGATAATTCAGGGACAATTTCCCCCTCTTTTATTATTCATCTTGGACTTCGAAACTCGACGGGTTTTGATACCGAATACACGTATCGTCGATATTTTGGGGCTGAAGGAAAAAAAATACGTGAAAGTAGGGGGGAGAAGGGAGAGGGTGATGCCGAGAGCTTAGGCATTGATCCGGGTTTGATCGAGTCTGGGAGCTTCCACTAGCAATAAGCAGGCAAACACTTCCAAAACAGAGACAGACACACACTCCCAGCTCCACTGATTATGTTGAAAAAAGAGGGAAATAAAAGGAGGACGGGTAAAAAAAAGGGAAAAAAAAAAAAAAAAGGAAAAGCGAAGGAAAAAAAAAAGGCAATAAGCTGTATGTTCCCTCGAATCTGTGATGCTGTAAAGAAATCAGTTTCTGTATAAATGATTGTATTTGGGTGGGTGCTTTTCCGACTTATTTGTTGAGTAAATCTCTCTCACCGCGCTGAAGGCGAATCCCTGTTGATAAATCCATCATTACCGTTTGGATACAGGGAGACAGCAGCGCCACTAAATTTATCTTACATTTGTAGCGCTTTAATAGACATTTATTAAATGCTTTCAGAGAGAGACATGGGGCGCCTGATTACATCCTAGTTATAGACAGAACATAAAGACACACGTTAACAGCAATTTACAAGAAGGAGGGGGAGAAAAAAAAAAAGAATAAAGAAAAGAAAACAAAAGAAAAGGCAAAGTTTGGGAGTGAAGCTGCTGGGAACCAGGCAGCGTGCGCCTCTCCGTATGGCTGCTAAATACCAGCTTTTTTCTGCTGCATTTCTGGGAATATTAATGGTGGCCTATAGATGTGTCTGCATGTCTCCATATAGAGCAGGAGCCATGAACCCGCACACGCAGATGCGCGCGTATGGATCAAACAAGGCGACGCAGATTTCTGTTCCATTCCCCAACACACAAGAATACAGGAGAGCATTTACAATAGATTCATCACCCTCTTCCACACTCGCCCTCCACCCCCTTACCCCCCTTACCCCCCCCCCCCCCCCCCCCCCGTCAGCTTTTAACTCTAATTTCAATCTTCTTCAACTGGAGAATCTCCAGGGACCTGGGCAAACTTGTGTAAAATAGTTAAACCAAGCGTGTTTCAAAGAGGATTGCTGAGTTCCTCTTCCTGCCTTAATAAACCGAAAGGCCCAGTTCAAAGAAAACACGCTGGAATCAAAATTCAAAATATCTCACGACTCGCACGGATGGAGCAGGCTCCGAGCGATGGATACGGCTCCATGCGTTGGTGGGCATGTAGTGACAAACATTTCACCCTCCTTTTTGTGTGCGTGGAAACCCTTCCTTTGGGCTTTTTCTCCCTTTCTTAAATATATATATATGTATATTTTAAACCTTGCAATTTTCTTTCTAACCCCCTTTTTCCCCCACCGTCTCACAGGTACCTGTTTAAAACCACCTCTCGCTTTTATAAAGTTAACCCGCTCCTGCAGAGATCTGATCCAATTCGGGTTCACGCCGCTCACTGCCCTCCGCTCCACAGCGCGCCCGCACCGCGGAGCCTCTGCCTCAGGACCGATGATTTATACACATATACATAGATTTAATTTTTTTTTTTTCTTTTTTTTTCGTGCGTCTTGCAAGGATCGCCTTCGCGTTACCTTCCCACCACCCGAGTCACTCGAAGGGCAGCATCGCCCGGATAACACATGTAGCTCGGAGCTTCTCCTCCTCTAACACCCCGTGGGTCGCCTTTCACCGGGGACAGGGACACACACACACAGAGACACATCCGTACAAGCACAGAGCTGATCCCTGCACCCCCAGGAAAATAAATAAATAAATAAATAAATAGCCACCACGCGAAACCTTCCCTCCACCTCTGCCCTTTCGCGAGAGCACTCCTTCTATCTAAAAGTTTCCGAAAGAAAATAAATACAAGTGACACAGTGGTGGGGGAAAGCTCATTAGTTCGGTGTCCAAGTCTAATAAAAGAACAGAAGTGCAAATTATAGAGTTCAGCTTCAACACACGCTCTGTCAACTAAAATCAACCGAGTGCAGCCTTGATTCAAATAGCTGCGAAGTTGGTCCGCAATTCAAAACCACCTTCCCCCTCCTCCCTTCCCCTTCCCACCTCCACCCTCCGCCCTGCCGCAGGGACATTTGGTTGGAAAAATATTGTTCCAAGGAAGGTAATGATAAAGCTTAACATTAGGAAGAGGAGCGCGCAAACTCATTTCCCCATCGGTAATCCCAATAAAAGGAGCGTGGTGCTTCGCTGGGAAGGGCTGGGACGGGGGCTGCGTGTGTGTGTGTGTGTGTGTGGGGGTGAAGGGGGGGGGGGGAGGAGGGACAGGACTCCTGAAATAACATCTTCTTTCCAGCAAGGTAGAAGAAGAAACGGCCCCTTTGTTTTGATAATTAGCTAAGCCCAAACTAGGAAAGCAGATGTGTTTGCTTAGCTAATCATAAGACAAGTTTCTTTCAAAGAACTTCATTGAGCGATGGCAATTCTGAAGGAAGGAGAAGGATTTCATTTTCCTCTCTCCCTTGCCTCCCACCCCCTCTATTTTTATTATTATTATTATTTTTTTCCCCCTATACTTCTAATATGATAGAAACGCTTCCGATTACCTAGATGGGAAGAAAGCAAACCCTCTTCATCATAGCACCGGGCTCGCCCCCGGAGCAGCGCAGCCACCTCGGGCTCTCCCTGCTGCACGTTACCAGCCAGATCTGTTGACATTTTACTTGGGGGGGGGATGGGTAGAGAGAGGGGGGAAAAAAAAGAGAAGTGGGAAAAATAAAGTTTTAATGACATGTATGACATATTAAATTAGGCAGTTTTACAATTGGGTTTGAATGCGATGCTAACTGATTACAACTGTGTTATCAAAAGGGTGATAAGATTTATAACTTCGCGAGCACAAGCCTCTCCTCTTAATGACAATAGATGTTCAATAGCAGAAATCTGGTTTCTATTTCCCAAGAAGAGACGCTGTGTGTCTCCGTTGCCCCTTTATTACTGCAGGATTCAAGATCCTCTCTAAAACAGCTCGGCACTTGGAAATCCACAGGCCAGGAATACCTTTATGGTCCCTATTAACTACTGTGTTATTTACACTTTCGCTGGTGCTTCTCACTCAATACCCGTATCACATACGAGGGGATAACACAGCCTCTCTCCTTGCCTTTCGCTGGCTGTTTTGGGTTTATATTTCGCATTTCTTTGCTTTACAAAGGTGGAGGGGGGGGGGGGGGAGGGGAGAAGGAAAAAAAAACAACCCCACAGCTCTGTCCCTTACACCCTTCTCCTCCCCAGCTCCCTAAACCAACACATTAAGCAAACTTTAAAAACTGGGTTCCTATTACAAAGCAGCGCCCAGGACTAACTGCTTTAAAATTACTGCATAATTAGATTTAGTTGAATTTCACCATTAATTAGGCAGCCGCACTGCGGGGAGCCTTTGAAATCTGAGAAAATGGGAAAAATCATCTGAAGCACGTTTTTTAAACCCAACTTCAATAAATCCTGACAAGGCCTGCATTTCTCCGTGTATCTCTTTCCATTCTACAAAGCAAAGCGAAGCGAGCGCGATCCCCAGGACCCACTAAAGTTTTAATTAAAAAAAAAAAAAAAAAAAAAAAAAAAGAAAAAGAGAGAGAGAGAGAGACAGAGAAAGAAATAAAAATAAAACCCATCTCCATTCCCACATCCCGCTCGTTATCAGCGGCGGTTACGGAGCGCCTCGAAACATCCCATTTTCTCCATGCCTTTTCCTCGCTACCCCTCTTCCCTACATTTTTCTCCCCCTCCCCTTTTATTATTTTTTTTTTTTCCCCCTCCCTTCCCGTTCTGGCCCATCCTGAAGACCCCGCTATCCCACCCGGGGTCGGTGTGACCCCGCTGCACCGCGCCGCGCTCGCACGGGGGAGATGCTTCCACAGG
This sequence comes from Certhia americana, assembly GCA_018697195.1. Classification (NCBI taxonomy): domain Eukaryota; kingdom Metazoa; phylum Chordata; class Aves; order Passeriformes; family Certhiidae; genus Certhia; species Certhia americana. Next base: position 3,581,556 of record CM031866.1, read on the forward strand.
TCATTGACATGCGGATGGGGATACGGGGCTGCGGGGGAAGCGCCGCCCGCGGCCCCGGTAGCGGCCCTGCGGTGCCGGGCGGTCCCCGGGCGGTCCCCGGGCGCTGCGGGGCCGTGCCCGGTGGCTCGGGGCGAGCGGCGGGCCCGGTGCCGCCATGTTGGCTGAGCTCAGCGGACCCGCCGCCCTCACCGCGGACTTTCCCACGCATCGCCCCCGCGGCCGCGCAGCGCCGCGCGTCCCCTCCGCCAAACCTCCAAAAAAAAAAAAAAAAAAAAAAAAAACCACACCACAACCCAAAACAAAACAACCCTCAAAAAAAGAAAAATAAAAAACAAAACAAAACACCAAACAAAATACCAAAACCCCCAAAACCTCCCACCGGCCCTGCGCGGCCCGCCGGCGGCGAGGCCCCGGGGCAGAGCCCCGCGCACGGCCGGGCAGGCGCGGACACGCCGGCACACAGCGCGGCCGCGCACAGCCGCTCGCACACACACACACACACACACACACACACACACACACACACACACGAACGCACACTCGCGCTGCACACACAGACACGCTCACACGCGCGGGTTGGCACCGCCCGCCCGGCGCCTCCTCCGGCCCCAGCCCCCGCTTTTGTCTGAACTTGGGGAGCCGCCTCCTCCCGCGCCCCCTCCGCGCCCCGCGGGGCCGCCGCCCCCCCGCCCCCCGGCGGGGTCGGGGGAGGTTTGGGAGAGCGGCGGCGGGGAGGGGAGAGCGGAGCAGAGGAGGAGGAGGAAGGGGAAAGGAGGGGGGGGGGGTGTGAAGAAGACCTTTCCCGAGCTGTGGGTTGCACCGCGGGCGGCTCCGCAGCTCTCGCTGTCGTTCCGGGTCGCCTTTGGGTCTTTCCCCGCCAGTCCCGGTGGCAGGGGTGGGGGGAGAAGGAATAGAGCGAGCTAAGATCAGATTAAAGCAGAAAACATAATAAAAGGGAGGGTTGGGAAGGGGGGAACCGCAAGGAAAAAAAATAAATTAGAGACTTAGAGGGAAAGAGTCGCCATGTTTAACAGCTTTTTTTTTTTTTTTTTTTTTTTTTTTTTTTTTTTAAAAAAAAAAAAAAAAAAGGGATCTCCTCAATTCAACATAGAACAAGCTTCTCGATCCCAACCCTCCTCTTTTGTCCAATTCAATCTTTGGATAGATCTTTTGTTCTAACTCAGCATGAAAAGAAAAACTTTCTTTAAATGCTATAAACTTAAAACTAACTGAAGTCCCTAAACAAATCCTCCTCTGAGCATTCCAAACATATATACATGGGGCTTGTGTGTGTGCGTGCGTGTGCGTGTGTGTGTGTGTGTGTGTGCTTTTATTTAACCCTGGTGCATTTTCTGTTTACTATTATTCTCTGTGAACCAAAGCTCGCTGCAAGAAACTTATAAATACAGAGATAGCTTACAGGCTTTAAAACATAAAAAGCAGAGAATGTTTTGGATTTGAAAATCATAAATTATAATTTAATGCCAATAACAATTTACAACAAATGGTTGTTTACAATAAACTAACACAAAACAAACAAGTCAAGATCCTGTGTTCTTAGTAAGCATAAAAACTTCACACACACACACTCACATGGATAGCACTTGCAATAGAAAAAGCTAAATCTAGAGGTCAGCAATTCCCCTGCAATAATAGTATATTTATATATTTATATATATTTATATATTTATAGAAAAGGAGCCATGATTCAGATGTAAAACTCTGCTCAAATTCACAGTCATACGCCCCTCAGCCCCCAGTACAGATGTGTCTAACTGGAACACACTAAAGATCAGGGTTTAATCGACTTTACAGAATGATCTCTCTCCCTCCCTCTCTCTCTTTTTGTGAAACCACAACATGGTGTAGTTACGTGTGGTAAAAAGGGAGAGGGGGAAGCCTCAGACAAGAACAAAATTGCAAGCTTTCACATACAAAGCATCTGCTATAGACCAAGGGGAGGGGGGGGGGGGGGAGAGAGAAAAAAAAAGAAAAAAAAAAAAAATGACAAGCACACACACAAAAATAAAATATCAACCCCTTGCAAAAACCACATCATCTTTCCATCCTTCAGGTTTGGGTTGGGTTATTTTGTGGTTTTTTGGTTTTTTTTGCCTGCTCGGGATAACACTCAATTCCCCAGTGGTGTGTCCAGTCCTATGCCACCCGCCCAGGCAGGTCCCAGTCCCGGTGGGAGCTGTGCCTGTGCCAGGGCTGCAGGAGGGGGCCCTGTCCCTCCTCAGGGGACAGCCAGGGACGCCCACGCGTGTCTGTGTGCCAGGATACACACAGACATATAGCCCGCATGTAAAAGAGAGAGATGACCTGTGGTCATGCTTTCACAGTCTAAGGTTAATAAAAAAAAAAAAAAAAAAAAAAAAAAAAAAAAAAAAAAA
>CM031866.1:3584051-3596975 GCA_018697195.1 Certhia americana
AAAAAAAAAAAAAAAAAAAAAAAAAAAAAAAAAAAAAAAAAAAAGAAAAAAAAAAAAGAAATCCACTTGAGAGTATATATACATTAAAAACCGACTCCTCAGTGCTAGAAGCTAAAGCCACTCCATTTGAAGACCTCTCAATGACAACGATAGATGGCAACTACGGAGTATTATAAAAAATCACACATACTTAAAGAAAACTCATTGCAAACAACTGACCTATATTTACAATACTGCTATTACCTTGCTTGAATGATCTTGTGCGCGTATGTCAGACATTTACAAAAGATTTTTCGCCCCATTCTGATCATAAAATAGATACTGATCTCCAGATTTCTAATACTTTTTCACAACAATACCTTTCCTACGCAGGCACTTAAGTGTGACAAAAATAAGGGCCTTATTTTTTTTTTTTTTTTTTTCCAGAAAATCCATTTTTAATTAACAGGAGGATTAGATGAATGGGGGTTGATGGTTTACCATTTCAGCATAGTACTTCCTAAAACCAGAGATAAACCACGAACTTAAGTCCTCCACCCCCATCCCGGAATTAAACAGGTAAATACACTACAATACATCTGCTACAAACTTACTGTGACAAGTAAACAAATCAATCGCCTATGGACTTAAATGACTGCAAACTATAGAGAAGTAATGTGGTTTCTGAAAGACATTTATGACAGCCAAACAAGTTTCAGATATCAAATAATATTTTAATTTCTGAATACTTTCAATTTTCCTTGGAATATAACACACAAAGACTCGACCAAACAGTTCAGTTATTATAACTTTTACAGTATACAGAAATGTTGCACTTAAAAAAAAAAACCTTCAGTTTTTTAAACACAAAACTGTAAACTCTAAGATACTGAATCAATCACGTTATCTATAAGTGCCAACAGTGTTATTTTGTCATGCTGATTTCAATGGTATTTTTTAAAAAGGGAAAATATCAACAATTATTATAATACAAAGGGCTTGCAAATATACAAACAGATAGAGGAGTTTAATAACAATTCATGATGAACTATGTGGAACCCAATTCAAATTACAAAAGTTCACTTTGCTTGTTTGCTTGTTTTTGTTTTTTTTTTAAATCAAAACCGTAGTGTGTCTTGGACACAAAATCCTTCTACCTATAATAAATCCCCACAGTTCATTTTCTGTCCGAAATATCAAAAAACCTAGATTTGGGGGGAGTTATATGACACGTGTGGTTCATTCGGGTCTATATAATTATAGCTCTCTCAGCTTCAAGCTAGATTTTGGGTCACCACCTTAAGTGCGCTTCCATCATTGTGTTGTTGAGGGTTTTTTTTTTTTTTTCTCTTTTCCTTTCTTCCTATGATACTTTCGTGGACTCAGTTTTAATTCTTTCAGAACATATATTTTAAGGATACACAGTTTATTTTTTTTTTTTTAAAGAAGCCAAGGTTATATCAAAAATTATTATAGAACCACAGAATAAACTGGTTTGAAACCAGAAAAATACAAAAAAGAACAGCTATAGGTACATAGACACATAGGACAATTAATAATTTGGAAAAAAAAGACTTACTTTCTTCCGTTCTGCTAATTTTCTCCAAATTTCCTTTAAATGCACTTTAAGCGAGATTTTTTAAAAAGTTTACCCCAAAAAAAAAAGAAAAAAAAAAGAAGAAAAAAGAAAAAAAGAAAAAGCCCACCATCGTTTCTTTTCTTCTTCTTTCTTTTTTTCTTTCCCTCTTTTTTAATTTTTTACAAAAAAAATGATAAGTAGCAAGTTTTTTTCTGAACGACACGGGAGTTTTTAATGCATTCTGTAAAAGTTCATTTGACAGTCTCTTTTTTTAATTCACAGTCCATTAACTTTTTCCTGTCTTCTCTTAGCAAACTTGTAACATCCTTTTACATCCTTTCTTAGCAGAAGGAAATTTAAGAAACAACCAGAACCCAAATGTCATTTGCTTTCCTTTCACTCTCATCTCCCTTCTCGATTTCGAAAAAAAAAAAATTTCTTTGTTTGTTTTAATTTTTGACTTGGTTTGTTGTTTGTTGGTTTTTTTTAATTATTTTTTTTTCTCTCTCTCTCTCTCTCTCTCATGTTTTATTGAATGGACATGTAAGGCCAGTTAAAACTGCTGCCAGACAGTAACATATCCCTGATTAGGGTTTCTATGGGGGTTTTACCTACCAAACGGACGAAAAACAATTGCTCTATGACAGAAGAGGAGACAGTGCGAAGGGAGGGGAGACGTAGTAATAGCTTCCCGAATCGTGTTGGCTGGTTGGGATACTGGCTCCTAACATACTCTTCCAAAGCACACTGTGACTTCTCCTGTAAACTTTCAACATGGGCTACATCAGAGAGACCACAGGCATCTAGAAGAAAGTGTATTAAAAAAAAAAAAAAAAAAATAACAACAAAAAAAAAAAGAAAAGGAACAACAAAAGAAAAAAAAAAAGAAAGCAATCATCAGATTAAAAAGGTTTTGGTGGTTTGTGTTTGGTTTTTTTTTTTTAATTTTTAATTTGATTTTTTTCTTTTTTAAAAACGTCTAGGTTTAAGAGTCGATCGTGCGCCATCACCTCGCCCCCCAGAGTTTAAGTGGGTTTTACCAAAAGGGACAATCTCTCTGTGCATGTGTGTGTGTTTGCATTTCTCTCTCTCTTCTAGAGGGTCTCCTTTAGGACTGAGCACAGCTCCCAGGGTCCAGATTTCTAATGGCACCACAGACCTGAGGGGTTGGCAAGGAGCTGCTGGCCAAGCCTAATTTCATATATCTGTATTTTTTGGGGGAAAGGCTGGGGGGGCGGGGAAGGCTTGAGTCAAAAGGGGGGAAAGGGAGCCACTATTTCTCCACACCCCCCCTCCTTGGAAAATAATTGGGGAGAGCCTAACCCTGTGATGAGAAGCAATACTACTCATAGTGATAGAAATCATAATAATAATAAAAAACTGGCCCAGCCAAAGATAATGGCGCCCCGGATCCAGCAACAGATTCTCCCCCAAAGAAGACAACGCGTTTTTCTTCAGTCTTTGAAACTGATTTAAGTGGCCCTTTAAAACTGATCTTGTCAGTTTAGCCTATTCAGAGGCAGCCATGCAAACTGTGATCTCTCTGTTCATTTGAGCTGTTTCTTTTCCCCCCTCTTTTCTTTTCTCTTTCTTTCTTCCCCCCCCTCCACTCCCCCCTCTTTTTTTTTCCTCTTCTTCTTCTTTTTAAACCTAAAGGCCCTTACAAGAAGAAAACTCCCTGATAGGGTCTGGACATTTTTTTCTTTTTTTTTTTTTTTTTTTTCCTGATACGCTAAAATACAATAAGTTCCCTTTAAATCAGAGACGTCTGTGCTGAAAGAGCACAGGTTGTGACCTGACCTCCCTGTGGCTTTCCTAGGCACAGGGCTAACACATGCATATTCTGCGAGTCATTAGAACCCAGATTTTTTCCCCCCTCCCTCTTAAAAGAGGCTGCAGCAAACATTATATGCATCTATGTGCGTCTGCTTTACATCAGGGAGGGTTATTGGGGTGCTGCAGAAGCTGCAAGCATCACCCTATATTTTTTTGCATGCGGCTGTCTTCCCCAGAATCAGATAACAAGAAACGTTTATCTAGTTGGGAGGCAATTTACACGCCAGGCCTCCCATTTTGAAAATAGTCATAAATTAAACAGTTACGACAGGATCGGAGGATTGTTTTCTCAGAAGGCTTTAAAAAAAAAAAAAAAAGAAAAAAAAAGAAAAAAAAAAGTGATTTGGGAGAAAAGGCAGGATTGGAAATAAACTCCTTGGTGTGGGTGTGAGCTGGGCAGGGGCTGGGGAGGGATGTGAGCGTGTGTGGGATCCTCGCTGAGCGAGGGAGAGGAAAATGCATCCTAGAAAAACGATGGAAAAATAAAACAAGCACCCCACGGACACCCCTTCCCACTCGGGATCCCTGTCTCCCTGTGGCTAGATGTGCCCTGCTCGTTGATCACCTCAGGATTTAGCACGAGTAATTTGGGGGGGAGGGAAAAAAAAGGAGAAGTTTTTTATGTGTAAAGCAATAATATATAAAAGGAAGTTTAGGTCACGACCCAGAACCTGGACAAAGTCCAGAAAATGACTTCGTTCCCCAGACCCCCTTTAACACAACAAGGAACGGATTGTGAGCCCTTCTTTTCCCACATAAACTACATTTTTTTCCTGTTTCCTGATATCAGGCTTTAAAAAACTCTGATGAGTAATTATTTTGCAGGTCCTGCTTCCATTCATATGTTTATCGCGTGGCCACTTTCCCAAGCGTCCAAATGAGTTACAGGCGAAATATATGGATTTTTAAATTTAATCCCCAAACTTCGAGGGCTCCAGCACACTGGGTTGCCGGTGCAACCTCAAAGTTAGTGATCTGAGATAACGTATTGCACAAATTAGCGAGCAGATTTTTTTTTTTCCCCTTCAGAAGAAAAAAAAAAAAAAAAAAAAAATTTAGCCTCCAGAGTTAATATCAGGATTATTACTCACCCAGGTTAAACTCTAGTGCAAGCTAATTAGATTTCACAACGCACTCAATTATTGCTTTATAACTCATGCACTATTTCTAGGCAGCAAAAGTTGACACATATTTCCCCCCCCCTCCCCTCTTTGATTATCTAAGAAACACCTCGAGGTCTTTTCCTCGGGAGAGTCATGGTTGTGCCACCCCGGAATTACACTGCAGAGCGGCAGCTTCAGCCTCCTCTTACTTTTCCATACTATCCCTGTCTACTTATGGTAATGATCTTTTCGCACCCGCTACTCGCTTTGGACTATGCAGTTCCTGCTGGGTACAAATGCAAACTTTTCCCCTTAGCTTAAATGACACAGAACTGCTCACTGCCACATTCTGTTTAAATCAGAGACAGCTCTTTGCAAACTTGATTTATTTTATTTTATGTGATGGCAGGGAACATATTTTAAACTCAGATTTGCGCATTTAACTTTTTTTTTTTTTTTTTTAATTCAATTTTTAATCCTGCAGGGCTTTTTTCCCTTCCTGGCTGCCCATAAAATGATCCTCTTTTTAAAGTGGTTTCACTGATAGGACGACTTGTATTTAACAACATCAAACAGATTTTGCTGCTGTTAGGATGCGTGTCATTAAATGCAACAACCCAGAGCTATACTGTTAAATAAAATATTATTTTCAATGGGAAGAGCGCAGTCTCTCGTGGCGAATGGGTGCCTCTTCCCGGGCCCCTTCTTTCTCAGTCCCCAGCATTAGATAGCTAGGGTTGGGGTGTATTTTGGCTGTCTGCTTTTTACTTTTTAAAAATAATAATAATAATAATAATTTTAAAAAGTGTGTGTGTGTATTTTTATTTTTATTTTTTTTTCTGATTTGCACTCCCTGGAAGATAGGATGCTCGGATCCGAGGCCCTGAAGGGGAGAGCACAGGGCACCGCTTCCTAAAAGGAAAAGAGACCGCGCTGGTTCTCGGGGGGCAGGGAGCGGGAATGGGGTGCAGGCAATAACACATTGCAAGAGCCAACAGTTCTCAAGGGGGGCCCGGGGAAGGAGAAAAAAAAAAAAAATAAGGAGCAAAGAAATGCCGCCTACCTGAGGTGAAGAGGACTATGGCCTTTAAACAGCTATATTCTGCAGAGTCGACATGCAATGCTTTCAGTTTTTCTACTTGCTCTTGGAAGATTCGTATGTGGTCCATAAAGGCGACCACTCGGTCAGCAGACATTGGCGAAGCGTGGAGGCCAGCAGCTGCCAGGAGCGGAGCTACGTGGAGGGGCATGGAGCACTGGGCAGCGTTGAGGACAAATAACTCGCTCCAGGTCAGCCTCAGGAGGGCCACCTGGTCTGTGATCTGGAGGTCTGGGAAGAAGGGGATATTCCTGGCCCACTCCACCGCGCTGAAGAGCATCCTAGCTGCCAGTTCACAAATGTTCTCGATGCCCATGATGTTGTTGGGTTGCATGCACTGACTGCCAAAGCGGGAGGTGGGGTAGGGCTCTGCTCTCAGAAGAAGGGAGATATATCCGGATAGGTAGGAATGGCAGTTGAGAGGGTCCCCATTTGTCAAGGCGAACTGACCATGAGTTGGCTGTGTGGGTGGCATTCTGCCCCTCTGGACCGCTGCAGTAAATAAAGAAGAAACTACAGCTATTAATATCTGAATTGAGACCATCGGTTCCAATACAGCCTGCTTTGTGTGCTTGTGCATGCCTGTGTGACCCCGGACCCGGCCAGCTTCAGGGGGAACATGCATTTTCCCAGCCAGAGTTCAGCCCCAGCCCCGCTCTAAGGCTCCGCAGTTCTCGGGTCAAGTCAAAGCAACAATAAAAGCTGAGGGACGCTGTGGGCTCGGCCAGGGCTGCTGTGGGAACCCAGCTCCTCACTTCCTAAAACACACCACAGTCCAGTTATCCCCCCCTCCCCTCCACCGCCACCCCCTCCTTCAAGAGATGCAGGATACGTCTTTGTGTGTTGTTGTTTTTTTTTTTTTTTCTCCATTACACCTAAACCAGCTCATTGATTTGAGGCTGGGGGAGCGGGATGGGGAAGGAGGAGGGGAGAAGGAAGAAACACTTCAGTTCGAAATCCCCGGCTCTGGTCCCACACGCGTTTCTCGCCCACTGAATACATTGTTGCTGCTGGTATTATATATCACCCCCTCTCGTAAAAAATACCAAAGGAGGCGAAATCACCCCACAACATCCCCGGCAGGTCCCCTGGTGAGGCTGAGGGCATTATCCAAAGGCACCTTCCCCCGCTGCCCATGGAAAGTGGGCCTTTCATTTTGTTAATAAATTTACACGGTGACAGCGAGAGAAAAAGGAGAGAGAAAAAGGGCTCAGAGGCAGAGAGACGACAAGAAGGGAGAACGCCTAAAAATGTTCTTGATTTATATTTGTTATCGCCTGTATTCCAAGGTTAGTTACTCTTGCAGAAACACAAAGAGAGGAGCCCGGCGAGTCCCAAGCCCCCTCACCCTTAACCTACATAGCAGCGTCCAGACACAGAGCACGCACTGGAAAACTGCAGGCTCACATTTCCCGTCTAATTTTATATCACAAAGACTCCACTTGCAGAGATCCGAGCACCCCACACTTACTTCTGGACTGCTCCTTACACCCCCCACCCCATCCCTTCTACCCCCTCCTGCCTCTCCCGGAGGAACAAGAAAATAAGAGGAAGAAGAGAAAAGTGAGGTAATAACAACCAGGAAAGGCAGGCACACGGCAGTGTGTATACACACACACATACACACACACACGCGTGGAGATGTGTGTGTGTATGTGTATATATGTATATTTTTAAAGGAGGAAAAATCCGGCTGGGAATCCACAGTGGAGTGCTGTAGAGCCTCGGTAGGGTGAGTCCCATTGTAATAGTAATTTGAACCGCCTGTGTAAAATTGCAATCTAAGGCAGGGTGCTGGAGGATATATATATGTGTGTGTGTGTGTGTGAGTGTGTGTGTGTGTGTGCATGCATCTCGGGAGGCTCCGTGTGTGTGTGTACACACACGCACAGACACACACACACAGAGCTGCTCGGGGGACGGGGGCTAAAGCTGAGCATGCAGGAGGAAACACGAAGGAAAAGTAACCACACGTCAGAATCATCATCTCGCTCCTAAGCAGCGTGAAACTAAAAATCCACTTTCAATAAACCTCCATCAGCAAAATCAAAACAAACACAAATCAATTACGAGTGCAGGAGAAAGCATGCGAGAGCCCCTGCCTCCCTGCCCACCCTCCCCAACACCGCTTTCTTTCATTACGAGAAAGTTTCTGGCTGGTTTATTCGAGGGGGGTGGCTGGGGGGGAAGAAAGGTTCTGGTTGGGTTTGGGGTTTGGAAAGGAAGGTTAAAAATACTAAGAGTAATTATATATATATTATTTAAAAATAATAAAAAAAGAAAAACCAAACAAACCCCAAAACGCAGCGAGTGAAAAAAAAATTGCAAAACAAATGAAATCCCAATACCTTCCCGTCTCATGCCAACTTTGAGGCATTTTTTGAGGCGGCAGTACTGACACTGATTGCGGTGGTGCTGGTCAATGGGACAGTTCCTGTTGGCACGACAAGTGTAGCTGAGATTCCTCCTTACACTCCGCTTGAAGAAACTCTTGCAACCCTCGCAGGTAAACTGGCCATAATGTTTGCCACTAGACTTGTCCCCACAAACCACACATTCAATGTGCTGCTGCTGCTGCTGCTTGTCTCCTTGGTTCTGCTGGCTCGGCGGGTTGGTCTGGGCTGGCGTACTGGGAGGGCCCCCGGGCCCCGGGGTCTGTGGGGTGTGCGGGGCCCCGGCCGGGGGTCCCTGCACCGGCGGGGCTTGCGAAGGCTGCGTTCCCTGAGCTCCGGGCACATCGTCCTGGGGGTCTCGCCACGCACCGACTACCATTGCCATATCTATTGGACACCGTTGCCAAACTTCCTGTTCCCCCTTTATTTTCAAAGTTTGTTTGCTTTGCTTTTCAGATCAGCTTTGCAGCAGTCTTTTTATTTTTTTGTCCTCCCCTCTCTCTCTCTCTTTCCCTCTCTCTCTTTTGTTGTTTTGCCTTTTTTTTTTTTTTTTTTTTTTTTTTTTTCGGGGGGGTGGGGGTGGGGGGGATCTCCCGGTACCGGCGAAGGTGCAGAAGCACGGGGCGATGGAGGTGTGTGTGCGGGGGGGCGAGGTGCGAGTCGATTGTCTGGGCTCCAGGAGAGCAAAGTAAAGGGGTGGTGGGGGTGGGGGAGAGAGGGGGAGAGAGAGAGAGAGAGAGGAGAAAAAAAAAAAAAAATCTCTTCAAAGATCTCCCTCTCTCTCTCTTAGAGCTGATCTGCAGCAGAGTAGTTGAAGGAGGAGAGGCGGGTGTCTGGGGGCCAGGTCCAGGGAAGCTCGCAGTCAGCCATTCAGGAAAGCCATCAAAATAAGAATGAATAAAAGGTTAAAGATTACACACACAGCGGAAAAAAAAAAAAACCAAGCACAGCGGAGGAGACTCTTCTCGGGCGGAGAGCGGTGGTCTCGCCGTTAGTTTTGGAAGTACAGCGTGCAGCAAGCAACATCAATGCGATCGCTTTGTTTTGTGTTGGCTTTTTTTTTCATCCTCCCCTCTTTTCCTCCTTCTCTCTCTGCTCTGTCTCTACTCCCTCCTTCGCTCGCTTTAATTCTTTCTCCGCCGCTGCCAGGCCCGGCCGCTGCGCTCTTTGCTATCATCTCGCTCCCTCTTTTGGGCTCGGGTGGTGTGGGGGGGGGGCTGGGCTTTTTTTTTTTTTTTTTTTTTTTTGTTCCTGTTGGCCTCCTCGCTCTCTCTCTCTTTTTTTTTTTTTTTTTGGTTGTATAAAAAAAAATTCTATGAGCGTTAGATTACGATTTCTGAAGTTTTAGTATGATTGTTTATTTGTTCCGACTCCATCTCCGGACGGCAGCCGATATGCTTCCGCTATGCCCCGTTCAGAAGGTTAGAAGAATCACGCCACGCCGAACGTTCCACCCCGCGCCCCCGCTCCCGCTCCCGCCGCCGCCGCTCGGGTGCTGCCTGCCGCCGATCCCGCCGCCGCCGCTCCCGCCGACGCTGCGCCGACGCCAGCGCAGCCTTATGCTGCTTCTGCGCCTCGCAAGCTGGGCTCTCGCCTCCGCGCCGACGGTGCTCACGGCGAGGGCAGGGGAGGGGGGGCCGGAGGGGCGGGGGGGGGGGAGGGAAGGAGTCAACTCGCCAGCTGTCAGCAAGCGCCCAGCAAGCCAGGATGATAAAAGAGGGGGAGCGGGAGGAGGAGGGGGGGAGGAGGAAGGAGGAGGAGTGATGAGGAGGAGGAGGAGGAGGCAGGAGGGAGGGAGAGAGAGGAGAGATGGAGAGGGAGGATCATAACCCAGCGCGCAGCTATCGCTCTCTCAGCCGGGGACGGGAGGGAGGAGGGGGGGAGGAAAAAAAAAAAAAAAAAAAAAAAAAAAAAAAAAAAACACAAAAAATCCACCAGGGGAGAGCGCGCCCAGCGCTTTCCCCCCACCCCACCCCCCCCGCCCCAAAATAAAAAGAAGAAAGGGGCTCCCCCCCGCTCCCCCTCCCTGGCGGGTGGCGCGGGAGGGAGGGGCGCGCGGGGCGTGGGCTTTGGGGCGGGCGGTTGCGGGCGGGCAGTGTGGGGCCGAAGCGGGGGCGGGAGGCGCGCTCCCCGACGCCCGCTCCGCCCGCTGGCGGGAGACGGAGAGTGAACTTTGACACGGCTGCTGCAATCTCGCGAGCGTCGCCATGGCGACCGCGCGCGATATTAAGGAACGGGCCGGCGCCTGACCTGGCCAGAGCGCGCGCCCCCCCCCGGCACCCATTGGGCCGCGCCCGCCCTTTGCGCAGGCCCGCCCATGGCCGCCGCCGCCGACCCCGCGCGGTTCTAGCGCCGCCCTCAACACGCCCCGCGGCCTCACCGCCCCGCCGGGGCCAGGGAGTTAAGGCGGAGCCCGGCGGCGGAGCGGCGGCCGCCGCCGCCTCACCTGGGTGCCCGCCGGGGCACGGCCTCGGGGGGTCGGAGGGGTGGGGGTTTGCCGAGCGGAAAAGCAGGGCTTTAAACGAGGTTGAAACTCCAACGGAATAAGTAAAGCCGAGCGCCGCCGCCGCGGGGGGAAAGGGGAAGGGGTCGGCCTGCAGGCCTTTTCCAGAAGCGGTTCAGAGGAGCGCAGTGCGGGCTGGCGCCCCCGGGGCTCTCACAGCCGAGCCCCCGCAGCCTGCTCCGGGCACCTGCGGCTCGCCCCGCGTCCCGCCCGCCCGCCCGAGCCGTGCCCAGGCTGCACGCCGGAGCCGCGCCGAGACCGGCCGGCACGCGCTGAGCCGTGCCGAGCCCAGGCTGCAGCTACCGGCGCTCCGGGACGGCCACGCGCATGCCCGCGACCCGGCGGGGCTCGGGCGCATCACTGGTTCCCGCTCCTGGTGGCCCGCTCTGGTTCTGCCGCTCCTGGTTCCCGCTCATGGTGACCCTCCTGGTTCCCGCTCCTAGTTCCCGCTGGCCCGAAGCGAGGGGACCGCGGCTAGGCTGCAGACAAAGCCGTGAGCCCGGCACTGCCGCTCCGCAGAGCCTGGACAGCAGTGCCTTTCGCACCGGCATCGCCACGGCGTGCTCGGGCTCAACCCTTTAACTTATTTCGGGGTTTGCGGGTCCGGGGGGTTCCATGAACGCACCGTACCACGACACTGTTAACACGGAGCTCGTGCTGTACCACGAGCAGAGTTTACAGACGCTAGACACGGGGACGTGGTTTATTTCCCGCTGAATGGAGCTACCGGCCCAGCGGAGCGGAGGCTCGGAGTCCGTCTCCCGGTGAAAGTGGCCAAAAGACACTCGAACAAAGCGAAGGAGACGGTAGAGATGAAAGAGAAAACATGTTTAAAATAGACAGATAAATGCCCGGCGGACCCATTCCCCTTCTGGAACACACGCGACTATGATGCGCTCACATCCCAGCCGGTCACCATAGCACGGCCGCAGGGGACGCAGACTGGGCACAACTCTGTAAGGGATTAATGCACCCACACCTCATCACACACACTTTTTCATGTTGCCACATTGCCCAGCACACTCCGCAGCAGAAAATAATACATGTGAGCGAAACCGCAGGTGCGGAGATGGTTGCGAAAGTTGTAAAAAAGCTCCTCGACTTGAGATGTGTCCTGCCCTGGGAAAAACTGGTGTGTTCAGACCCCGGCCGAGAAGAGAGGTTTTTTTGCGAACTCAATTTCAAGAAAAGGGCTGCCGCGTTCCCATGGATCCTCACAGAGCAAAAAAATAACCATTTACCCGACGAAAACGCAGTGACCAGGAGGAACTGGGATGACAGAAAGTGGGAGGAGGAAAGGCATCGTTCCGGTTAAAATGTGGGGAAAAACTGCCTTATGATTTTCTTAACAACCCAGAGCTAGGAGGTCACAAAAAACTTTCGGTAGGGTAGGCGAAGGTGTGGGGTTCGAAAATGCAGAATAGTCACAGATGTTGCGTGATGGTATATTTCCGAGGAAAAAAATACAAAGCGAAAAACCCAAAAACCACAACAGCCCAACACCAACCTTTCTGTCTCGATCTGACAAAGGAAACAGGATTAATTCACCATATGAAAACAAACATTATGCCGTCTAACAAATGCAGGAAATCAGAGAGAAAGCGGTTTTAACAGGACGCCCAATAGTGAGAGTTTGAACGTATGTCGTAAAAATGAACACCATGTACCACTGCTTAAAGCCGCCGTATACGCTGATTGCTAAAGCATTAATGAAGAATGCCCCAGATTAACCGCAACATTTTGCTTCTTCGAGGGAGCAGCGATATAGTATCTATTAGCAACCATTAGATGCTTTGTATTTATTGAAACACCCCTGCGAGTGGGTTGAGACAGAAGAGATGAATGTAACAAATGAGCTGCAGCTAATTCGCTAAATAATCCTCGAAACTGAGCGCTAGCAAGGAGGGGGAGATTCTCACTTCCTTCTCGGGCTAATGACAAAGAATGCTCTGGTTTAAAAGTGAGACCGTGTTGGTTTTCCAAATAACAAACGCATCCCACCTGCACATTTACTGCAGATTGTACAATATTTTAATGAGAGGGAGTGGAAGGATTTATTTGCTAAATAGAGTTGGGGATAGGACGCTGGTGTAAATCTTAGGTTTCAAAAAGAGAGGAGGAAGGAGCGGGGAAGCTTGCTTCCTGCAGAAAGTGCCTAACAGTCTTCTAATTCTTTCTAGATAATCGCAATGAATACAGCATCGAAAAAATACCGAGTTTCGCTCTGACTTCAGTGGAAGCAGTAAGTCGTACACAGAATTCATGAATTCCTCTTCTTACTCAATGTGAGTATGTGTGTGTTTTTTCGCTTCCACCACACTGAGTTCCATGAATAGGAAAGTGGCTCCATGTGTGTCCTCTGAACTTAACAAGTCATGCAATTTTTAACCAACTGGCTTGTGGTACTTTTTTGGGAAAATCACCAGGGGCTG